>JACEEZ010004651.1:0-5000 GCA_016584305.1 Chionoecetes opilio | reverse complement strand
CCTTCCTCTTTTGCAACGAAAATTGTCATCCAAATTTGGCCACGATTTCTTCCTACTCTCTTTTACCACCATGTCGCCTAACCTTGCCGCTTCAGGTGTCAATACAGGCACCTATACCAACAAGCCACTAAATTACCGTATTGCCGAAGGAATGTTTACAGAGACTGACGCTTGATTTGCAGATTTTTTTAGGAGTACTTTTGCTACTTTCGCCTCACTAGGCCCATATTCATTATAATTTTGTGTATTTTTGTCATGTCCCTCAGTGAAGAACCGGATTTTTTCCAGGCGGAAGACACAACATGGAGGAGGAGGAGGAGGAGGAGGAGGAGGAGAATCTATCTCGCCGTTACGTAAAGGCGACTGATGACAGTGTGTATAAAAGAAAAAGTCACCACAACGTCATTAACTTCCTTAAATCAGCTCACGTGAACGTCAGTCTTGTCATAACCAGGATCACACAGATGTATGAGAAGCCTCGGTGGAGGGCCAAGATATTTTCCTGGAAGGAATACCTATAGAGCCACAAGACAAATCATTTATTGATATTTCTCACAACAATAACAGTTTATTATCATTATTATTATTATTATTATTATTATCTTACATCCATCATCACCATCGTCTACCTTTTAACGATATACCTACTGCACCTCCATCCTTCCCACCTTGCCACGCCCTTCACAACGCCTCTTGACTCGCATCATCGAATGAGCGATCCATGCCATTTCGCAAGCTGGTCGAATCACAGACGTAAACAGCCATAAAATGAACGTATAATTAAAAAAATTAAAAATAAAAAGCTTCAACGCTATCTGACATTTCAAACATTTTTAAGAAAGAGTGCCGACAAAAACGTAATCCCCCCAATAATAAAAGTTTGCGTCCTGGAAAGAGGATCGGCTGTTGTTGTGTGAGGTGTGGCAAAAAGGGTTGTGATTTAAAATTTGTACTTGATCGGGGATGTGACAACCTACAGTGGCGGGGGGCGGCGTGTTACCTCTGCAATACAATGAGTGAACCTTCGCCTACAGGGAAGCTGTCCTCACCGCACTCTCGCGTATAATTGCCTACCAAGCACTCCCGCGGGCCGCATATATACGGGTTCATGGAGGCATAGGAGCCATCACCTTCCAAACACCTGCCTCACTCGTCCCGCGCCTCACGTCCTGTCATAATATTATACTATATATTACGTGTAATATATATATATATATATATATTGTATGTATATTATATATATAGTATATACATATATATATATATCTATATACATCCATATATATTATATATATATATCTACACGTATATATATATATATATATATATGTATGTATATATATATATATATATGTATATATATATATATGTCATATATATATATATAGTATTATATATACATAGCATATATATATATATATATATATGTATGTATAGATATATATATATATAAATATGTATTATATATATATATACATATATATATATATATTACATACCTATATATTATATATATATATACGTGTATATATATTCGTATATATAGTATATGTATGTATATATATATATATATATATATACATACAATATATATATAATATATATTCACTTATATATAAATATACTATATATATATGATGTATATATATCTATACATATAATGTATATTATATATATTATCTACATATATATATATATTATATATCATATACATACATATATTATATATAATATTATAATGTATGTATATTATATATATAAATATATGTATATATATATATATATACATATATATATCTATATATACATACATATATATATATATATATATATACGTTATATATATATATATATATATATTATGTATGTATATATAGTTATATATATATAATGTATATATATATATATATATACATACATATATATATAATATATAATATAAATACACTATTATATATATAGTATATATGCAGGACGAGGCCCGGGACGAGTGAGGCAGGTGTTTTGGGAGGTGATGGCTCCTATGCTCCATGACCCGTATATATGCGGCGCGGGAGTGCTTGGTGGCAGATTATTACGCGAGAGTGCGGTGAGAACAGCTTCCTGTAGGCGAAGGTCACTCATTGATTGCACGAGGTAATCACGCGCCCCCCGCCACTGTAGTTGTCACATCGAATCACGTACCAAATTATTAAATCACACCTTTTTGCCACACCTCACACTCACACAGCCGATCCTCTTTCCAGTGACGCAACTTTTAATTTATGTGGGATTAGTTTTTTGTTCGGCACTCCCTTTTTCTTAAAAATCTGTTTTGAAATGTGCGATAGCGTGAAGCTTTTTATTTTAATTTTTTTAATTATACTTTCTTATTTATGGCTGTTTTACGTCTGATTCGACCACTTGCGAAATGTGGCATGGATCGCTCACTTCGATGCTGCGAGTCAAGAGGCGTTGTGAAGGGCGTGCAAGGTGGGAAGGATGGATGGTGGGCCGTAGGTATATCGTAAAAGTTAGACGATGGTGATGATGATGATAATAATAATATAATAATAATAATAATAATGATAATAACTGTCTATTTGTTGTGAGAAATATCAATAAATGCATTTGGTCTGTGGCTCTATAGGTATTCTCTTCCATGAAAATATTTGGCTCCACCTTGCTTCTCATACATCTGTGTGATCTGGTTATGACACAGACTGGACGTTCACGCTGAGCTGATTATAAGGAAGTTATGAGTTGTGCGTGACTTTTCTCTTTTATACACACTTGTCATCGCATTCGCCTTTACGTAACGGCGAGATAAATCCTCCTCCTCCTCCCCTCCGCCTCCTCTCCTGTTGTTGTTCTTCCGCCTTGTTAAAAAAATTCCCGGTTTTTTTTTTTTTTTTTTTTTCCCCCCCCTTCAACCTTGAAGGTGACATGACAAAAATACACAAATTAATATGCTATGGGCGCTAGTGAGTGAAAAGTCTCCTAAAAACTGCAATCAGCGTCAGTCGGTAAACTTCCTTCGCAATACGGTAATTTATTGGCTTGTTGGTATAGTTTGGCTTGTGACCCTAACGGCAAGGTTAGGCGACACTGGTGGTAAAAGAGAGTAGGAAGAATCGTGGCCAATTGGGATGACAATTTTCGTTGCAAAAGAGGAAGGAAAATAACTGTAAAATAGTAGAAGGTGTATTGTGTTCTTATGTGTATTTCTGTGTGTGTGGTGTGTGTGTGTGTGTGTGTGTGTCATTCACCATGGTCTTGTCCACGCGAGGTGGCTCCCCGATCGTTAGTTTCGCCCTTCCCGTACAAGCTTGGAGCTCATTATTACCGATCTTAGGGTAATGCTGACATCTCACACACCACACACCCCCAACCCCTTGGTTTAGAGAGAACTGCAACTCCGAAATGCCAGGGGTCGCTGGCAGTTTTAACTCACAATTTGGTGAAAATTTTGGTCAACTTGAAAGAAAAATATGGGCTTATTCCACTGCACTTAAAACACAAAGTATAATTTTATGAACGTTTTTCTTCTATATGTATATTGTATAGAAGCCTGAGTCTGTAAAACATGCATTTAACCAAATAACCAAGTAGGTTATAGTTGAGGAGGCGAGGTAAATGTTACTCTATGATATTATATAGTCAATAACGTATGTTTAGAAGTTATCTATAACCTAGGCAGTCATATTTTCCTGTTATTATTGTGTATCAATCAGATAGAAAGCCGGGAAGTGCAATGAGTCGACGCGTGAAGTGGCAATGTTTTGATTCAATCTCCCCGCCACAATCTCCCCGCCCACCACTCCCCGCCGCGGCGTGTCGCCTCCACAATTATAACCTACATTGTCGCAGCAATAAGCCGATTTCGGCATTCTTTATTCTTCGTTTTTCCAAGGCATTGCTTATTGTATTTTGACAAGCGTTTGCCAGACGCAGCAGTACTGTCTTAGAAACAGTGTGAACATCACCCAAATTTTACATCACAATATACATGTAAAAAATATATTAAGCTTTGCTACTCGAGCGAGTAATTTGCATTAAATTGCTATTATAGAACGTTCCATCGTAATGAATGTCATCCATAAATTAGTAGAACAACAGAAGAACTATATTTTTTGGTATTCAGATGCGGTGCATCAATGTTTATCGCGAAATTAATTTATGAAAAATATTAGTCGCGGAGCCAAAACACAGTAGACCAACCTTTGAGTTAAAACTGCCAGCGACCACTGGCATTTCTCGAGTTTCAGTTTTTCTCTAATTGGGACATTAACCGGCCGAATTTCTCAAGTGGAAAAATCCCCAGGAACGAGCGGGACCGGGGATCGAATGCTAGACCACAAAATTGCACTTGACGCTTTAACCCACCAGGCTGTTCTGGCGGTTAATCAGTCTTCCGGGAGTAAGACAAATAAAAAGGGGCCCACGCTGCAAGCACGTTCGCACGGCCCGACCCACGTACTCGTTCGTGACCAGGGCAGCCTTGACCCATACTATAGTTGTGTGTGTGTGTGTGTGTGTGTGCGTGTGTGTGTGTGTGTGTCGTGTGTGTATATGTGTGTGTTGTGTGTGTGTGTGTGTGTGTGTGTGTGTTCGTGTGTGTGCGTGGTGCGTGTGTGTGTGTGTGGGTGTGTGTGTGTGTTGGTGTGTGTGCGTGTGCGTGTGTGTGTGTGTGTGTTTTGTGTGTGCGTGTGTGCGTGGTGTGTGTGTGTGCGTTGTGTGGTGTGTGTGTGCTGTGTGTGTTTTGTGTGTGTGTTTTGTGTGTGTGTGTGTGTGTGTGTGTGTTGGGGTGTTGTGTGTGTGTGTGTGTGTGTGTGTGCTGTGTGTGTGTGAAGTGTGTGTGTGTGTGTGTGTGTGTGTGTGTGTGTGTGTGTGTGTGTTTTGTGTGTGTGTGTGTGTGTGGTGTGTGTGTGGTGTGTGTGGTGTGCGTGTGTCGGTGTTGGGTTTTTTTTTTGGGCGTGGTGGTGTGTGTGTGTGTTTGTGTGTGTGGTGTGTGCGTGTGT
>JACEEZ010004650.1:42500-61088 GCA_016584305.1 Chionoecetes opilio | reverse complement strand
TGAATGGGTGTGGGTGATGGGGGTGATAAATGGGGGGGGGTGGTATGGGAGTAAATGGTGGGGTATGGGTTTGGGTGGTGATGGGTAGGGGGGGGGGGGATGGGGGGGGGAATGGTATGGGAGTGAATGGGGGGGTGATGGTTGGGTGATGAATGGGGTGTGTGATGGGAAA
This sequence comes from Chionoecetes opilio, assembly GCA_016584305.1. Lineage (NCBI taxonomy): Eukaryota > Metazoa > Arthropoda > Malacostraca > Decapoda > Majidae > Chionoecetes > Chionoecetes opilio. The sequence continues at coordinate 60,916 of JACEEZ010004650.1, read as the reverse complement.
TGGGTGAGTTTGGGGAATGGGGTAGGGGGGTATGGTGGGTAGGGGTGGGGGGGATGGTAATGGGTGGGATGGGGGGGTGTGGATGGGTAGTGAATGGTGGGGAATACTACATTTCTATATCCATGATTTCAGGAAGTTAAAGGGCTATCTGAGGTCCATGTTTGGTGGGCCGAAGCCCACAAACAAGGTGGGCCCACCAATAGCCTTCGCAGACTCCAAAAGTCCGCCCGAGGCGCTTTGCGGCTAGTAATAATAAGCAAAGTGTTCTTTCTGTCTGTCTGTGTGTGTGTGTGTATGTCCGCCCCCCTGGCGCAACCCTCATATGGCCTTTTTGAATCAGTTGACCAGGGAAGTCTAGCCTACTTATGAATATCCGATCACTTTTTTTTTTTTTTTTACAGCCTATTACAAATTGTGAAAAAGTGGGTTGCGGAATTGGGAAGCCTGATTAGGGTGAGGGTAGGGTATGAAGGGTGAGGGTGGGTGGGGTGGGGGATGGGTAGATGGGGGGTGTGGGTGGTGGGTGATGGGTGAGGGAATGGTGGGGGTGTGGGTAATGGTGGTGAATGGGTGTGGGTGATGGTAATGGGTGAGTGAAGGGGTGGGAGGTGATGGTAAGGGGTGAGTGAATGGTTGGGGGTGATGGGTAATGGGTGAGTGAATGGGTGTGTGGTGAGGGGTAATGAGTGAGTGAATGGGTGGGGGGTGATGGGTAATGGGTGAGTGATGGGTGGGGGGTGATGGGTAATGGTGAGTGAATGGGTGGGGGTGATGGGTAATGGGTGTGAATGGGGGGGGGAATACATACATTTCTACATCCATGATTTCAGGAAAGTAAAAGGGGCTATCTGGGAGTAAATGTTTGGGGGGCCGAAGGCCCACCAATGCCCCCCCGCAGAGCTAGCCAAAAAGTCCGCCCGGGAGGGCGGCTTTGCGGCTAGTAATAATATAAGCGAAAGTGTGTCTGTCTGTCTGTCTGTGTTTTGTGTGTGGAAAGGGTTTTCCGCCCCCCGTGGCGCAACACCTCATATGGCACATTTTTGGAATCAGGTTGACCAGGGAAGGTCATAAGCTACTTATGAATGATCCGATCACTTTTTTTTCTTTTTTTTTTTTAGCAGCCTATTAGCGAGAATTGTAAAAACAAAAGTGGGTTGCGAGAATTGAGGAAGCCTTGATGTAGGGTGATGGGTAATGGGGGGTTGTGAATGGGTGGGGTGATGGGTAAGGGGTGTGGGGTGATGGGTGAGTAATGGGGGGGGGGTGATGGGTGATGGTGCGGAATAGGTGAGGGGTGATGGGAAATGGGGTGAGTGAATGGGTGTGTGGTGATGGGTAATGGTGAGGGGAATGGGGGGGAAAGTGATGGGTAATGGGTGAGTGAATGGGTGGGGGTGAGGGGTAATGGGTGAGTGAATGGGTGTGTGGTGATGGGTAATGAGTGAGTGAATGGGTGGGGTGATGGGTAATGGGTGAGTGAATGGGTGGGGGTGATGGTAATGGGTGAGTGAAGGGGTGGGGGGTGATGGTAATGGGTGAGTAAATGGGTGGGGGTGATGGGTAATGGTGAGTGAATGGGGGGGGAATACATACATTTCTCCTCCATGATTTCAGGAAAGTTAGAAGGGCTATCTGGGAGAGTCATTTTTTGTGGGCCGAAGGCCCCCCAATAGCCCTCCGCAGGAGCTAGCCAAAAAGTCCGCCCGGAGGGCGGCTTTGCGGCTAGTATCTATCTTCTATCTATCTTCTTCTTCTATAATAATATAAGCGAAAGTGTGTCTGTTTGTCTGTCTGTCTGTGTGTGTGTGTGGTATAGGTTCCCCCCCCCGTGGCGCAAACACCTCATATGGCCCCTTTTTGGAATCAGGTTTGACCAGGGGAAGGTCATAAGCCCACTTATGAGATGATCCGATAATTTTTTTTTTTTTTTTTTTTAGCACCTATTAGCGAGAATTGTGAAAACAAAAGTGGGTTGCGAGAATTGAGGAAACCTTGATGTAGGGGGGGTGGTAATGGGTGAGTGAATGGGTGGGGTGATGGGAAATGGGGGGTGGGTGAGTGATGGGGGGGGTGAGGGGTTTGGGGGGTGATGGGTGATGGGTGGGGGAAATCGGGGGGGGGGTGATGGGTAATGGTGTGTGGTGATGGGTAATGGGTGAGTGAGTGGTTGGGGGTGATGGGTAATGGGTGAATGAATGGGTGTGGTGATGGGTAAGGGGTGAGTAAAATGGGTGGGGGGTGATGGGTAATGGGTGAGTGAATGGGTGTGTGGTGATGGGTAATGGGTGAGTGAATGGGTGGGGGGTGAGTGAATGGGGGGGGTGATGGGTAATGGGTGTGTGGTGAGGGGTAATGGGTGAGTATATGGGTGGGGGGTGATGGGTAATGGGTGAGTGAATGGGTGTGTGGTGATGGGTAATGGGTGAGTGAATGGGTGGGGGGTGATGGGTAATGGGTGAGTGAATGGGGGGGGGATGAGGGGTAATGGGTGGTGAATGGTGTGTGGTGATGGGTAATGGGTGAGTGAATGGGTGGGGGGTGATGGGTAAGGGGTGAGTGAATGGGTGGTGGTAAAGGGGTAATGGGTGAGTGAATGGGTGGGGGGGGATGGGTTTGAGTGAATGGGTGGGGGGTTTGATGGGTATGGGTGTGTGGTGATGGGTATGGGTGGTGAATGGGTGGGGGGTGATGGGTAATGGGTGAGTGATGGGGGGGGGTGATGGGTAATGGGTGAGTGAAGGGGGGTGTGGTGATGGGTAAGGGGGTGAGTGAATGGGTGGGGGGTAATGGTGAGGATGGGGGGGGGGTGAGGGGTAATGGGTGAGTAAAATGGGTGGGGGTGATGGGTAATGGGTGAGTGAATGAGTGGAGGGTGATGGGTAATCGGTGAGTGAATGGGTGGGGGGAATACATACATTTCTACATCCATGATTTCAGGAAAGTTAGAAGGGGCTATCTGGAGAGTCAATGTTTGGTGGGCCGAAGGCCCACCAAACACAGGTGGTGGGCCGAAGGCCCACCAATAGCCCTCCGCAGGAGCTAGCCAAAAAGTCCGCCCGGAGGGCGGCTTTGCGGCTAGTAATACAATAATTCTTTAATACACGCCATTATAATATTTCTACTCCTCCTCTTTAACATTTGTTCTCTATATAAACATCTTCCCTCTATCCCTCACCACCACACATGCCTCGGTCTCCTGAGTATACATAGTATAAAGGACGAGACTATATTATGTTGTAATTTACGTTGAATTAATATGTTTTCATGACGTTATATTGACGTCAAAACCAGACGACTAAAATTCAACCAAAATATCAAGATTAATAGACATACTATCTATACTGTATGCGATCATACTGTATACTATTAAAAGTCTATAGATCTTGCAAAATACAACGTTATGTTTACGTAGCGTGTTTGCCGGGTAGAGATAGTATAAGTACAGAGGACAAGAGGGCTGTCAGTATAGGCTATTGCCTAGGGCTGTGAGATGCGTGTGTCATATGGGAAGGTCATTCTCCACATGGCTCCTCGGTCACCACAAACGAGAGAAAGATGGAAGGTTTATTATTCACCTTAGTATACAGGAACTCGTTGTATAAATCGCCACATCAGTCATCCTGTTTTGCAATGAGGAAAAAGTTGGAAGGCTACTTCATTCACCTATGTATACAGGTAAAAAAAAAAAAAAAAAAAAAAACAAACAAACAAAAAAAAAAAAAAAAACACTTTTCGTATTTTACTCATATATGACATATGTAGTATTTTATTTCATACTGTATGAATTCCAGGTTTGAAAATAAAATTATATTATCAATTATTATTATTATTATTATTATTCAATTATTACATTTATACGTCGGTCCAGGTACTTGTTTTCTATCCCGCAAGGCCGAAACTGCCGTAGCCCCTGCCGTACCTCTGCGGCGGGGTCGAGTGTGCCGTGCCCGCCGATCTCCGCGGGGCCGAGGCTGCACACCCACCGTGCCCGCCGACCTCCGCGGAGAGAGGCTGCCGGGGGGGTTCTTTTGCTCCGCCCGACCTCCGCGGGGCCCGAGGCTGCCGTAGTGCCCGCCGAACCCTCGCGGGGCCGAGGCTGCGTGCCGCTGACCTCCGCTGGGACGAGGCTGCACTGCCCGCCGACATTCCGCGGGGCCCGAGGCTGCCGTTGCCCCGCTGACTCTGCGGGGCCGAGGCACTGCCGTGCCCGCCGACCTCCGCGGGGCGAGGGGCTGCCGTGGCCCGACGACCTCCCGCAGAGGGGCCGACGGCTGCACCGTGCCGGCGACCTCCGCGGGGCCGAGGCTGGCCCGTGCCCGCCGACCTCCGCGGGGCCCGAGGCTGCCGTGCCACCGCCGATTACATATTTGCGTTTAATATTGGTGTGTTTGCGGAACTATTCCGCAACGCAAATCCGCAACTTTTTGCTCTTCCCGCAAATCACCGCAAAACGAATTTGGACTCCTCAATTTGCGGAAGTTGCGGTTTGCGGAAGTGCGCCACCTCTAGTGTGTGTGTGTGTGTGTGTATGTGTGTGTGTGTGTGTGTGTGTGTGTGTGTGTGTGTGGTGTGGGTGTGGTGAGTGTGTGTGTGTGTGTGGGTGTGTGGGTGTGGCTGTGTGTGGGAGTGTGTGTATGGTGTGTGTGTTGGGTGTGTGTGTGTGTGTGTGTGGACTGTGGGGTGTATACTGTGTGGTGTGTGTCTTATTAAACACACACAAGTTAGATAATGTCTGTTCTTATCTATAAAAAACATATATTACTAGAGCGTCCTAGATGTAAGGCACACCCGGCTCGGAACATAGAACACAGGAACAAAACACAACACGGGGAGGAAAAACATTACCACCACATTTTCGATATCCTCACACTCTATTTGGCATTTCAATGAGAAAGCAATTCCCGTATTGCTTATGACAGTGATTGGGTGAAGTGGTGAGGCTTGATGAGGAGTACACGATCACAGTGAGGTTTGTGAGTTGTTGGTGAGGCAGGCAGGAAAGGAGGGAAAGAAGGCAAGGGACATACGGAAAGAGGTATGGAAAGGGTAAGGTAGATAGAGATAACGTATCTGTAGTAAAGTAAAGGAGAAAAAGGGAAGAATTACAAGGGAAGGAAGGAAGCAAAGGAAGGGAAAGAGGGAAGAGTGAGTGAGAAGAGGCAAGGAAAAGGGAGGGGACAGGAGGAGAAGGATGGAATGGAGAAATGTAAGAAGGATGGACAAGGAAGGGAAAGGGGAAAAAAACAAAAATAATATACGAATAATAAAGGCAAGGAGAATCCAAACATGACCCAACATGTCAGGGACATATACCAGTTTCACTCTAATGAACAGGTGTTTTCAAGTTAGAGTTACCCTAGATGTGGCCTGTAAAATATTACACTCTCTTGAGTGTTATTACTGATAGGCCAGTGCCATAGGACCACTGTAGACCTGGACTGCGCACGGAATATCGGCCCGTCGCACAAGGGGCTGAAGTCGGAGGCCGTCGAATTTCATATATATATATAATACGGATCATATAGACTGGTTTATCAGTTATATATGATATACGGAATCACTTCGTAAATGTTTTTTTCTATAAATTATCAAAATAAAAAAACAGTATAAAAACACGCTAAAGAGAATGCCTTACGAGACTGAAAAAAATGCATGAACGTCGTCATATGTATTCACTTCAAATCTTTGCCTTTAAAACTTTTGCGAATATGTCAACTTTTATCATGAAGGGTATCAATAGAGCGCAATTTTATTTAGCTTTCCATTGCTATATTTCGTTATCTGATAAAATGAATTGAACGATGCATAAATTTAGCGTTTCCCGATCGATGATGTTATTTTTCTAGTTAACGCTAATTTATGCATGGTTCTGATACATTTATCAGAAAACGAATATTATCAAATGGAAAACTAATGAAAATCCGCTTATATGATATGTTTCATCTAAAATGTTTCTCGCAAAATATTAAAGGCGAAGAGTTTAAGAAAATATTGGAGGTCATGCATATTCTTCACCTCTCTCATAATGGCATTTTTTTTTTGTATTTACTAGATTTTATTTGATATAATTATAGAACAAACATTTACGAAGATAACTGTATATCATATATACTGATAAACCATAGGAAGGGGAGATGGGGGTGATGGTCTAAATATGTCAGGAATCGCAAAAAAACGGTCTCCACTGGTCATGGGCGGGTTTGGCGCTGGGGGCACGAGTCAGCAAGTCAATAGCATAGAGTAGTCCTTGACTCCTAATATAAAATGTAGGAAATACTTTTTTATCAGGTTCATTTGGCCATAAACCGGCCCCCAACTATTGGCAAACGCGATCGAAGTTACGTGAACAGTGTTTCCATTTCCTTATTTAAGTGTGAAATTAGCTTGAGAAGGAAAGTTCTAAGGAAACCCAAAATCTAAGGAAAATCTTAGGGAAAATCATTTTTTCTCGGCCATGTTAAAAAATTTGTGTGTATTTAAAATATATTTTCAAATGTATTTAAAGACAATAGATGTATTTGAGTATTAAATACATCGTAAATGTTATTTAGTATTTAGTATTTAAATACATTTCTACCATGAATTTTAGTATTAGTATTTAAAATACATTCAATGTATTTAGGCCCAGGTCGGTTGGGTTGCATAGGAATATTTATATAAGATGATATAAGTTGTATGTATTAAGTTTTCAGAAGTTATGGTTGAAAGGATCTAGTGTAATGCATTAAATGTACTAGGGGTATCCATAGGGCTTACTTACTTATATTTGTTATCACAGTCTATCTTCTGAAAGCATTGTAAATTATTTTTTTACTGGGAATACTTTAACTTATGACTTTATTTTTTACTCTTATTATCATTATCTTATGTACGCTAGATTCTGTTTCCTTAGTATTGTACTGTACTCCATACTTAGTATTTCTCTACTTTTAATTGCTTTTAAATTAATGTTATTTGAGGTGTTTGTGCTGTCATACTTTTTACTTTACTAGTAAAAAATTCCAAGCAATAAATATATTCATTCTATTCACACATCACATAACCGCAGCCCACACACAATCACCCCACAAATCACACACAGACACACATACAAACACACACACACACACCACACACACACACACACACACACACACACACACACACACACACACACACACACACACACACACACACACACACACACACACACACACAACACCCACACACACACACACACACACAAACACACACACACACACACCACAACACACACACACACACACACACACACACACACCCACACACACACACACACACACAACACACACACACACACACACACACACACACACACACACACACACACACACACACACACACACACACACACACACACACACACACACACACACACACACACACACACACACACACACACACACACACACACACACACACACACACACACACACACACACACACACACCACAACACACACACACACACACACACCACACACACACACACACACACACACACACACACACACACACACACACACACACACACACACACACACACACACACACACACACACACACACACACACACACACACACACACACACACACACACACAGTGCCCGGGGCCTCGCGCTTTGAGGGGCCCCGCGCATCTGGTAATTACCAGAAAACAATAGTAATTATTGGCGTTCCCCATCGTGCCACTTGGACTATCTGAATAAAAACATAACTTCATTATAATAGGGGTTATGATTAAGAAAAATAAACAGTTTTGTTATACATTTTTCCTAACTCCAAATATTGAATAATTTTGTAATGCAGCAAACCCATGTGTCAGGCTCAGCGTCTCAGCGGCGTCAGCTGGCGTGAGCGTCACATTGGACGGTTGGTTTTAGCGTGCACTGACTACCTTATTTTTGTAGGTAAATTCTTATTTCTCTATTAATTTTTAATGCTTCCTTAAGCAATCTGTTGCATTTGATATTTCGCTTCATATTATGACTATCGTATCAATCAATCAATCATTGGGGGCATACGCCGGGGGGCGCGTCGCCTCGCCCACCCTACGACGCCACTCCCGGGGGTCACCACGCGCGAGTTCCCATGCAGGCTCCTTTCCCATACCAAGCAGCTCTCGACAAGAAACATCAACTTGCCCCAGCCACGAGCCTTGTGGGCGCCCCCTTGGCCTCCTCCACGCCGGATTGTCTCTTACAGATATAACCCGATGGGAAGGATCGGTTTCAGGGTAGCGTGCCACATGCCCATATAGCCGAAGTTGGCGCTGACGGACTATGCAGGTAATAGGCCTCGATTCAGTCTCACGGTGCAATCGCTGATTTGACACGTAATCATCCGATACCCCATGATTCTGCGAAGACACTTATTACCAAAGGCATTGATTCGTCTCTTCAAGTCACTATTTAGTGTCCATGTCTCACAACCATAGAGTAAGACAGGGATCACAAGCGACTTGAAGATCCGGATCTTTGTCCTCCTGCACAGGTACCGACAACGCCAAATACTCCCGCTGAGCGAGTCCATAACACCGTGGGCTATGCCAATCCGCCGTAAGACTTCTTGACGTGACCCGCCGTCATTATGGACTGCGCTACCAAGGTATGTAAAACTTTCCAAAATCTCAATGTCCTCGCCACACGCATGAACAGACTGTACTGCTTCATCTAGTAAGTCTCCAAACACCTGGACCTTGGTCTTGAGCCAGGAGACATCAAGTCCCAAAGGCTTGTGCCTCCTTCGTGCAGCGCCTCGAAGAGCCATCACCAGACCTCCAGCGAGCTTCAGCAAAGATACTGCTCATCGGCAAAAACAAGATCAGTGATCGTGGTGTTGCCGACAGATGCTCCACAATTACTTTGATCTACAAACCTTGTTCAAAATACCCAGTCATACAAAGCAGTTGAAAAGTGATGGGGAAGGACGCACCCTTGCCTCACTCCTGTATTCACAGGAAAGAAGCTGGATACACCTTGCACCACACTCACAGCACTTCAGTCCAAAGTACAGACCAGTTATCAAACCAATAGTCCTTGCAGAAGCCCTCGAAGTAGCAGAAATCCCAGAGTGGACTCACGATGCACTGAGTCAAACGGCCCTTCTTGAGATCAACATAGGCTGCAAGCATCCCTTTGTCGAAACTCACGTCGGCGTTCCACAGGAACACGAAGCGCTAGGAACGGTCCGTGATTGACATACCAGGCCTAGTGAACCAGACTGCTGAGGTCTCTCTATGCTTCACCGAGATGACTGCGAATTTGTTGTCAGCAATAGATGGGCAAAGCACCTGCTGGTACGCTGAGCAGTGTAATACCGAGGTAATTGTTGCAGTCCTGACGGTCCCCGTCCTTTCCAGAATAGGGACGGACCAGCCCCCTTTTCCAGCAGGAGGAATGGAAATGATTGCCAACGGCAGTCAGGACAGCATGCAACCCGCGGATCATGGCCTCACCCCCAGCTTTGAGGAGCTCCGCCACTGATGTACAAACACCAGCTGCCTTTTCCACCCTTCAACTTTGCCTACAGCTCTCTGACTTCGTCCAAGAGAGGGTGCGGTTCGCAATGGGGGATCGGCATCCACTGCCTGTAACCCAGTGATGTGAAGCTGCTCAGTTAGGAGGGTCACCGTGAACAAGCTGAACAGATGTGTGGACCGTATTACTATCGAGTTATACTGTCACATAAATAACTAGGCTAAGGAAAAAACATAACCCGACAAAAATAGGGGAGCCTGGATTACATAAATTACAGTGCTATAGCATGTTTCCATCACTACATGTACAGTTAGGTTTATCTGACGCATTCGGTTTGTTTTTCATTAGAAAGTAGCAATATCTATAATCGACAAAGGCAAATATGTTCACGTCTTTCTTGGATTCTTGTACTAATTTTAATTATTATCATACTACTGTATGACATTATGAAACACTTAATAGTAGGCATAGTAGCTCACGTGATTATAGGAAGATCACAGGGGGCCCCGCGCCCTAGGGGCCCCCGCCTAGTCCCAGTGCCCAGGCCCCGTGACAGCTAAATCCGACACTGCGCGCACACACACACACACACACCCACACACACACACACACCACACACACAAACACACACCACCACACACACACAACACACACACACACACACACACCAACACACACACACACACACACACACACCACACACACACACACACACAAACACACACACACACACACACACACACACACACACACACACACACACACACACACACCACACACACACAAAACAAACACACCACACACACACACACACACGGATTATATTCACATTATATCTAATACTAAATTTGTAAACTACAGGTGTTCCACAAGGATCAGTTTAGGACCAATCCTATTTTCTCATTTCCAAATGACATTCTATATTTCTAGCACTAAATTCAAATTTACAAATATGCAGATGACACCATTCTTCTAAAGCCGATAAAATATTTCCTTCTTTATATCAAAATTTATGTACGGATTTAAAATATTTAAATAACTGGATTAAATCTAATAAATTAAAGCTCAATATTTCCAAGACAAATTATTTATTTTTTCAAAATAGATCTGTATGGGTGAAATAGATCTAATGGGTGAGTGAATGGGTGTGTGGTGATGGGTAATGGGTGAGTGAATGGGTGGGGGGTGATGGCGTAATGGAAGTGAGTGGAATGGGTGTGTGGGCATGGGTAAGGTGCCAAAAAAGGGTGAATGATGGGGGGTGATGGTGTGAGTAAATGGGTGGAGGGTGATGGGTAATGGGTGGTGTGGTGATGTGTAACGGCGTGAGTGAATGGGTGGGGAGGATGATGAGTAATGGGGTGAGGTGGAATGGGTGGGGGGGTGGATGGTAATGGGTGATGTGAATGGGTGTGTGAGTGAGGGTATATGGCGTGACGGTGAATGGGTGGGGGTAATGGGTGAGTGAATGGGTGTGGGGGTGATGTGGTAATGGGTGAGTGAATGGGTGGGGGGTGATGGGTAATGGGTGAATGAAGTGGGTGGGGGGTGATGGGTAATGGAGTTGTGCGTGAATGGGTCGGGGGGAATACATACATTTCTACATCCATGATTTCAGGAAAGGTTGAAGGGGCTATCTGGAGAGTCAATGTTTGGTGGGCCGAAGGCCACCCCAAACACAGGTGTGGGCCAAAGGCCACCAAAATAGCCCTCCGCAGGAGCTAGCCAAAAAGCCGCTCGGAGGGCGGCCTTTTTTTTCTTTTTTTTTTTTTTGGGCGGGGGCTAGTATACAATAATTCTTTACTAACACGTATTATAATATTTCTACTCCTCCTCCCTTAAACATTTGTTTATATATAAAACATCTTCCCTCTATCCCTCACCACCACACATGCCTCGGCTCTCATGAGTATACATAGTATAAAGGACGAGAACTATATTATGTTGTAATTTACGTTGAATTAATATGTTTTTCATGACGTTATTATATGACGTCAAAAAACCAGAGACTAAAATTCAACCACAAATCTCAAGATTAATAGACCTACTATATATACTGTATGCGACATACTGTATACTATTAAAAAGTCTATAAGATCGCAAAATACAACGTTATGTTTACGTAGCGTGTTGGCCGGGTGAGATAGTATAAGTACAGAGGACAAAGAGGGGCTGTCCAGTATAGGCTATTGGCCAGGGCTGTGAGATGCGTGTTCGGCATAGGGAAGGTCATTTAAACATGGCTCCTCGGTACACAAACGAGAGAAAAGATGAGGTTAATTCACCTTGGTATACAGGTAATCCGTCGTATACACGGTCTAGTCATCCTGTTTTGCTAATGAGGAAAAAGTTGAAAAGGATAACTTATTCACCTATGTATACAGGTAAACTCGTATTTTACTCATATATGGATATGTTATGTATTTTATTTTTACTGTATGAATCAGGTGAAAATAAAAAATTTATATCATTATGATTATTATTATTATATTATTATATAACATATACCGTCGGCAGTCATCTTGTTTTATCCCGCAAGCCGAGGCTGCCGTGCCCGCCGACCTCCGCGGGGTTCGAGGCTGCCGTTGCCCGCCGATACTCCCGCGGGGCGAGGGCTGCCGTGCCCGCCGACCTCCGCGAGCCGAGGTCTGCCGTGCCCGCCGACCTCCGCGGGCCGAGGGCTGCCGTGCCCCGCCGACCTCCGCGGGGGCGAGGCGCCGTTGCCCGCCGACCTACGCGGGGCCGAGCTGCCGTGCCCGCATGCCCTTCTGCGGGGCCGAGCGCCGTGCCCGCCGACCTCCGCGGGGCCGAGGCGGCTGCGTGCCCGCCGAGACCTCCGCGGAAGGACGAGGCTGCCGTGCCCGCCGACCTCCGCGGGGCCGAGGCTGCCGTGCCCGGCCGACCTCCGCGGGCGAGAGCCTGCCGTGCCCGCCGATCGACACAATTTGCGTTTAATATTTGTGTTTGCGGAAGTACTTCCGCAAACGCAAAATCCGCAACTTTTTGCTTCCCGCAAATCCGCAAAAACGAACATTTGGACATTCCTCAATTTGCGGAAGTTGCGGTTTGCGGAAAGTTGCGACACCTCTAAGTGTTGTGTGTGGGTGTGTGTATGTGTGTGCTGTGGTGATGTGTGTGTGTGTGTGTGTGTGTGTGTGTGTGTGGTGTGCTGTGTGCGTTGTGTGTGAGTGTGTATGTGTGGTGTGTGTTGTGTGGTGTGTGTGTTGTGTGTGTGTGGATGTGTGTGTGTGTGTGTGTATTTATATAACACAAACAAGGTAGCATAATGTCTGTATCTTTATCTATAAAAACATATATTACTAGAGCGTCCTAGAACGTAACGGCACCACCCGCTCGAACATAGAAACAATGGAAACAAAACACAACACGGGAGGTAAAACATTACCACCACATTTTCGAATCCCACACTCTATTTGTGCATCAAGAGAATCATTCCCGTATTGCTTATGACAGTGATTGGGTGAAGTGGTGAGACTTGCATGAGGAGTACACGATCACAGTGAGGTGTGAGTTGTTGGTGAGGCAAGGCAGGAAAGGAGGGAAAGAAGCAAGGGACATACGGGAAAGAGGTATGGAAGGTAAGGTAGATAGAGAGTAACGTATCTGTAGTAAAGTAAAGGGAGAAAGGAAGAGACTAAGAGGAAAGAAGTAAAGGAAATTACAAGGAAGAAGGAAGCCAAGGAAGGGAAGAGGAAAGAGTGAGTGAGAAGAGAAGGAAGGGAGGACAGGAGGAGGAAGGCTGGAATGGAGACATGTAAGAGGATGGAAAGAAGGGGAACGGGGAATAATAATATACGTAATAATAAAGGAGGAGACTACAGTACAAAACCTGATGAAGATTCTAGTGAAGGCGGGTGGGGGCAGGAAGGAAAGGAGGGAAGGCAAAGAACAATTGGGGGAAAGGAAGATGAAGAGAGGAAGGGTCACGAACAAATTGAAAAATAAAAAAAGCATAGATAGGATAAAATAGCAAATGTAAAAGAGAAGCAATATCAATGCAAATTAAACAACAAAAAAAAAGATATTGGAACATGCAAATGAGTCTCAATTGGCAAGAAGGAAAATTAGAACATGAAATAATTACAAAAAAACGTTGTACATTGGAAGCGAGAATAACAATAAATCACACATTAAAAGAAGGGGATACAATTGAAGTTCATATGCCCTAACAGTGCAAGCTGAAATAATAAAAAGAGCCAAACAATGAGGAGTTGGAAATCCAAAAATAATATGGAGAAAATGTATATGAATTAATTTTACTAACCCTCATTTTACGTATATTTCATGCTTACATTACCAGCAGGGTTCTCAACCTTTTTAAATTTATGTACCCCTTGTATGAGGTCTTTCGTATTTGGTCACGTACCCCTTACTCAGAATGCAGCTCAGACAGGGTTAAAAATCGTGCAGTTTATTAACTTAGTTATAAAGGTTTAATTTGTGTTATAAATGTAGAGCAGGACATACTTTTCGATCAAATGTGACTATGTCACTTATGAGCAATACTTTTACTAAAATATAGCCACAACAGACAGTTTTCAATCATTGTGACAGTGAATATAGGCTGCTTGCAACAGATATAGTTGCAGCTTGAACTAGTAACGGTGATAGGTAAGTTACGTGTTGTGAATAGCATACAAAATAATAAAATAGAACTAAAATCAGACACATTGACCATAACTGTGAATATGAGCTAGTGGTGTATTTACAGGGGCTTATAACTAGTTACTCATGGGAGGAAATGGACTGTGGGTGCGTGACTAACGCCACTAGCATGAAAAACAAATAAAACTAAAGTAGGCATGTGTTACACTGAGTGTTGAACTAGTGCTGATTGTTTAGCCTAAACCAAATAGTTATAGAACTAAGTTACTTACTCTACATGAAGGAAATCACTGTGTGTTGATTAGTCCAGTTAAAAAAAACTGGAAATATGAACTAAAAGTAAACGTATTTTTCAAATCGGTTGTGGACTGTGAGCGTTAGTGTTACCAATAACTAGTTACTTGTAAGCTGGTTTTAACTAATAACCTATTACTTGATAGCTAGTGTTACTAGTTACTCACTCATAGAGAAGTCACTGTGTATGAACGCGCATGAAAATATATACTAATCAGTGAGATGGTTCGGGGCCTGTTTCTTTGCTTACATCAAGTCAATCCTCGGCACAGTCTTGAAAAAGCCACTCTTATGTCGTTCTTTGACTGCCAGGGGGAGTGAAACGGTAAATTGTTTTTTAATCAAGCACAGTGCTGCGAATCCCTGCCTCATGGCGGTATGAGAAGGAACATCAGGAGGTTCCCCGTACACATTTCTTTTGCTAAAGCAGGGTAAAAACTCGCCATTGTGACCAGAAACTTGTCAATGACAAACTATCAAAAGAATATTTTCAAGTTGATTCATTGAAAAAGTCAACGATTTCGTCTTGTAATCATATGGAAGTGATCTAGGGTCCACCTCAATGGATTTCGAATGAGTGGAACTAAGTTTGTGACAATAGTATCCAACTTCTTGACTGAGAGGAAACAAGTGTAAACAACAAGGGCAAACCACACCACACTGATCACAAATGGCCAATAAATGTACCCATCCAATTCATTGGTACACTTTCCCCAGCAAACTTGCCCATGGAATTCGTCAAAACAAACATAGCGGCCAGGAATTCATCTGTAAATAATAACAAATCTGTGTCCACGAATGGCACGCATGAAGTGTCCGGTTCTAGTGGAGGGACACATCTAGCTAGCCTAGCACTTTCTACAATAGGTTTTGATTATTCAAAACCGAATTATTCTTAGGAATCCTGTCACGTACCCCATAATTCCTCTCACGACCCCTGGGGGTACGGTACCCCAGTTGAGAACCCCTGCATTACAGGTACAAATGTATACTATGCAATGCAGAATTGCCTCAGGAAGAAGATGCTGGCCTCAGTTTTCATAATATCAAATTTTAGTGTCAGGGAAAGGGTTAAGATTGAGGTGTGTGAAAAAAATCGGGGTTTTGGATCTTTCAGCCCACTTAGATGGCCGACAGCTTGGCGCGGGGGCGACAACCCAGGGCCGGGTGTCCTGGGGCCTACGCGCACTCTAGGTCTGTAACTCTGTGGGACACCGACTTCACTACGACCACCTCGTGCGGAGGTGTTCCGCACCATGCCCTCGGAGCAACACCATGTTCCAGTGCCTCGCGGGGGAAGGTGAAGGAAGCGATCACCCGCCTCCTGCGACCCCCAGAACCCGTAACCGCGCCTCCTGCAGGACAGCGTGAATGGGCCGGTCAGCGGCGCCTGCGAGCTTTGCCGGGCACCGCGATGCTCGAGGACCTACTTTCAGGCCGGAAGTTTCTTGTACCAATTTCTGTTTTTGTACCTAAATAATGTGAAAACCAGGAAAATAACCCGAAAACATTGAGAATTAGACAAAGAAAGACAGATACGAGTTACTGTATAGAACAGAAATATAAGAAATTATTAATATCATAAGTATGAAAAAATATATATTATGACATAGAAATGAATGGTTTTACTGAACAGGATTGGTACTTGATTCAGCTGCCTGAATACCCTCACCAGTCATGCACAGAGGCCGGCTTAACTCTTCCTTGGGCACATGTTATGGCCTTGATGTCTTACAATATGCAGATTCTATATGATGTGCCCTTCAGGGCCCTTCATGTACATTGCTCCTACCCGTACGACCTTGATGTCAAGCTCGTCAATAGCGACCGAGCATTGATGAGATCCTCCAACATTACCTTATACACATATTGTTATACGTCTATTTCCTTATTGTGATCGCCCTGGTCCACAGTTGTCCTCTGTAAACAGCGCCTTTTTCTGGGATGCCGTTGCTTTCAACAGGGCCTAATGGTCTATGCCTCCCGCAAGCAGTTAGTATTCGGGTAAAACCTCATAACGGTGTGGGCGACGGAGGCTCGTACTTACTCCAAAGTTACAATAAAGTTACAGGTGTATAGGAAGCAGGCGTTTTCCTTTAACACCTGTTAGATTTCACAAGTTACAATTAACACTGTTCTTTTCTGTCAATCATAATGGAGAAGGATTCAAAACCAGAAATCTTACTCCCGTCTGTAACACACGTGATTTTCTTGTTCGTTCAGGACAGCTATGTCGTATCGCTGCTGTCTATATCTATGAAAGGAGCACATCCATAAAGATAAAAGGCGTATCTTACAGAACGTTTGCTACTTACAACGCCACAATCTGCTTGTATCAAGGCGCTAGTGTCTTCCTTATTGTACTGGCATCCTGTTACTTTCGTATTCATCGTTTGTCGCTATTAATGTTATGTTATATCTATTACGGCAGCTCCTTCCTTCGTTGTGTCTCGCCTGCTTACCAATACTACCCACAAGGCCTTCACCTCACCATGGTTCGCTTCTTTACTAATTTCATGTCATGTAATCAAGCAATGTTTTTTGCTTTATTATTCGTGTCTTCTTTTTACTTTGTCGAAATCAAAAGAAGACTCTCCAAGAGCTCTCATTCCGGATGCAGAGGTGGGGCGTCTGTCAGGGTATGTTTTATTACCTAGGTTGAGTGGCGTTTTGCAGGCGCCCTTGCCTCAGTGAATGATGGGGAGCTGACTCAGGGGTTTACTTGGCACGGGTCTGGCCTCTCGGCATCATGGTGGGGCGGGGCTGGGATCGGCAAGTGTGAGGGAGGGGAAACGAAAGTGACATAAGGGGTTGGTGGTGGTTGACGGACAGAGGACACTGTGGTTGGGGGTGGTTGACGGGACAGAGGACATTGTGGATGATGGTGGTGGAAGGACAGAGGACTTCTAGGGTGGGGTATAGAGACGGACAGAGGACACTGTGGTTGGGGGTGGTGGACGGACAGAGGACATTGTGGTTGATGGTGGTGGACGGACAGAGGACATTGTGGTTGGTAGTGGTGGACGAACAGAGGACTTCTAGGGTGGGGTATAGAGACGGACAGAGGACACTGTGGTTGGGGGTGGTGGACGGACAGGGAACTCCAGGGGAGCGTCTGGGAGGTTGTTGTTGACGGACAGAGGACATTGTTGTTGTGGGTGGTGGATGGACAGAGGACTTTTTGGGTGGGACATAGAAACGGACAGAGGACATTGTGGTTGGGGGTGGTGGATGGACAGAGGACATCAGGGGTGTGGGTTGCGGACGGACAGAAGACATCTTGGATGGGACATATATACGGGCAGAGGACACTGTGGTTGGGGGTGGTTGACGGACAGAGGACATTGTGGTTGGGGGTGGTGGACGGACAGAGGACACTGTCGTTGGTGGTGGTGGACGGACAGAGGACTTATCGGGTGGGGTATAGAGACGGACAGAGGACAATGTGGTTGGGGGTGGTGGATGGACAGAGGACATTAGAGGTGTGGGCTGCGGACGGACAGAGGACAATCAGGGGTGGTTTGTTGTTTAGGGCAGAGGACATTGGTGTTGGGGGGTGGGGACGGACAGAGGACATTTGGGTGGGACATAGATACGAAAGAGGACATTGTGAGTGGGGTGGTGACGGACAGAGACATTTCTGGGTGGGACATAGATACGAAACAGAGGACGTCTGGGGTGGGGTATAGAGACGAGAGAGGACACTGTGGTTGGCAGGTGGGTGGACGGACAGAGGACATCATGGGTGGGGATTTATAGAGACGGACATGAGGACATGTGGTTGGGGGTGGTGTACGGACGGAGCCATTTTGAAATGTGACACAGATACGAATAGAGGGACGTCTAAGGGTGGGGTATAGAGACGACAGGGGGACACTGTGCTTGGGTGTTGTTGACGGGTTAGGAGGACATCAGAGGTTGGGACATTATGGACGAGAGGTGGGCTTCACGGACGGGGATGGGGAAGGGAGAGGACTTTATGTGTTTTAGGAGTAGGGAC
>JACEEZ010004650.1:0-40000 GCA_016584305.1 Chionoecetes opilio | reverse complement strand
ACTAGATAAACCCCCTACTTTGAATTGCATAGTATTTTACACTGATAGACACTTAGTTGATGAAAAGCCATCGACTGTCGTTACACAGTCTAGGACATGTGGGCATTGGCTTAACTGTGAGGGGACCGGAAGGTGGAATAAGAGAGGGTCTGCGTCGCTACCCTTGGATGAGCGACTGTGTGCATGTGTAAGTGTTTAGACGAAAGGCATGTGGTGGAAACAGTGTACACTGACCCAACATGTCAGGACATATACACGTTTCACTCTAATGAACAGTGTTTTCAAGTAGATTACCCTCAGATGCTGGCCTGTAAAATATTACACTATCTTGAGGGGTGTTGTATTACTGTGGCCAGTGCCATAGACACTGATATACCTGGACCTGCGCACGGAATATCGGCCCGTTCGCACAAGGGGCTGAAAGTCGGAGGGCCGTCGAATCATATATCTATATATAGACGGATATATACCACTGGTTTATCAGTATATATGATATACTGTAATCTTGTAAATGTTTTTTTCCTATAATATTACTCAAATAAAAAAACCAGTAAAACACGCCTAACGAAATGCCATCGAGGACTCTGAAAAAATATGCATGAACGTTCGTCATATGTATTCACTTCAACTCTTTGCCATTTCAAAACTTTGCGAGTCAACTTTTATCATGAAGGGTATCAATACCAGAAGCCCCCTGCAATTTTATTAGCTTTCATTGCGATTATTTCGTATCTGATAAATGGAATTAGAACCATGCATAAATTAGCGTTTCCCGATAGATGATGTATTTTTCAGTTAACGCTTAATTTAGCATGGTTCTGATACATTATCAGAAAAAACAAATATATCAATGGAAACACTAATGAAAACCGCTATATTGACACTATGTTTCATTCTAAAATGTTTTCTCGACAAAATAGTAAATGGCGAAGAGTTTAAGTAATATTGAGGTCATGCATATTTCTTCACTCTCTCATAATGCATTTTTTTTTGTGGTATTTTACTTATTTAATATTGATATATTATAGAACAAACATTTACGACGATAAACTGTATATTCATATATAACTGATAAACCAAGGAAGGGAGATGGGGGTGATGTTCTAAAATGTCAGGTAAATCGCAAAATGGTCTCCACTGCGTTCATGGGCGGTTGCGCGGGGCAACGAGTAGCAAGTCATAGATAGAGCAGTCTTTTGACTGCATAACTATACAAAACTGTAGGTAAATACTTTTTTATCAGTTCATTTGGCCATAAAACCCGCCCCCCAACTATTTTGGCCAACCGCGAAGTTACAAGTGAAACCAGTGTTTCATTTCCTTATTTAAGGAAAAGTTAGGCTTGAGAAGGAAAAGTTCTAAGTGAAACCCAAAATCTAAAGGAAATCTTAGGGAAATCCATTTTTTCTCGGACATGTTAAAAATTTGTGTGTATTTAAAATAATTTACAAATGTATAAATACAATAGATGTATTTAGTATTTAGTATTTAAATACATTCGTAAAAGGTATTTAGTATTAGTATTTAAATACATTTCTCCCATGAATTTAGTATTTAGTATTTAAATACATCAAATGTATTTAGTGCCCAGGTTCTGTTGGGTTGCATAAGGAATATTTATATAAGATGTATAAGTTGTATGTATGAAGTTTCAGAAGTTATGGTTGAAAGGATTAGTGTAATCGCATTCTAAATAGTATAGGGTATCCATAGGGCTTATTACTTATATTTGTATACAGTCATCTCTGAACATGGTAATTAGTTTTTCTTGGATTACTTTACAAATACTCTATTTTTTACTTCTATTACATTAATTATTACTTACTCTTTTCATTCTATTACTTACTCATACTTTATTTTTCTACTTTAATTCTTTTAATTAATGTATTGAGGTGTGTGCTTCAACTTGTTACTTTTACGTAAAAAATTCCAGGCAATAAATATATTCATTCTATTCAACACACACACACACACACACACACCAACACCACACACACACACACCACACACACAAACACACACACACACACACACACACAACACACACACACACCACACACACACACACACACCCACACACACACACACACACACTACACACACACAAACACACACACACAACACCACAAACACACACACACACACACACACAAACACACACAAACACACACACACACACACACACACACACACACACACACAAACACACACACACACACACACACACCCACACACACACACAACACAACACACACACACACACACACACAACACACACAACACAGTGACCGGGCCTCGCGCTTGAGGGGCCCCGCGCCGCGCATAACTCGGTAATACCAGAAAACAATTAGTAATTATTGGCGTTCCCCATCGTGCCACTTGGACTATCTGAATAAAAAACATAACTTCATTAAATAGGGGTTATGATTAATTTGAAATAAAACAGTTTTTGTTATACATTTTTCCTAACTCCAAAATATTGAAATAAATTTTGTATGCAGCAAAACCATGTGTCAGGCTCAGCGTCTCAGCGGCGGCGTCAGCTGGCGGTGAGCCGTCACATTGGACGGTTGGTTTAGCCGTGCACTGACTACCTATTTTTGAAGAGTAAATTCTTATTTCTATATAATTTTTAATGCTTCCTTAAGCAATCTGTTGCATTTGATATTTCGCTTTCCTATTAGACTATCGTATCAATCAATCAATCATTGGGGGCATACGCCGGGGGGGCGCGTCGCCTCGGCCCCCACCATACGACGCCACTCCGGGGGTCACCACGCGCGAAGTTCCCATGCAGGCTCCTTTCCATACCAACAGCTCTCGACAAGAAACATCAAACTTGCCCAGCACGAGCCTTGGTGGGCGCCCCCTTGGCCTCCTCACGCGGATTGTCTATACAGATTATAAACCCGATGGGACAGGATCGGTCAGGGTAGCGTTGCCACATTGCCCATATAGCCGAAGTTGCGCTGAAGGGACTTTATGCAGGTAATAGGCCTCCCCCGATTCAGGTGCTCACGGTTGCAATCGTGATTTGACACGTAAATCATCGCTACACCATGATTCTGCGAAGACAATTATTACCAAAGGCATTGATTTCGTCTCTTCAAGTCACTATTTAGTGTCCATGTCTCACAACCCATAGAGTAAGACAGGGATCACAAGCGGACTTGAAGATCCGGATCTTTGTCCTCCTGACAGGTACCGACAAAACGCAAAGACTCCCGACTGAGCGAGTCCATAAACACCGTGGGCATGCCAAATCCGCCGTAAGATTCTTGACGTGACCCGCCGTCATTATGGACCTGCGCTACCAAGGTATGTCAAACTTCAAAATCTCAATGTCCTCGTCACAAGGCATGAACAGACTGTACTGCTTCATCTAGTAAGTCTCCAAACACCTGGACCTTGGTCTGAGCCAGGAGACCTCCAAGTCCCAAAGGCTTTGCCTCCTCGTGCAGCGCCTCGAGAGCCATCACCAGGACCTCCAGCGACTCAGCAAAGATTACTGCATCATCGGCCAAAAACAAGATCAGTGATCTTGGTGTTGCGGACGATGCTCCACAAGTACGTTGATCTACAACCTTGTTCAATACCCAGTCCATACAAGCGTGAAAAGTGATGGGGCAAGACGCACCTTGCCTCACTTCCTGATTCACAGGAAAGAAGCTGGAGAAACCTTGCACCACACTCACAAGCCACCTCTCAGTCCCAAACACTAAACCCCCCACCCCCCCCCAGACCCGTTATTCAAACAAAGAAGTCCTTGCAGGAATCCCTCGAAGTCGCAGAAATCCCCAGACTGAATCACGATGCACTGAGTCAAAGCCTTCTTGAGATCACATAGGCTGCAGCATCCCCTGTCGAAACTCACGTCGAGTTCCATCCAGGACACGAAGCGCTAGGATACGGTCGTTGTTGACTTACAGGCCGTTAACCCAGACTGCTGAGTCTCTGATGCTTCATCCAGATGTGACTGCGAATTCGTGTCAGCAATTAGATGGCACGCACCTTGCTGGTGTACGCTGAGCAGTGGAAATACCGCGGTAATGTTGCAGTCCTGGGACGCGTCCCCTTTCCCTTTCCAGATAGGGACGACCAGCCCCCTTTTACACGTCAGGAGGCAATGGACCTGATTGCCACACCGGCCAGTCAGGACAGCATGCAACCCGCGGGATCAGGCCTCACCCCCAGCTTTAGGAGCTCCGCACTGATATTACAAAACACAGCTGCCTTTCCACCCTTCAAACTTTGCTACAGCCTCTCTGACTTCGTCAGAGAGGGTTGCGGTTTCGTCAATGGGAGGATCGCATCCACTGCCTGTAACCCAGTGATGTGAAGCGCTCAGTTGGAGGGTCCACCGTGAACAAGCTGAACGTATGTGTGACAGTATATATCGTATACTGGTCACATACAATAACTAGGGCAAGGAAAAAAACACTCCTCGACAAAATAGGGGAGCCTGGATTTACATAAGTACAGGCTATAGCCATGTTTCCATCACTACATGCTACAGTTATGGTTTAATCTTTGACGCATTCGGTTTTTTTTCAGTGAGAAGTAGCAATATCTTAATATCGACAAAGTGAAATATGTTCACGTCTGGCTGGATTCTTGTACTAATTTTATTATTATATACTACTGTATGACATTATGAACACTTAATTTAGTAGGCATAGTAGCTCACGTGATTATAGGAAGATCACAGGGGCCCCGCGCCCTAGGGGCCCCGCCTAGTCCCCCAGTGCCCAGGGCCCCGTGACATCTAAATCCGACACTGCGCGCGCACCACACAACACACACACACCACACACACACACACACACACACACCCACACACCACACACACACAACACACACACACACACACACACACACACACACACAAAAAAACCAAAACACACAACACACACAACACACACACACACACAACACACACCACACACACACCAAAACACACACACCACACACACACCAACACACACAAACACACAGGACACACACACACACAAACACGATTATTCACATTTATATTCTAAATATCTAAATTTGAAACTACAGGGTTTCACAGGATCAGTCTTTAGGACCAATCTATTTCTCATGTACAGTTAATGACATTATATATTCTAGCACTAAATTCAAATTACAATATATGAAGATGACACTACTCTTCTAATAGCCGATAAAAATATTGTCCTCTTATATCAAAATTATGTACGGATTAAAATATTTAAATTAACTGGATTAAATCTAATAAATTATTAACGCTCAAGATTTCCAAGACAAATTATTTATTTTTTCAAAATAGATCTTATGGGTGAAAGAGATCTAATGGAGTGAAGTGGAATGGGTGTTGTGGTGATGGGTAATGGGTGAGTGACAGTGAATGGGTGGGGGGTGATGGGTAATGGGTGAGTGGAATGGGTGTGTGGTGATGGGTAAGGGGTGAGGAATGCGGTGGGGGGTGATGGTTGTGAGTGAATGGGTAGGAAGGGTGATGGGTAATGGGTGTGTGTTATGTGTAATGGGTGACGTGAATGGGTGGGGGGTGAGGGTAAGGGTGAGTGAAGGTGTGGGGGGTGATGGGGGAATGCGTGAGTGAATGGGTGTGTGGTTGAATGGGTAATGGGTGAGTGAAGGGTGGGTGTCATGGGTGAGTGAAGGTGGGGCGGTGATGGGTAATGGGTGAGTGAATGGGTGGTGGGTGATGGGGTAATGGGGTGAGTGAATGGGTGGGGGGAATAACTCCATTTTCTACATCCATGATTTCAGGGAAAGTAGAAGGGGCTATCTGGCGAGTCAATGTTTGGTGGGCCCGAAGCACTAGCGGGCTAGCGGCCTGCAGCAAAGAGGAGGCTAGAGGTCCCTAGCAAAAAGTCGCCGGAGGGCGGCTTGCGGCTAGTAATACAATAATTCTTTAAATACACGGGTATTATAATATTTCTACTCCTCCTCTTTAACATTTGTTCTCTATATAAACTCTTCCCTCTATTCCTCCACCACACACATGCCCTCGGTTCCTGAAGTATACACATTAGTATAAAGGACGAGACTATATTATGTGTAATTTACGTTGAATAATATGTTTTTCATGACGTTATATTGACGTCAAAACCAGACGACTAAATTCAACCAAAATATCAAGATTAATAGAGATACTATCATACTGTATGCGATAATACTGTTTATATATTATAAGTCTATAGATATTGCAAAAATTACAACTGTTATGTTTACGTAGCGTGTTTGCGGGTAGAGATAGTATAAGTACAGGGCACAAGAGGGCTGTCAGTATAGGCTATTGCCTAGGGCTGTGAGATGCGGTGTCATATGGGAAGGTCATTCTCCACATGGGTCCTCGGTCACACAAACGAGGAGAAAGATGGAAGGTTACTTATTCACCTTTGTATACAGGTAACTCGTGTATACATCGGTCAGTCATCCTGTTTTGCTAATGAGGAAAAAGTTGGAAGGATACTTATTCACCTATGTATACAGGTAACTCGTATTTTACTCATATATGTATATATTATGTATTTTTATTTTTACTGTATGAATTCAGGTGAAAATAAAAAATTTATTATCATTATTATTATTATTATTATTATTATTATTATTACATATACGTCGGTCAGTCATCTTGTTTTATCCCGCAAGGCCGAGGCTGCCGTGCCCGCCGACCTCCGCGGGGTCGAGGCTGCCGTGCCCGCCGATCTCCGCGGGGCCGAGGCTGCCGTGCCCGCCGACCTCCGCGGAACCGAGGCTGCCGTGCCCGCCGACCTCCGCGGGGCCGAGGCTGCCGTGCCCGCCGACCTCCGCGGGGCCGAGGCTGCCGTGCCCGCCGACCTCCGCGGGGCCGAGGCTGCCGTGCCCGCTGACCTCTGCGGGGCCGAGGCTGCCGTGCCCGCCGACCTCCGCGGGGCCGAGGCTGCCGTGCCCGCCGACCTCCGCGGGGCCGAGGCTGCCGTGCCCGCCGACCTCCGCGGGGCCGAGGCTGCCGTGCCCGCCGACCTCCGCGGGGCCGAGGCTGCCGTGCCCGCCGATCGACATATTTGCGTTTAATATTTGTGTTTGCGGAAGTACTTCCGCAAACGCAAATCCGCAACTTTTTGCTCTCCCGCAAATCCGCAAACGAATTTGGACTTCCTCAATTTGCGGAAGTTGCGGTTTGCGGAAGTGCGCACCTCTAGTGTGTGTGTGTGTGTGTGTATGGTGTGTGTGTGTGTGTGTGTGTGTGTGTGTGTGTGTGTGTGTGTGTGTGTGTGTGTGTGTGTGTGTGTGTGTGTGTGTGTGTGTGTGTGTGTGTGTGAGTGTGTGTATGTGTGTGTGTGTGTGTGTGTGTGTGTGTGTGTGTGTGTGTGTGTGTGTGGATGTGTGTGTGTGTGTGTGTATTTATTAAACACAAACAAGTTAGCATAATGTCTGTATCTTTATCTATAAAAACATATATTACTAGAGCGTCCTAGACGTAAGGCACCACCCGCTCGAACATAGAACACATGGAACAAAACACAACACGGGAGGAAAACATTACCACCACATTTTCGATATCCTCACACTCTATTTGTGCATCAAGAGAATCATTCCCGTATTGCTTATGACAGTGATTGGGTGAAGTGGTGAGACTTGATGAGGAGTACACGATCACAGTGAGGTTGTGAGTTTGTTGGTGAGGCAAGGCAGGAAAGGAGGGAAAGAAGGCAAGGGACATACGGAAAGAGGTATGGAAAGGTAAGGTAGATAGAGTAACGTATCTGTAGTAAAGTAAAGGAGGAAAAGGGAAGGAGACTAAGATGGAAAGAAGTAAAGGAATTACAAGGGAAGGAAGGAAGCAAGGAAGGGAAGAGAAAGAGTGAGTGAGAAGAGAAAGGAAGGGAGGACAGGAGGAGGAAGGATGGAATGGAGAATGTAAGAAGGATGGAAAGGAAGGGAAAGGGGAAAATAATATACGAATAATAAAGGAAGGAGATCTACAGTACAAACCTGATGAAGATTCTAGTGAAGGAGGGTGGGGGAAGGAAGGAAAGGAGGGAAGGGCAAAGAACAATGGGAAAGGAAGATGAAGAGAGGAAGGGTCACGAACAAAATTGATAAAAAAAAAGCATAGATAGGATAAAATAGACAAATGTAAAAGAGAAGCAAATATAATGCAAATTAACAACAAAAAAAAGATATTGAACATGCAAATCTGAGTCTCAATTGGCAAGAAGGAAAATTAGAACATGAAATAAGGAAAAAAAACGTTGTACATTGGAAGCGAGAATAACAATAAAAATCACACATTAAAAGAAGGGATACAATTGAAGTTCATATGCCTAACAGTGCAAGCTGAAATAATAAAAAGTAGCCAAACAATGAGGAGTTGAAGCCAAATAATATGGAGAAAATGTATATGAATTAATTTACTTAACCCTCATTTTCGTATATTTATGCTTACATTACAGCAGGGTTCTCAACCTTTTTAATTTTATGTACCCCTTGAGGTCTTTCTGTATTGGTCACGTACCCCTTACTCAGAATGCAGCATCAAGAAGGGTAAAAATAAATGCATGGTTTATTAACTTAGTTTATAAAGTTTAATTTGTGTTATAAATGTAGAGCAGACATACTTTTTCGATCAATGTGACTATGTCACTATGAGCAATACTTTTACTAAAATATAGCCACAACAGACAGTTTTCAATCATTGTGACAGTGAACTATAGTGCTGCTTGCAGATATAGTTGCAGCTTGTAACTAGTAACGGTGATAGGTAAGTTACCGTGTGTGAATAGCATACAAAATAATAAAATAGAACTAAATCAGACACATTTGACCAATAACTGTGAATATGAGCTAGTGGTGCTATTTACAGCTTATAACTAGTTACTCATGGGGAAATGACTGTGTGCGTGACTAACGTCACTAGCATGAAAACAAAATAAAACTAAAGTAGGCATTGTGTTCCACTGAGTGTGAACTAGTGCTGATTGTTTAGCCTAACAAATAGTTATTAGTAACTAGTTACTTACTCACATGAAGGGAAATCACTGTGTGTGATTAGCATTAAAAAAACTGAAATAGAACTAAAGTAAACGTATTTTTCAAATCGGTGTGACTGTGAGCTAGTGTTACCAATAACTAGTTACTTGTAGCTGGTGTTACTAATAACTAGTTACTTGTAGCTAGTGTTACTAGTTACTCACTCATAGAGAAGTCACTGTGTATGACGTGCATGAAAATATATACTAATTCAGTGAGATGGTTGGGCCTGTTTCTTTGCTACCAACAAGTCAATCCTCGGCACAGTCTTTGAAAAAGCCACTCTTATGTCGTCTTTGACTGCCAGACGTGAACGTAACTTGTTTTTAATCAAGCACAGTGCTGAGAATCCCTGCTCACGGCGGTATGTAGAAGGAAACATCAGGAGGTTCCGTACACATTTCTTTGCTAAAGCAGGGTAAGAACTCGCCATTGTTGACCAGAAACTTGTCAATGACAAACTATCAAAAGAATATTTTCAAGTTGAATCATTGACAAAGTCAACGATTTCGTCTTGTAATTCATCTGGAAGTGATCTAGGGTCCACCTTCAATGGATTTCGAATGAGTTGGCAATCTAAGTCTGTGATATCAGGACAATAGTTATCCAACTCTTGACTGAGAGAAACCAAGTGCTACACAACAAGGGCAAACCACACCACACGATCACATAATGGCAATAAATGTACCCATCAATTCATTGGTACACTTTCCCAGCAAACTTGCCCATGAATTCGTCAAAACATAACATATGCGTCCAGGAATTCATCTGTAAATAATAACAAATCTGTCCACGAATGTGCACGCTGAAGTGTCCTGGTTCTAGTGGAGGACACATCTAGCTAGCCTAGCACTTTCTACAAATAGGTTTGCATTTATTCAAAACCGAATTATTCTTAGAATCCTGTCACGTACCCCCAAAATTCCTCTCACGTACCCCTGGGGGTACGCGTACCCCAGGTTGAGAACCCCTGCATTACAGTTACAAATGTATACTAATGCAATGCAGAATTTGCTCAGGAAGAAGATGCTGGCCTCAGTTTTTCATAATATCAAATATTAGTGTCAGGAAACGGGTAAGATTGAGGTGTGTGAAATCGTGGGTTTTGGATCTTTCAGCCCACTAAGATGGCCGACAGCTTGGCGCGGTGGCGACACCCAGGGCCGTGTGTCCTGGGGCCTTACGCGCACTCTAGGTCTGTAACTCTGTGGGCCCGACCTTCACTACGACCACCTGTGCGGAGGTGTTCCGCACCATGCCCTCGGGGGCAACACCATGCCAGGCCTCGCGGGGGAAGGTGAAGGAGGCGATCACCCGCCTCCTGCGCCCCCAGCACCCGTAACCGCGCCTCCTGCAGGACAGCGTGAGGGCGTCAGCGGCGCCGCTGCTGCCGTGCACCGCGATGCTCGAGGCTACTTTCAGGCCGGAAGTTTCTTGTCCCATTTCTGTTTTTGTACCTAAATAATGTGAAAACCAGGAAAATAACCCGAAACATTGAGAATTTAGACAAAAGAAAGACAGATACGAGTTACTGTATAGAACAAGAAATATAAGAAATATAATATAATAAGTATGAATAAAATATATATAGACATAGAAATGAATGGTTTTCCTGATCAGATTTGTACTTGATCAGCTGCCTGAATACCCTCACCAGTCATGCACATGACGCTTAACTCTTCCTTGAGGCACCATGTTATTGCCTTGATGTCTTACAATATGCATATTCTATATGATGTGCCCTTCAGGCCCTTCTGTACATGCTCCTCCCTCCTGTACGACCTTGAGTCAGCTCGTCAATAGCGACCGAGCATTGATGAGATCCTCCACATTACCTTATACACATATTGTTACTACGTCTATTTCCCTTATTGTGATCGCCCTGGTACATCATGTGTCCTCTGTAAACAGCGCCTCTGGATGCCGTTGCCGCAACAGGGCCCTCTGGTCTCTGCCTCCCGCAAGAGTTAGTATTCGGGTAAACCTCATAACGGGTGGGCGAGAGGCTCGTTACTCTACTCCCAAGTTCAATAAAGTTAAAGGTGTATGGGAAAGCGGGGTTTTTCCCCTTTAACCCCCTGTTATTTCAAAAAGTTACAATTAACACTGTTTTTTTCCGCAATCATAAGGGAAGGATTCACCCCGATCTTTACCGTCTGTAACACACGTGATTTTCTTGTTCGTTTCGCCCACTATGTCGCTCGCTGTTTGTCATATATATAGGAAAGGGCACCTCCAAAAAAAAAACTAGGCACCCTACGCACGTTTGCTATTGACAAGCCACAATTGTGTGTATAAAGGGCGCTAGGTTTCCTCTACCCCCCTGGTTCACTTTTCGACATCGTTATGTGTATAAGTTATGTATACTATTACGGCGCCCTTTCCTTCTTTGGTCTCCCCTGTTAAAATACTACCCACAAGGCCTTCCCCACCAGGGTCCTTCTTTACTAATTTATAGTAATCACATGTTTTTTTTTTTTATTTTTGGGGTTTTTTTTTATTTTGTCGAAATCAAAAAAAGACTCCCCAAGATCTTCTTTCCCGGTGAGAGGGGGGGCGTGCCAGGGATTTTTATTCCCTAGGTTGGTGGCGTTTTGCGGGCGCCTCCCCTCAGTGCTTGATGGGAGTCGGGGGTTTACTTGCAGGGGGTGGCCCTCTGGCGTCATGGGGGGGCGGGGCTGGATCGCAAGGTGAGGGAGGGAAATCCGACGTGACACGGGGGTTTGGGGTGGTTTTGACGGACAGAGGACACTGGGGTTGGGGGGGTTGACGGACAGAGGACGGGATGATGGTGGTGGAAGGACAAGGACTTTAGGGGGGGTTGGGGGAGGGACAGAGGACATGTGGTTGGGGTGGGGACGGCAGAGAATTGTGGTTGATGGTGGTGGAGGGCAGAGGACATTGGGGTTTGGTAGTGGTGGACAAAGAGGTTTCTAGGGTGGGGTATAGAAAACGGACAGAGGACACGGGGTTTGGGGGTGGGGACGGACAGTGGAATCGGGGGGGGGTGTTGACGGCGAGGACATGTTTTTGTGGGTGGTGGATGGACAGGGGATTTTTGGGGGGGACATAGAAAGGACAGAGGACATTGTGGGGGGGGTGGGATGGACGGGGGACTCGGGGGTGGGGTTTGGGGACGGATAGAAGACATCTTGGATGGGACATATATAGGGCAGAGGACATGTGGTTGGGGGGTTGACGGAGGACTTTGTGGTTGGGGGTGGGGGCGGACAAGGACACTGCGTTGGTGGTGGTGGAGGACGGGTTATCGGGGGGGGTATAGAGAGGGACAGGGGACAATGTGGTTGGGGGTGGTGGATGGACAGAGGAATTGAGGGGGGGGGCTGCGGACGGACAGGGGGCATAGGGGTGGGTTTTGTTTAGGGCAGGGACTTTGGGGTTTGGGGGGGTGGTGGACGAAGGGGACTTTTTTGGGGGGGACATAGAAGAACAGGGCTTTGGGGTTTGGGGGGTGGTGGACGGAAGAGGCATTTTGGGGGGGGACATAGATACAAAAGAGGATCGGGGGTGGGGTATGAGACGGAAGGGGGACACTGGGGTTTGGAGGTGGTGGGGGACAGGGACATCATGGGGGGGGATAGAGAGGACCGGGGAAATTTGGGGTTTGGGGGGGTGGTGGAGGGACGGAACCATTTAATGGGACACAGATACGAATAGGGGACGTTAGGGGGGGTTATAAGACGGACGGGGACACTGTGCTTGGGTTTGTTGACGGGTAGAGACATCAGAGGGGGACATATGGAGAGAGGTGGGCTTCACGGGAGGGGATGGGGACGGGAGGGGATTTATGTTTTTAAAAAGGGGGACACGGGGGGAAACATCAAGGGGGGGGATGGGCGAGGATGGACATCAGTGGTTTGCGGGGAAAGGGGGACAAGTGGGCGGTAAAAGGGAAAAAGGGCGAGACTGAGGGGCGGAGAAAGGGGCTGAAGATTTTGGGGGAGAGTTGGCTGAATTTTTTGGGGGGAAAATTGGCTAAAAGTTTTAAGTAGTGGACAGATTGGCTGAAGTTTTAGTGGAAAGGAGATTGGCTGAAGTTTTAGTGTTAAGAGATTGGGAAGCTTGGGGGCTGAGAGATTTTTAAAGTTTTAGGGGTAAAAATTTGGCAAAACTTTTTGGGGGAGAGTTTGGCTGAAACTTTAGTGGTAGAGAGATTGGCTGAAGTTTTAGTGTAGAAAAGATTGGCTGAAGTTTTAGTGGCTGAGAGTTTTTCTGAAGTTTTAGTGGCGAGAGATTTTCTGAAGTTTTAGGGTTGGAGATTGTCTGAAGTTTTAGTGGTAGAAAATTTGGGCTGAAGTTTTTGTGGCTGAGAGTTTTTCTAAGTTTTAGGGTTGAGAATTGTCTGAAGTTTTAGTGGTTGAGAGATTGTCGGGAAGCTTATTGCTGGTAGATTGTTAAGCTTTATGGTAAGAGATTCCCGAAGTTTAGTGGTGGAGGGAGGTGAAGCTTTTTTGAGGGAGAGATGTCTGAAGCTTTTGGGGGAAGATGCCGAAGGTTTGGGTCGGGGCTGACAAGTCATTATTTGTTGGGGGGAGCAAATAACACAAGGGGAGGAGGAAGGCTCCCTTTGGGGGCCTGCACGATACGGGACGATGCCAGGCCTGAAAGTATGTCTGGCCCTGGAGAAGAAGCCCAAATTTGACATCAGGGGCAGAGGTTAAAGGGGGGAGGTCAGGACATTGAGTGCAATCGTCATTTTTGCGATTGGGCCGGGACCCCCAAAGGCCCGGGGGGACACGCAAGCAAGGATTTGACGCTTTGTGACCGTTCCAAACTCTGAAAAAACAAAAAGGACGAAGACCTCGGCTTGGCCCACGGGGGAAGGAATCGGGCGATTCACGTTTCCAGGAATGTCTGAGGCTCTATCATGCCCAGCAACTGGGATCCAGCCTCGGGGTATTGTAGTGAGGGTGAGGGCAAAAACACGACCCCTGTCGCTCTCACTAGAGCGACGCTGCCGCAGGGGAAAACACGAATTTGAACACTAAGGCGAGAAGAGCCCCCACCCCCCGGCCAAACAGGCGGGTTGGCTAAGGCCCAGTAGGCCTCGGTGATTTTGATAGTGCTTTCGGGGCACTAAAGTGTCTCTTGGCGGGCGACCCGTGGGGAACGATCCCACCAGGGGCACGAAGTCCACCAGCCACGCTCCGGCGCCGGGCGGAGACTACAGGTTCTGCACGTCGGGAGGTGCAAGGGCCCCAGCACTCCAAGCCGCCCTGGTGCTCCCACTCCCGGGGGCCCAAAAAAGCCCCCCCCGCTGGGTCCCCTTTGAGGTCCTGGTGGGGGAGGGATTCCACGCACACTGTCACTAAGGTCGCCATCATAAAATGATATTTTTTCTTGTTGAAAAAACATCACTCGTGGAGACTTTGGATCTCTTTCTTACCCCCTCCAGGATGCCGAAAACAGGAGGGTTTTCATTTTAAGGATGATTTTTTTGGCTTTTTTTGAGGTGAGCTTGGATTTAAAAGTACGTATACGTAAAGGCAAAATTTCAATACTCTTGTGAATTTATCAAATGTAATCGTACTGTTGGTGTGTGTGTCTGGGGTGTGTGGTGTGGTGGGGTGTGTGTGACTGTATGTGTGTGTGGTTTTTTGTCTGTAAGTGGGGTAGTATGGTGGTGGGGTTTTTGTTGTGGTATGGTGTGTGTTTGTGTGGTGTGTGTGACATGTGTGTTGGTATGTGTGTGGATGTGTGTGTTGTGTGGTTATAGGTATGGTTTGTGTTTTGGGTGGGGTGTGTGTGTGTGTTTTGTGTTTTTTTTGTGTTGTAACTGTGTAGTGTAGTGTATGTGGGGGTGTGTCTGTGGGGTGTGTGATGTGTATGCGTGGGTTGTGTGGTTGTGTGTGTTGTTTTTGTTTAAACTGTGTGTGGAAATGGTTGGGACCCACACCCAAAAGATTTTGGGAATTTTGTGCAACAAAAGTTTTTCCATAAAATGTGGAAGAGCGATCAACTCATGATGATGACCCCCTGACGTTTGCAAAGATTTTTATAAAGGACACTGTCACCGGTAATTTAAAAAGGGAGTTTTTGGACAGTGAAAATCAGGATTTCGTAATATCTGTGTAAAATGAGAATTTCAGACAGTAATTCTACGAGAAAAGTGAATATAAATAGATAAAACCCCCTTTTAAGGCAAGTTTTACATATAGACCCTTAGTTGATGAAAAAACATCGCCTGCGTTTTCACAGCTAGGACAGGTGGGCAGGGGGAAACATGGGACCGGGAAAGGGGGAATAAAGAGGTCGCGGGCCTTACCCTTGGATGAGCACTGTGTGTATGTGGCTAAATGTGGGCGAAAGGGTGTGGTGGAAAAAGTGTACATGACCCAAAGTAGGGACATATACCCGTTCACCTAAGGAACAGGTGTTTTTTAAGTAGATTTTCCCTAGATTGGCCCGTAAAAAATTTCATATTGAGTGTGTATTTTGTGGCCAGTGCCAAGACCACTGTAACCCGGCTGCGCCGGAATTCGGCCCGTCGCACAAGGGGTGAAATCGGAGGGGCCCCTCGAAATTCATATTTTATATATATATACGGATATATAGCGGTTTTTCAGTATATTGATATATGTAATCTTTGAAATTTTTTTTCATAATATTTCAAAAAAAAAACAGTAAAAAACGCTAAAGAAATGCCTTACGGGAAACCGAAAAATATGCATGAACGTCGTCATATGTATTTACTTCAAATCTTTTTCCATTTAAAAATTGCGAGTCAACTTTTTTCATGAAGGGTATCAATAGAAACGGGAATTTTTTTAGCTTTCCCTTTCTTATTTCGTTATCTGATAAATGAATTAGAACCATGCATAAATTAGCGTTTCCCGATAGATATGTTATTTTTTTAGTTAAAGCTAATTTTTGCATGGGTTTGGGTACATTTATCAGAAAAACAAATATATCAAGGAAAAACAATGAAAAAACCCCTTATATGATATGTTTTCTCAAAAAAGTTTTTGCAAAAAATTAAAAGGGGAAGAGTTTTAAATAAAATTTAGGGATGAATTTCTTCACTCCTCATAATGGGATTTTTTTTTGTATTTTTCATTTTTATTTGATAAATTTAAAAAAAAAAAAACCCAAAAATTTAGAAGATAAAGTATACATTATATGATAAACCATAGGAAGGGAGATGGGGGGATTTCTAAAAAGTCAGGAAACGCAAAACTGGTCTCCACTGGTCATGGCGGGTTGGCGGGGCCGAAAAAAAAAAATCATAGCAAGAGTAGTCTTTGACTCATATTAAAAAAAAGTAGGAAAACTTTTTTTTTCAGTTCATTTTGGGCCAAAAAACCCCCCCCAACTATTTGGGAACCGCGAAGTTACAGTAACCTGTTTCCATTTCCATTTAAGGAAATTTTGGCTTGAGAAAGGGAAAATTCTAAGGAAACCCAAAATCTAAGGAAATCTTTGGAAAACCATTTTTTTTTCGGACATGTTAAAATTTGTGTGTATTTAAAATATATTTTTAAATGTATTTTTAAATACAAAAGATGTATTAGTTTTATTTAAATACATTCGAAAAGTTTTAGTATTTTGTATTTAAAAAATTTTTCCCTGAATTTAGTTTTTATTTTAAAAACATTCAATGTATTTTGTGCCAGGTCTGGTTTGGGTTTCATAAGGAAAATTTATATAAATTATAAGTTGTTGTTTAAATTTAGAAGTTATGGTGAAAAAGGGTTAGTGTAATGCATTAAATAGTATAGGGGATCCATAGGGGTTTTACTTATTTTGTATACAGCATCCTGAACTTTTAAAATTTTTTTTACTTGGAACTTTACTTATACTCTATTTTTTACTTTATTACATTTTTTACTCTACTTTTTCCTTCTATTTTCTTTTACTCATACTTTTTTTTTTCTACTTTTTAATTTTTTTTAATTAATATTGAGGGGTTGTGGGTTCAACTTTTTTCTTTTACTGTAAAAATTCCCAAAAATAAATATATTCCTTCTATTAAAAACCCCACACACACACAACACACCACACACACACACACACACACACCACCACCACACACACACACACACACACACACACACACACACACACACCCACCACCACACACAACACACCCCCACACCACACACCCACACCCCCCCACACACACCCACAACAAACACACACCCACACACAACCACACACACCCACACACACACACACACACACACACAAACACACACACACACACACAACCACACACACACCCCACACACACACACAACAACCACACACACACCCACACACAACACACCCCACACACACACACACACACCAACACACCCCACACACAACACACACACACACACACACACACACACACACCACACCACACACACACACACACACACAACAAAAACCACACACACACACACACACCCACACCACACCACACCCAAAACACACACACACCACACACACACAAACCCCCACACACACACCACACACCCCCCCACCCCCCACCAAACAAAACCCCAAAACACCCCAAACACACACAAACCACACACCAACACCCACCACACAAACCCCACACACACAAAAACACACAGGCCGGGGCCTCGCGTTTTGAGGGGCCCCGCGCTCTGGAAATTTCCCAGAAAACAATAGTAATATTGGCGTTCCCCATGGCCACTTGGACTATTGAATAAAAACATAACTTCATATAATGGGGGTTATGTTTAAGAAAAAAAAACATTTTTTTATAATTTTTCAAACTAAAAAATTTAAAAATTTTTGTTAATGCGAAACCCCCATGTGTCAGGCTCAGCGTCTCAGCGGCGTAGGGGGAGCGTCACTTTGGACGGTTGGTTTTTTAGCGTGCATGACTACCTTTTTTTTGAAGGTAAATTCTTTTTTCTCTTTAATTTTTTAAATGTTTTCCTAAGAAATCTGTTGATTGATTTTTTGCTTCATATTATGACATCGTATCAACAACAAATTTGGGGGCATACGCCGGGGGGGCGCGTCCCCTGCCCACCCTACGACGCCACCCGGGGGGGTCCCACCGCGCGATTTCCCATGCAGGCCCCTTTTCCCCAACCAAGAGCTCTCGCAAGAAACAAACTTTGCCCCAAGCCACGAGTTTGTGGGCGCCCCTGGCCTCCCCCACGCGGATTGTCTCACAGTATAACCCGAGGGGAAGGATCGGTTTCAGGGTAGCGTGCCAATCCCCATATAGCGAAGTTGGCGTGACGGACTATGCAGGTAAATAGGCCTCGATTCAGTTACGGGCAACGCTGATTTGACAGAACATCGATCCCCCATGACCCCCAAAGACACTTATAAAAAAGGGGATGTCGTCTCTTAAAGGCACTATTTAGGTCCAGTCCAAAAAACCAAGAGTAAGACAGGGATCACAAGCGATTGAAACCCGGATCTTTTTCCCCTGCCACAGGTACCGACAACGCCAAATACTCCCGCTGGCGAGCCCAATAACACCGTGGGCTACCCCCAACCCCCCCGTAAGATTTGGTGACCCGCCGTCATTAGGGACTGCGTCCCAAGGTATGTAAAATTTTCCAAAATCTAAAGGCCCTCGACAGCATGAACAGATGTCCCTTTTCTAGTAAGCTCAAAACCCTGGCCCTTGGGTCTTGAGCGGAGCCCTCAAGCCCCCAAAGGCTTTGCCCCTCGGCAGCGCCTGGGGCCATCCCCAGGACCCCCAGCGATTTTAGCAAAGTTACTGCATATCGGCAAAAAACAAGATCAGGATCTTGGGTTCCCACAGATGCTCACAATTACTTGTTTACAACGTTAAATACCAGTCCATACAAGCGTTGAAAAGGATGGGGCAAGGGAGCCCCCTTGCCTATCCTGATTCACGGGGAAAGAAGCTGGATAACCGCCCCACCTTCACGCACTCTCCAGCCCAAAAACAGACCATTTATCAAACCAATAGTCCTTGCAGGAATCCCGAAGTCGCAGAAGACCCAGATGATCACGATGCATGAGTCAAAGCCTTCTTGAGTAACATAGGCTGCAAGCATCCCTGTCGAAACCACGTCGGCGTTTCCCCCAGGACACAACGTAGGATAGGGTCCTTTTGTTGACTTACCAGGCGTGAACCCAGCTGCGAGGTTTTGATGCTTCACCAGATGACGGGAAAATTTTTTGTCAGCAATAGATGGGAAGCACCTTGCCTGGTACGCTGAGCAGTGTAAACCGCGGTAATTTTTGCGTCCTGACGGTCCCCTTCCCCTTTCCAGATGGGACGACCACCCCCCTTTTTCCCGTCGGGAGGAATGGTACCTAAATTTTTTGCCACACGGGGAGTCAGGACAGAGCAACCGCGGACATGGCCTCACCCCCCGCTTTTGGGGGCCCGCATGATATTTCAAAAAACCAGCTGCCTTTCCACCCCTTAACCCTTTTTCAGCCCTTTTTGACTTTTAAGAGAGGGTGCGGTTTCGTCAAGGGAGGATCGGGATCCACTGCCTGTAACCCCAGTGAGTTTAAGTGCCAGTTGGGGGTCCACCGGAAAAGAACAGTATTGTGACAGATACTATCGTATACTGTACAAAAAAACTAGGCTAAGGAAAAAACATACCGACAAAATAGGGGACCCTGGATTAATAATTACAGGCTATAGCATGTTTCCATCATACATGTACAGTTAGTTTACTTGACGCATTCGGTTTTTTTTAGTGAGAAAGTAGCAATATTAAAATCGACAAAGTGCAAATATGTTCACGTCTGGCGGGGTTTTTTACTAATTTAATTATTATCATACTACGTATGACATTTTGAAAAAAACCCTTTAAATTTTAGGCATAGTATCACGTGATTTTTAAGGAAGATCACAGGGGCCCGCGCCCCAGGGGCCCCGCCTAGTCCCCGTGCCCCGGGCCCCGTGACATCTAAATCCGACACTGCGCGCACCACACACACACACAACACACACACACACAACAACACACCCCAAACACACACACACACACACACACAACCCAAACACCCCCACACACACCCACACAACAAAAAAAAAAACCCAAAAAAACACACCCCCAAACAAAACCCAACCCCAACCCCAACAAAGACAAAAAAACACAAATTAAAATTTAAAATATATGCAGATGAACCCAAACCTTTTTAATAGCAAAAAATTTTTCTTTAATCAAAAATTTTTACGGGTTTAAAAAAATTTTTTAAAATAACGGGATTTTAAAAAAAAAATTTTTAAATTTAAACTAAATTTAAGCAAATTATTTTTTTTTTCAAAAAAAGACTGTATGGGTGAAATAGATTTTAAATGGGGGGTGAATGGGTGTGGGGTGGGGGAAAGGGTAGTGAAGGGTGGGGGGTGGGGTAATGGGGGGGAAGGGTGGTGGTGAGGGTAAGGGTGAGGAAGGGTGGGGGTGATGGGGTGAGTGAATGGTGGGGGGGTGGGGTTTTGGGGTGGGTGTGGGGAATGGGTGAGTGAATGGGTTGTTGGGGGGGGTTTGGGGGGGGTGTGGGTAATGGGTTGGTTTTGGGGGGTTTGGGGAGGGGTAAGGGGGGGAATGGGGGGGGTAATGGGGAGGGGAAAGGGTGGGGGGGGATGGGGAAGGGGAGTGAAGGGTGGGGGGGGAGGGTAATGGGTGAGTGAAAGGGTGGGGGGGAAAAATTAAAACCTTTTTTAAATGTGGGTAAAGGGGGGAATGGGAGTAATGGTGGGGGGGAGGGGTTGGGGGCGAGGAAAAGGGGGGGGGAAAAAAACCCCCAGTTTGGGGAGTTAAATAATTTTTAATCCAAAATTTTTTTAACCCTCCCTTTTAACCCTGCCAATAACACCCCCCACCAAAACCCCCAGGGCCTCGGTTTAGTTAAATATTAAAACGGGAAATATTTTAATTTCTTAAAATTGTTTTTCTTTTTATAAAAAAAAACCTAAAAAAACCCAAAAAACTAAAACTATTCTCGGGCTCTTGTTACAATTAAAAAACTATAATTTGAAAATAAAAGTTGTTTTTAAAATGTTTCGGGGGGTATAAAAGTAAAAAGAGGGGAAAAACCCCTTTGTTTGTATACTTTTAAATTTACCAAAAAGGTTTGGGGTTTTTTTGAGATGCGGTTTTCAAAAAAAGGGGGGGCCCCCAAAAGGGGGGGTTTTTNTCCCTTACTTGCTTCCCTCCTTTCGAACCTTGAGTCAGCTCGTCAATAGCGACCGAGCATTGATGAGATCCTGCACATTACCTTATACACATATTGTTTACTACTCTATTTCCCTTATTGTGATCACCGTGGCGCATCACGTGTCCCTGAAAACAGCGCCTCTGGATGCCGTTGCCGCAACAGGCCCTCTGGTCTCTGCCTCCCGCCAGAGTTAGTAGTCGGATAAACTCATAACGGTGGGCGGGAGGCTCGTTACTCTACTCCCAAGTTCAATAAAGTTAAGGTGTATAGGAAGCAGGCGTTTCTTTAACACCCTTGTTATGTCACAAGTTACAATTATCACTGTCTTTTCCGTCAATCATAAGGGGAAGGATTCACACAGATACTCTTACTCCCGTCTGTAACACACGTGATTTTCTTGTTCGTTTCAGACCAGCTATGTCCCCTCGCTGCTGTCTATATATATAGGAAAGAGGCACCTCGATAAAGATAAACTAGGCGCATCCTACAGCACGTTTGTTACTTGACAACGCCACAATCTGCTGTGTATCAAGGCGCTAGTGTCTCCCTCTACTGCCCCTGCTTCACTTTCGTATTTATCGTTATCTCGCTTCCCTGTTCAGTGAAGCCCTTTGTGCGTGGCAGCATCTTACGGCAGTCCTTCCTTCGTTGTGTCTCGCCTGCTTACAGTACTACCCACAAGGCCTTCACATCCCCATGTGTCGCTTCTTTACTAATTTCATCATGTAGTCAGCAATGTTATTTTCATTATTATCCGTCTCTTCTTTTTACTTTGTCGAAATCAAAGGAAGACTCCTCGAAGAGTCTCTTATTCGGGTGCAGAGGTGGGCGTGTCCAGGAATGTTTATTACCTAGGTTGGTGGCGTTTTGCAGGCGCCCTTGCCCTCAGTGCTTGATGGGGAGCTCAGGGGTTTTACTTGGCAAGGGTCTGGGCCTCTGGCGTCATGGTGGGGCGGGGCTGGAATCGCAAGTGTGAGGGAGGGGAAATCCGACGTGACATCAGGGGTGGTGGTGGTTGACGGACAGAGGACACTGTGGTTGGGGGTGGTGGACGGACAGAGGACATTGTGGTTGGGGGTGGTGGACGGACAGAGGACTTCTAGGGTGGGGTATAGAGACGGACAGAGGACACTGTGGTTGGGGGTGGTGGACGGACAGAGGACATTGTGGTTGGGGTGGTGGACGAACAGAGGACTTCTAGGGTGGGGTATAGAGACGGACAGAGGACACTGTGGTTGGGGGCTGTGGACGGGCAGTGGTCATCAGGGGTGGGGGTTGTTGACGGACAGAGGACATTGTTGTTGTGGGTGGTGGATGGACAGAGGACATTGTGGTTGGGGGTGGTGGACGGACAGAGGACATTTTGGGTGGGACTTAGATACGAACAGAGGACGTCTGGGGTGGGCTATAGAGACGGACAGAGGACATTGTGGTTGGGGGTGGTGGACGGACAGAGGGCCTCTAGGGTGGGGTATAGAGACGGACAGAGGACACTGTGGTTGGGGGTGGTGGACGGACAGAGGACATTTTGGGTGGGACTTAGATACGAACAGAGGACGTCTGGGGTGGGGTATAGAGACGGACACGACGGGACATCAAGTGCGGGGGACTGGGGCGAGGAGTGGACATCAGTGGCTTGCGAGGGTAGAGGGACAGGTAGGGCGAGGGACAGAGGAAAGGGTGAGACTTGAGTGGCGGAGAAATTGGCTGAAGCTTTTGTGGAGAAGAGCTTAGCTGAAGCTTAAGTGGTGGGCAAATCTTCTGAAACTTAAGTGGTGGACAGATTGGCTGAAGCTTAAGTAGTGGACAGATTGGCTGAAGCTTTAGTGGTGAAGAGATTGGCTGAAGCTTTAGTGGTGAAGAGATTGGCTGAAGCTTTAGTGGTGAAGAGATTGGCTGAATCTTTAGTGACGGAGAGATTGTCTGAAGCTTTATTGAGGGAGAGATTGTCTGAAGCTTTATTGAGGGAGAGATTGTCTGAAGCTTTATTAAGGGAGAGATTGTCTGAAGCCTTATTGAGGGAGAGATTGTCTGAAGCTTTAGTGGTGGCGAACAGATTGGCTGAAACTTTAATGGTGGCGGAGAGATTGCCTGAAGCTTTAATGGTGGCGGACAGACTGCCTGAAGCTTTAATGGTGGTGGAGATATTGGCTGAAGCTTTATTGAGGGAGAGATTGTCTGAAGCTTTATTGAGAGAGAGATTGTCTGAAGGCTTGGTCGGGGCTGATAAGTCATTAGTTGTTTAGGGGAGCGACATAACACAATGGAGGAGTGAAGGCTGCCTTGGGGCCTGCACGATACGGGACTGATGCCAGGCCTGACAAGTGATGTCTGGAGCTGAGGAAGAAGCTTCTGAATTGACATCAGGGGCAGAGGTTGAAGCTGGGGAGGATCAGGACACTTGAGTGCAATCGTCATTATTGACGATTTGGCGCTGGGACGCGTAAGGCCCTGGGGACACGGCAGGGCAAGGATCTTGACGCGTTTGTTGACCGTTCCAAACTCTGAAAAAACGAAAGCGACGAAGACCTCGGCTTGGCCCATCGATGGGAAGGAATCGCGGCGATTCACGTATTCCAGGAAGTTCTGAGGCTCTATCATGACCAGAAACTGGGATCCAGACTCCTGCTGGTCCTGTAGTGAGCGTGGCGGCACAAACACGACGACCTGTCGCTCTGCACTAGAGCGACGCTGCCGCAGAGACAACACGAACTTGAACACTAAGGCGAGAAGAGCCACCACCCCCCAGGCCAACAGGCAGGTGTGGCTATAGGCCCAGTAGGCCTCGGTGATTTTGATGAGGTGCTCTTCGAGGCACTCAACGTGTCTCTTGGCCTGGCGAGCCGTGAGGAACGATCCCACCACGGGCACGAAGCTCCACCAGCCACGCTCCGGCGCCGGGCAGGAGACGTACAGGTTCTGCACGCCGGGAGGCTGCAAGGGCCCCAGCCACTCCAAGCCGCCCTGGTGCTCCCACTGCCGGAGGCGCCAAAGCACACCCCCGCTGGGTGCCTGCAGGTCCTGGCTGGCGTGGAGGGATATCCACGCCAGCACTGTCACTAAGGTCGCCATCATAACAGATGATATCATTTTCTTGCTGTGAAAGAACATCACTCGTGGAGACATGGTATCTCTTTCTTACCTCCTCCAGGATGCCGAAAACAGGCAGGGTCTTCATATTAAGGATGATTTATTTTGTGGCTTTCTCATGAGGTGAGCTTGGAGTTAAAGTGACGTATACGTAAGGGCACATCTTCACTACTCTTGTGAATTTATACAAATGATAATCAGTACTCTTGTGTGTGTGTGTGTGTGTGTGTGTGTGTGTGTGTGTGTGTGTGTGGTGTCTGTCTGTCTGTGTGTGTGTGTGTGTGTGTGTCTGTGTGTGTGTGTGCGTATGTGTGTGTGTGTATGTGTGTGTGTGCATGTATGTCTGTGTGTGTGCGTGTGTGTGCATGTGTGCGTGTCTGTGTATGTGCGTGTGTGTGTGTGTTTAGTTTAGTTTAGTTTATTGCCATATCTTTAGAAGTACATATATTATATAATTATATACAAATGTGATCTTAGGCATTAGTCCGCCGAGCAACAGCTCCCTGGCGGACAGGAACAGTGTACAAAATATTATAAATATGTGAAGGGCGGCAATAATAAAATATATTTACAAATAAAAAAAAATGTTAACTACCCTAACAATTACCCAA
Source organism: Chionoecetes opilio (assembly GCA_016584305.1). NCBI lineage: Eukaryota > Metazoa > Arthropoda > Malacostraca > Decapoda > Majidae > Chionoecetes > Chionoecetes opilio. The sequence continues at coordinate 15,134 of JACEEZ010004650.1, read as the reverse complement.
GTTGATTGATACAATTAAACACTAATTTTGCTACTGAAAATACTAATGATGTGAAGAATATTCATATTAATCCCTAATGTTTTGATTCTGTTGATGGAAAAAGTAAGTCTTAAATCTATTTTTAAATGTATTAAAATTGTTAATACTTTTCAAATTGTTTGGTAAATTGTTCCAACAATTAGGACCAACACAGTGCAGTGAATGTTTATATAATGTTGTTCGTGGTTGTGGACATATCAGGTCAATATGGTTTCCCCGCGTACCTTGACTGTGGTGAAGAACTTTAAATAATTTATTACTATCATTACTATCATCTATACCATTGTAAATTGTAAGTACAAGAAAATATTTTTTTTTAAACTCAAATTTCAATAACCCTAAATCATTAAATAATAAATCTGTATGATCATACTTGCCTTTAAAGGTAATTGTTCTTATTATTTTCTTTTGTGCAATGAAAACATCTTTTACAGTGGAAGGCCAAGTACATCCCCAGACAGACAAACAGTAAATTATATATGGATAACATAAAGAATAGTATATGCTTCGCAAAGCTTCAGTCGTTAAGTTGTGCCTAATTCTGTATAAAATTCCACACATTTTTGATAAGTTCAAATTTACAGATTGTATATGTTTTTTCCAATTCAAATTTTCGTCAATAATAACACCCAGAAATCTAATGTAAGTGACTCTCTGAATTTCATTTCCTCCAAGGTAAACTGAGCCTAAAATATTAGCAACAGAAAGATTTTGAAAAAGTATATAATTAGTTTTTCTTATGTTTACAGATAGTTTATTAGCTAAAACCCACTTCGATATATTCTCTAGTTCACTATTAACTTTAACATGTAACTGATCTAATGCCCTATCTTTTAAGAGAAGATTTGTGTCGTCTGCAAAGATAACATAGCTGAAGTTATAACTGGCATTACAAATATCACTAATATATACCAAGAATAGTAAAGGCCCCAAAATTGATCCCTGAGGCACTCCCCTATTGGTACCTTTCAGCGTGGATATATTGTTGTCACAAAACACTGCTTGTTTCCTGTCTGTCAAGTAGCTAGTGAATAGTTTAAGTGGTACACCTCTTATTCCCAAATTTTCAAGTTTATCTAATAATATTTTATGATTAAGTGAGTCGAAAGCTTTAGACAAGTCTAGAAATATTCCTACAACATGAAATTTCCTTTCCAGACAGTTATACACTTCACTTGTGAACTTTGCTATTGCTTTTTCCGTTGATTTGTTTTGCGAAAGCCAAACTGATATTCAGATAACATTTAAAATTTTCCAAAAATCCACTAAATCTTTTTACAATAGATTTTTCAAACAATTTACTTATTGATGGTGAAATAGATATTGGTCGATAATTGTTTTCATCTCCTTTATCGCCTGATTTATGGATGGGAATTACTTTTGGTGTTTTTAGTTTATCTGGGAAACATCCTTCCTTAAAACACTGGTTAATGACATGAGTAAGTGGGACATCAATGTACTGAGCTGTGTGTCGGAGGAGACTTGGGGGGATGTCATCATAGCCTGCTGCTGTGTTTTTCAGAGACTTAAGGTGCTGTTGAACTTCCTCTTTGGTAACTAGATACAAATACAATGACATTTCTGCAGGATTATTAAAATATTGCTTGTGAGAATTTAATTGAATGTCATTGGGATGATTTAGATTTTCTGGTATATTCAAAAAGTGATTATTGAAGATATTTGCAGCAAGATCAATGTCATTTTTCAGTTTTATTTCATTACTGTGTCTGCCATTTTTCCTGCCCATCAAGTTGTTTATAACGGTCCATGTTGATTTAACATTTCCTTGTCTAAGTTTTAGCTGATCTTTATGATAATTATTTTTGGCAACACGCAGAAGGGTTACGAGCTTGTTCCTGTATTTTCTATATCGAAGTCCATATGTTAAAGGCCATTTGGCAGCCAATCTTTCCAGTCTGTACTTTTCTCGGATACTGTTTCGTAAACCCGAAGTAATATGAGGACTTTTAATATGTTTATTATTAATCTTAACCTTCTTAGTGGAAAGCATATTTGGAAGTTTTCATTGTATAGACTATAGAATTTATCAAATGCCTCATTTGGATCATTAATATCTAAGATCTGTATCCAATTTGTATTTGCTGTCACCCTTAAAAATTTGTTGATGTTTATCTCAGACAGGCACCTCTTTTGTATATAGCTGTGGATTTCATAATTAAATTTTCGAACAAATTGTGAGTAAACTGGAAAATGATCCGTTAAGTCCGTGTATAGAATACAGTTTTTTACATTTTTCTCCGGATAGGAGGCCCATATATGATCTATTAATGTAGCACTATTGTCAGTTACTCTAGTAGGTTTGGTTGTTAGGGGATAACATCCATGGGAGTACATTACATTCATGAAATCTATTACACCAGGATCACTTAATTTAAGTAGATCCAGATTCCAGTCCCCCCAAAAATAAACATAAGTAAACTTCTTAACTTCAATGAAATCAAACAAAAGATCAATAGCATTGAGAAATTCAGAGATGTTTCCTTTAGGTGGTCTGTATACAGAAGCTATAAAATTAGTCTCCTTTTCACTGCAACTTATTTCTACACAGACGCATTCAAAATGTTTCTCTATCATGCAGCAGTCAGGTAACACACATGAATTAAAGATATTAGCTACATACATGCACACCCCTCCACCATTTCTGTCCCTATTCATTGCATACAAGTTATATCCTGGCATATCATACACAGAAAATAAATCATTATCCAGTCTTGTTTCAGAGAATCCCATAACATCAAACTTTACACTACAATCATTCAAGCATTGGTCAATAAACATCTGCAGGTTACTTGGGAGACTTCTAATATTCATGCTTAAAATTGAAAATGCGTCATCACTGTGTTGTGTTTTCAATCCATCAGGATAGATATACTGGGAAAGTGGATATGTTAGGTTATGCAATGCTAGTGGGTCACTACTAGCATCCACACGGTCATCCTGTTCTAAGTTTAGTGAAGTTAGAACCCTTTTATCAAGGAAGGCTGTTGAAAGGTAATTTATCATGACTGTGTCACTGTTATTGAGTCTGCTGAGTTCATCATTGCTGAATGTAAAAAATTGAAAGTCATCACAGGCAGCCATCTCAAAGGAGAGAGAGAAAAAAAATAAAAAATAATTGCGTATGTCTCACTTACTACTTATTACTTTTTCACATTTTTACGTTGGTGTTTCTTGGTATCCATGGGTTGACTCCGAGGGAGGGGGGAGGAAGGCCCGGGCCGTGGGCCGGGAGATGCGTGCCGTTCAGCTGGGGAGGCGGGGCGAGCCGCATCAACCTGAGTCTCCTCTCTCACAGCTGATCGCGTGATCCTCACCCCACCGCCAGCACCCGCCTCTGAAGCAGCAGCAGCAGCAGCAGCAGCAGCAGCAGGTTCGGTCTCCGTTTCATTCCCAGCACTAGCGATACCAGGGACCCTTCAGCATTACCCCCCAGCCGCTGTCTCCCATCCCCGTCTGATGCCACTTCCCTGTGTGTTTTCATTGCTGAACCTCTCTTTGATAACAAGCTTGGTATGCCTAAAGTAGGCAATTTTCCCCTGAGCTCGTGCCTGCTTCAGTTGTGGCATTGAGCATTTTTGACAGCTTGTGAAGCAGCACACAAGTCGTCGTTGATGTAGATGTTGGTACCTTTCAACTTTCTTGCGCTCCTCATTACTGCCTCGCGATCACAGTAGCGAGAGAAGCGCGCCACGATGGGACGAGGCCTGTCATCCCGGCGCTGCCCTACCCTATGGGCTCTCTCAAGCACCAGGCCAGGCAGCTGCATCGAGTCCTCCAACAGGGAAGACACCATCGCCGCTGTCTGCTCCCACGTCTCACCGTCGCGCCTCTCCTCCACGCCACTGATCCGGATGTTATTTCGTCTGCTGTAGTCCTCTTGATAGTTGCAACGATCTTCCAGGACTTGGATCTGTTGCTGTGATGAATCAACTTGTTCAGTATACTTATTTAGCACAGCTCTCGTGTCTTGTTTTAACTTTGCATAGATTCTAATGGTAGATTTGAGTTCGTCAATTTCTCGCTGGCTAAATTCAAGACTGGTCGTGAGTCCTGTAACAGTTGACTCGAGGGTGTTGATTCTATCGTTCATCTGTTTCACCATTACCTCCGTGGCATTTTTGTAAGCTCTCTCTTGAGATTCCAGTAGTGTTTTGATTACCAATGGATCCATGGTTAGGTACAGATGGGGGAACTAGTGGATGGTGGTACAGGAAGTGTGACGTATCTCTTGACGTGTTTTGTGACGTCAGAAAGCTACTGCACATGCGAACCGGCTACCCAACAGGTCGAGGGGGGGTTGTAGGCCTCAAACTCAGAATTATCCTGGCTATTTTGGCTAAGTCCACAATCACAGCTTATCAGCAGCTACACCAGCTTGTCAACTGTACCCTTAGGTAACTTGCTTGTGTAGTCCAGTATGTGTAGAAGTTTTAGTACTCCTGTATTCTTGGAAAAATGCAGGAGCAATCTGGTCTGATGTAAACACAGTGCGCGCCCTCACAGTCTCTACTACTACATAGTACACTGTGTGTGTGTGTGTGTGTGTGTGTGTGTGTGTGTGTGTGTGTGTGTGTGTATCTATTAAACACAAACAAGTTAGCATAATGTTACCAATAAAAACATATATGACTAGAACGTCCTAGACGTAAGGCACCACCCGTGCGAACACAGTTTTTGAACATTGGCTGACACATCCAACAAAACACAACACGGGAGGAGCACGTTACCACCACATTTTCGATCTCCTCACACTCTATTTGTGCATGAAGAGAATCCATTCCCTTTATTGTTTTGACATTGATTGGATGAAGTGGTGAAGGCTTGATGAGGGAGTACCACGATCACAGTGAGGTTGTGAGGTTTTTGTTGGTGAGGCAAGGCAGGAAAGGAGGGAAGAAGGCAAGGGACATACGGAAAAGAGGTATGGAAAGGTTAGGTAGATGAGTAAAAACGTATCTTGTGGTAAAGTAAAGGAGGAAAAGGGAAGGAGACTAAAGATGAAAGAAGGAAAGGAATTACAAAGGGAACGAAGTTTGAAGCAAGGAAGGGAAGACAGAAAGAGTGAGTGAGAAGAGAAAGGAAGGGGAGGACACAGGAGGAGAAGGACGGAAGGAGAAGGGGTAAGAAGGATGGAAAGGAAGGAAAGGGGAAAACTAATATACGGACTAATAAAGGGAAGGAGATCTACAGTAGAAAAACCTGATGAAAGATTTAGTGAAGGAGGGCTGGGGGGAATGAAGAAAGGAGGAGGGCACAGAATAATGGAAAGGAAGATCAAGAGAGGAAGGCTCACGAAAACAAAATTATTAAATAAAGAAAGCATAGCTGGGAACAAAATAGACAAAAATGTAAAAAGAGAAGCAAATATAAATGCAAATAACAAACAACAAAGATAATTGGAACATGCAAAATCTGAGTCTCCCCAAATTGGCAAGAAGGGAAAATTACACAGTAAAAGACAGGATACAAGAAAGTCATATGCCTAACAGTGCAAGCTGAAATGAATACAAAGTAGCCGAACAATGAGGAGTGAAGCAAAATAATAGGTGGAGAGGAAAAATGTATATGAAAGTAATTTACTTAACCCTATTTTCGGATATTTTATGCTTACAGTACAGCAGGGTTTTCTCAACCTTTTTATTGTTATGTACCCCTTGAGGTGTTTCTGTATTGGGTTAACGTAGCCTTACTCAGAATGCAGATCACGAAGGGTAAAAATAAATGCATGGTTTATTCATTAGTTATTAAAGTTATTTGGGTTATAAATGTAGAGCAGACAAAATGTTTCGATCAATGTGGACTATTGTCACTATGCGCAATACATTAACTTAAAATATAACCACAGCAGACAGTTTTTCAAATCATTGGGGACAGTGAACTATTGTGACTGCTTGCAGATTAGTAGTTGCAAGCTTGTAAACTAGTAACGGTGATAGGTAAAGGTACCGTGTGTAATAGCATACAAAAATAATAAAATAGAACTAAGCAGACACATTTTACCATAAACTCGTGAATATGAGCTAGTGGTTGCTATTTACGATCTATAACTAGTTAATCCTCATGGGGAAATGGACTGTGTGCGTGACTAACGTCACTAGCATGAAAACAAATTAAAACTAAGTAGGCATTGTGTTCCACTGAGTGTGAAACTAGTGTGATTGTTAAGGCTAACAATAAGTTATTAGTAAAATAGTTACTACTCACATGCAGGGAAGTCACTGTGTGTGATTAGCATTAAAAAAACTGAAATAGAAACTAAAGTAAACGTATTTTTCAAACCGGTTGTGACTGTGAGCAGTGTTCCAAAACTAGTTACTTTGTCAGCTGGTGTACTACATAACTAGTTACTTGTAGCTAGTGTTACTAAGTTACTCCACTCTCATAGAGAAGTCACTGTGGTAGGACTGCGATGAAAATATATCCTAATTCTGTGAGATGGTTGGCCTGTTTCTTTTGCTTACCAAACAAGTCAATCCTCGGCACATCTTTGAAAGAGAAGAGACACTCTCATTGGTCGGTATTTGGACGTGCCAGACGTGAAAACGTAAAACTTGTTTTTAATCAAGCACCAGTGCTGAGAAGAATCCCCTGCTCCACAGTAGGTATGTAGAAGGAAACATAGGAGGTTCGTAACATTTCTTTGCTAAAAGCAGGGTTAAGAACTCGCCATGGTTGACCAGAAAACTGTCAATGGACCCACCAAATATCAAAAGAATCTTTTGCAAGTTGAAGGTCATGACAAAAGTCAAAAACGAATAGTCTTGTAATTCATCTAGAAGTGATTCTAGGGTCAACTCAATGGTTTCGAATGACGTGGCAAATCTAAGTCTGTGATATCAGGAAAATAGGCTCATCCAAAACTCTTGAGTAGAGGTTGGAGAAACAAAGTGCTCAAACAAGGGCAAACCACACCACACCAAGTCACATAATGGCAATAAATGTTACCCATCAATTCATTGGTTACACGTTCCAGCAAACTTGCCCATGGGAATTCGTCAAAACATAACATATGCGTCCAGGAATTCATTCAGTAAATAATAAAACAAATCTGGTCCACGAATGTGTACGCTGTGAATTTGTCCTGGTTAGTGGATGACAAATCTAGCTAAAGGGGGGCGACTAGCACTTTCTACAAATAGGTTGGCATTTATTCAAAAACCGAATTATTCTTAGAAATCCTGTTCACGTACCCCAAAAAAATTCCTCCACTTACCCTGGGGGTACCGCGTACCCCAGGTTGAGGAAACCCCGCATAACAGTTACAAATGTATACTAATGCAATGCAGAATTTGCTTCAGAAGAAGATGCTGGCCTCAGTTTTCATAATATCCAAATATTAGTGTCAGGGAAACGGGCTAAGACTTGAGGTGTTGTGAAATCGTGGGGTTTTGGGATCTTTCAGGCCCACTAGATGGCGACAAGCTGGCGCGGTGGCGGGACACCCAGGGGACGTGTGTCCTGGGGCCTGCCACGCGCACTTAGGTCTGTAGGTCTGGGGGCCCGACCTTCCACTACGGCCACCTGTGGTGGAGGTGGTCCGCACCATGCCCTCGGGGGCAACACCATGCCAGGCCTCGCGGGGAAGGTGGAAGGATGCGATCACCCGCCTCCTGCGCCCCCAGCACCCGTAACCGCGCCTCCTGCAGGACAGCGTGGGGGCGTCAGCGGCGCCGCTGCTGCCTTGCCCGCGATGCTCGAGGCTACTTTTCAGCCCGGAAGTTTCTTGTCCCATTTCTGTTTTTGTACCTAAATAATGTGAAAACCAGGAAAATAACCCGAAAGATTGAGAAATTAGACAAAAGAAAGCGAAGAGTTCTGTATAAACAAGAAATATAAAAATAAAATTTAAATAAGTATGAAAAATAATATAGACATAAATGAATGGTTTTCCTGATCAGATTTGTATTGACCAGCTCCCTGAATCCCTCACCAGTCATGCACATGACCTTAACTCTTCCTTGAGGCACCATGTTATTGCCTTGATGTCTTACAATATGTATATTCTATAGATGTCCCTTCGGGCCCTTCTGTACATGCTCCTCCCTCCTGTACGACCTTGAGTCAGCTCCCTCAATAAACGACCGAGCATTGATGAGATCCTGCACATTCCTTATACACATATTGTTACTACGTCTATTTCCCCTTTTTGTGATCACCGTGGCGCATCACGTGTCCTCTGTAAACACGCCTTGGATGCCGTTGCCGCAACAGGGCCCCCTGGTCTCTGCCTCCCGCCAGAGTTAGTAGTCGGATAAAACTCATAACGGGTGGGCGGAGGCTCGTTACTCTACCCCCCAAGTTCAATAAAGTTAAGGTGTATAGGAAGCAGGCGTTTCCTTTAACACCTTGTTAGTGTCACAAGTTTTAAAATTTTCACTGTCTTTTCCTTCAATCATAATGGGAAGGATTCACACAGATACTCTTCTCCCGTCTGTAACACACGTGATTTTCTTGTTCGTTTCAGACCAGCTATGTCGCTCGCTGCTGTCTAAAATATTTGGAAAGAGGAACCTCGATAAGATAAACTAGGCGTATCCTACAGCACGTTTGTTATTGACAACGCCACAATCTGCTGTGTAAACAAGGCGCTAGTGTCTCCCTTCTACTGCCCCTGCTTCACTTTCGTATCTATCGTTATCTCGCTTCCCTGTTCAGTGAAACCCTTTGTGCGTGGCAGCATCTTACGCAGTCCTTCCTTCGTTGTGTCTCGCCTGCTTACATACTACCCACAAGGCCTTCACATCCCCATGTGTCGCTTCTTTACTAATTTCTCATGTAGTCAGCAAAGTTATTTTAATTATTATCCGTCTCTTCTTTTTACTTTGTCGAAATCAAAAGGAAGACTCCCCGAAGAGTCTCTTAATTTGGTGCAGAGGTGGCGGGCCAGGATGGTTATTACCTAGGTTGGTGGGGTTTTTGCAGGCGCCCTTGCCCTCAGTGCTTGATGGGGAGTCAGGGGTTTTTCTGGCACGGGTCTGGGCCTTGGCGTCATGGTGGGCGGGGCTGGAATCGCAAGTGTGAGGGAGGGGAAATCCGACGTGACATCAGGGTGGTGGTGGTTGACGGCAGGGCACTGTGGTTGGGGGTGGTTACGCAGAGGACATTGTGGTTGATGGGGGGAAGGACAGAGGACTTCTAGGGTGGGATAAGAGACGGACAGAGGACATTTTGGTTGGGGGTGTGGAGGACAAGGGCATCGTGGGTTTTGGGTGGGGGACGACAGGACATCTTGGGGGACCATATATACGGGCAGAGGAATACTTGTGGTTGGGGTGTGGACGGACAGAGGACATTGGGTTGGGGTTGGACGGACAGAGACATGGGGTGGGGGTTGTGGACGGGCAGAAGACATTTGGTGTGGACAGAACGGCAGAGGATTTGGGTGGGGGGGTTGGACGGACAGAGGACATTGTGTTGGGGGTGGTGGAAGGACAGAGGACTCAGGGTGGGTTGGACGGACAGAGGACATTTGGTTGGGGTGTGGAGGCAGAGGACTTTGTGGGGGGGGTGACGGACAGAGGACATTGTGTTTGGGTGGTGGAGAAAAGAGGACATTCAGGGTGGGGTTGGGGCGGACAGAGGACACTGTGGTTTGGGGGGCCCTTGTGGACGGGGCAGTGGAGCACCTGGGTGGGGGTTGTTTACGACAGAGGACATTTTGGGTTGGGTGGGGGGACAGAGGAAATTGTTGGGTTGGGTAGACGGACAGAGACATTTGGTTGGGGTGGTGGATGGACAGGGACACAGAGGTTGGGTTTGGACGGACAGAAGACATTTTTTGGTGGTTGGACGGACAGAGGAAATTTTGGGTTTGGGGGGTGGTGGTGGACAAGGCCATCAGGTTGGGGTTGGCGACGGACAGAGGGCATGTCGGTTGGTGGTTGTTGACGGACAGAGGACATCGGGTTTGGGGAATAAAGAAAGGCAAGGAACTGTGGTTGGGGTGGTGGACGACAGGGGGAATTTGGTTGGGGTTGGTGGAAGGACAGAGGGCACTGGGTGGGGGTGGGACGGACAGAGGACATTTGTTGGGAAAGTTACGGGCAGAGGGACAGGGTGGGGGTTGTGGACGGACAGAAGAACTTGGTGGGTATATACGGGCAAGGACACTGTGGGTTGGGGGTTTGGTGGGACGGGCAGAGGACATTGTGGTTGGGGTGGTAGACGGACAGAGGACTCGGGTGGGGTTTTTGGACGGACGAAGACATCTTTGGTGGGACTTTAGGGCGAGGATACTATGGTTGGGGGTGGTGGACGGACAGAGGGAATTGTGGTTGGGGGGTGGTGAAGCGAAGAGGATTGGGTAGGTTTGTGGAGGACGAAGCATCTGGATTTTGGACTTTTTAATCGGCAGAGGACATTGGTTTGGGGGTTTGTGGAGGATTTGGGGGCTTATTCTAAAAGGGGGGGTGAACTAGAAAGGAGAGAAGGACTTTGGTTGGGGGGTGGTGGAACAGAGGATTGCTTTGGTTTTAGTGGAGGACAGAGGACTTATTGGGGGGGTAATTTTAGGGAAGAGGCAAGTTTGTGGGGGCGGACAGAGGGAATTTGGGGGGTGGGAGGGGTGTGGCGGACAGAGGACTTTTGGTGGGAAGAGATACTGAACAGAGGACGTTGGGTGGCTTTAAGGGGGCGGGGAATTCCCGAGGATGGGGCGAGGATGACTTTGGTGCGAGGAGAGGCAGGTAGAAGGGGACGAGGAGGTGGAAAACTTTAGTGCGGAAGATTGGCTGAAGCTTTTTGGAGAAGAGATTGCAGAAGCTTTTGTGGGGAGAGTTGCTGAAGCTTAGTGGGGGCAATTTTTGAAACTTAAGTGGGGAAGGTTGGCTGAAGCTTTTGTAGTGGACAAGATTGGCTGAAGCCCTTTATGGTGAAGGATTGGCTGAAGCTTAATGAGGGGGAGATTGTTGAAGCTTTTGAGGAGAGATGCCCTGGGGAAGCGCTTGGGGAGGAGATTTGTCTGAGCCTATTGAGGGAGAGATTGGCTGAAACTTATGGAACCGGGGAGATTTCTTAAGTTTATTGAGGAGAGATTTTCTGAAACTTGGGGGGCGCAGATTGGCTGTTTAATGGTGGCGGAGAATTGCCGAAGCTTTAATGTGGCGGACGACTGCCTGAAGCAGTGTAAAAGATGGGAACCTTAATTGGCCACGTTGGTGAAGCCTTAAGGTTCGGAGAGATTCCTGAAGGGTTTATGTGGGCCGGACGGGATGCCTGAAGTTAGGTGGGGCCGAGAGCCTGAGCTTTAAGGTGGGCGGCGGATCCTAAACTTTAGTGGGGTGGAGGAGGCCTAAGGGTTTATTGAGGGAGAATTGTCTGAGCTTTTTGAGGGAAGCTGTCTGGGCTGGGTCGGGCTAACGTATTAGTTTTAGGGGACGACATAACACTGGGGAGGAGTAATGCTCTTTCCTGCACATCGGAGATGCCAGGCGACAGGGCCTGTCTTAGCTAAGGCGAATTCTATGACCCTCGGGGCAGAGGTTGGCTGGGAGGATTCAAGGACACTTAAGGGGCATCTCATTTTGAGATTTCGCTGGAAAACAAGGCACCTGGGGAAGCAGTGGGGTTTGACGGTTTTGTTGACGTTCCAAATCTGAAAAACGAAGCAAAGACTGGTTGGCTTTTCTGGGGATCGGGGATTACGTATTCCGGTTTGGGCTTCTACTGACAAAATGGTATTCGGGCCTTGTGGGGTGCCCCGGTGTTGTTTTGTCCGGCCGTGTTGGGGGGGCTGTGTTCCCTCCTCGTGTGTTGTGTTTGGGTGTGTTTCTGGGGGGGGTGGGGGGTGGGGGTGTGGTTTGGGGGTGGGGTGCCTTGTCTGGGGGTGTTGTTTGTGTGCGGTTGGTGTTGTGTCATTTTTTGCGTGAAGTCCTGTGGGTGGTTTTTTGGTGGGGGTGGTGTTTTTTGGTGGTGGTTGGGTTAATGTTGTGGGTGTTTTTTTCAATTTTTTATGTCTTTTTGGTTGTGTGCGTGTGTGTGCGTGTGTGTGGCGTTTTCTCTTTTTTGGTGTGCTTTTGGTTGGGTGTGTGTGTGGGGGTTTTGGGGGTGTGGTGTGTGGGGTTGTGTGTGCGTGTGTGTGTGTGTGTATCTATTAAACACAAACAAGTTAGCATAATGTTACCAATAAAAACATATATGACTAGAACTTTCCCAGACGTAAGGCACCACCCGTGCGAACACAGTTTTTGAACATTGGCTGGGCACATCCAACAAACACAACACGGGGGGAGCACGTTACCACCACATTTTCGATATCTTCACACTCTATTTGTGGGATGAAGAGAATCATTCCCTTATTGTTTTTGACAGTGATTGGGTGAAGTGGTGAGGCTTGATGGGAGTACACGATCACAGTGAGGTTGTGAGTTTGTTGGTGAGGCAAGGCAGGAAAGGAGGGAAAGAAGGCAAGGGACATACGGAAAGAGGTATGGAAAGGTTAGTAGATAGAGTAACGTATCTGTGGTAAAAATAAAGGAGGAAAAGGGAAGGAGACTAAGATGGAAAAAAGAAGGAATTACAAGGGAACGAAGGAAGCAAGGAGGGAGAGAAAGAGTGAGTGAGAAGAGAAAGGAAGGGAGGACAGGAGGAGGAAGGATGGAATGGGGAATGTAAGAAGGTGGAAGGAAGGGAAAGGGGAAAATAATATCGACTAATAAAGGAAGGAGATCTACAGTAGAAACCTGATGAAGATTCTAGTGAAGGAGGGCGGGGATGAAGGAAAGGAGGGAAAGGGGAAAGAATAATGGGAAAGGAAAATCAAGAGGAAGGCTCACGAACAAAATTGATAAAATAAAGAAGCATAGATAGGACAAAATAGACAAATGTAAAAGAGAAGCAAAAATAATGCAAATTTAACAACAACAAAGATATTGAACATGCAAATCTGAGTCTCATTGGCAAGAAGGGAAAAATTTCAAAATTAAAGAAAGGATACAATTGAAAGTCATATGCCTAACAGTGCCCAAACTGAAATAATACAAAGTAGCCGAACAAAGAGGGGTTGAAGCCAATAATAGGGAGGAAATGTATATGAATTAATTTACTTAACCCTCATTTTCGTATATTTATGCTTACAGTACAGCAGGGTTTCTCAACCCTTTTTAAATTGTATGTACCCCCTTTAGGTGTTTCTGTATTGGTCACGTAGCCCTTACTCAGAATGCGCATCAAGAAGGGTAAAAATAAATGCAGGGTTATTAAATTAGTTTATAAAGTTTAATTTGTGTTATAAATGTAGAGCAGACAAACTTTTTCGATCAATGTGACTATGTCACTATGCCAATACATTTACTAAAATATAACCACAACAACAGTTTTCAATCATTTGCAGTGAACTATTGTTTCTGCTTGCAGATATAGTTGCAGCTTGTAACTAGTAACGGTTGATAGGTAGTTACCGTGTGTGAATAGCATACAAAATAATAAAATAGAACTAAAGCAGACACATTTTACCAATAACTGTGAATATGAGCTAGTGGTGCTATTTACAGCTTATAAATAGTTACTCATGGGGAAATGACTGTGTGCGTGACTAACGTCACTAGCAAAGAAAACAAAATAAAACTAAAGTAGGCATTGTGTTCCCTGAGTGTGAACTAGTGCTGATTGTTAAACCTAACAAATAGTTATTAGTAACTAGTTACTTACTCACTGCAGGGAATTTACTGTGTGTGATTAGCATTAAAAAACTGAAATAGAACTAAAGTAAAACGTATTTTTCAAATCGGGGTGATTTTGAGCTAGTGTTACCAATAACTAGTTACTTGTAGCTGGTGTTACTAAAAACTAGTTTACTTGTTAGCTAGTGTTACTAGTTACTTACTCATAGAGAATCACTGTGTATACTTGCATGAAAATATATCCCAAATTTTGTGAGATGGTTGGGGCCTGTTTCTTTGCTACCAAAAAGTCAATCCTCGGCACAGTCTTTGAAAGAGCCACTCTTTTGTCGCTTTGACTGCCAGACGTGAACGTAACTTGTTTTTAAACAAGCACAGTGCTGAGAATCCCTGCTCACAGTAGTATGTAGAAGGAAACATCAGGAGGTTCCGTACACATTTCTTTGCTAAAGCAGGGTAAGAAATCGCCCCTTGTTGAAACCAGAAACTTGTCAATGACAAACTATCAAAAGAATATTTTGGCAGTTGAGTCTTTACAAAGTCAACGAATTCGTCTTGTAATTCATCTAAAATGATCTAGGGTTCCCCCTTTAATGGGTTTCGAATGAGTTGGCAATCTAAGTCTGTGATATCAGGACAATATTTATCCAAATCTTGACTGAGAGAAACCAAGTGTTACACAACAAGGGCAAACCACACCACACAGTCACATAATGGCAATAAATGTACCCATCAATTCATTGGTACACTTTCCCAGCAAACTTGCCCATGAATTCGTCAAACATAAAAATATGCGTCCAGGGAAATTCATCAGTAAATAATACAAATCCCGTCCACGATGTGTACGCTGGATTGTCCTGGTTCTAGTGGAGGACACATCTAGCTAGCCTAGCATTTCTACAAAAAAGGTTTGCATTTATTCAAAACCGAATTATTCTTAGAATCCTGTCACGTACCCAAAATTCCTCTCACGTACCCCTGGGTACGCGTACCCCAGGTTGAGAACCCCTGCATTACAGTTACAATGTATAGTAATGCAATGCAGAATTTGCTCAGGAAGAAGATGCTGGCCTCAGTTTTCATAATATCAAATATTAGTGTCAGGAAACGGGTAAGATTGAGGTGTGTGAAATCGTGGGTTTTGGATCTTTCAGCCCACTAAGATGGCCGACAGCTTGGCGCGGTGGCGACACCCAGGCCGTGTGTCCTGGGGCCTCACGCGCACTCTAGGTCTGTATCTCTGTGGGCCCGACCTTCACTAAAGGCCACCTGGGTGGAGGTGTTCCGCACCATGCCCTCGGGGGCACCCAGCCGGCCTGCGGGAAAGGGGAGTCGATCACCCCCCTCCTGCGCCCCCAGCCCCGTAAACCCCGCCTCCTCGGACACGGTGGCGTCAGCGGCGCCGCTGCTGCCGTGCCCGCGATCCGAGGCACTTTCACCGGAAGTTTCTGTCCA
>JACEEZ010004649.1:52500-56477 GCA_016584305.1 Chionoecetes opilio | reverse complement strand
TTTTTTATATATATATATTTTTATATATTTATCTTTCTATATTCTCTATTTATATTTATTCTTTTTTTTTTATATCTATTTTTTTTTTTTTTTTATTTTTTTTTTTTATCTTTTTTTATTTCTTTTTTTATATTTTTTTTTTAAACCCAAAAAAATTCTATTTCCCGCGTAGTGTTGTTTTTCCGTGGGCCGGGCAGGTGCCCCGCCCTGGGAATTTGGGGAAACGGGGGGTTTCCCCCCCACCCGCCGCCAATGTTCACCCAAAAAACAGGTCGTGCCCCTTCCCTCGACCCCCCACTCCAATCATTTCCCCCTTTTAAGTTTTTGGGGGAGGACCCTGTACGGCGGGGGCACCCACTGGGAGGTGTGTGAGTCCTCCTTTCTAACCCTTTGAAACCAGGAAATTGGAGTATTTTGAAAAGTCTTTCATCTTTATTAGTTCCCATGTCGGTGGGGCTGTATTTACGGAAAGTAGAGTGGGAGGAATGGGTGTAGGCTCAGTAAAGCGCTTTTTTTGTGATTGGGGGATACTTCATAAAGCCTTGTGTTGTGAAAGGGGCTCAGTAAAGCTCTCTTGGTTAGTGATGAGGCTCTTAAGCCTCAAAAGGTTGTATTTTGATAAGCCCAGTTGAATGTCTTAAGGTTTTTTTGTGTTTAGCCGGATTGAGAGAGACGGAAAGTGAATGGTGAGATTTTGGTAGCCTGCGCGTGGTATCCCTCCCTTTCGATTTTTTTGTGACCGGCATTAAACGTTTATTTGTTTACCAAAGGAATTTGGAGTTAAAAGTGTTAATTATATAAGGTTTCATATTTCCTTTTTTAAAAATATCCAAATTACTTAATTAGACCCCGTGTCCCTGGGGCCCGGCCGGGGGTGGCGACCTTGTGTCACCGCCCGTGACATTTTAAATTGGGCGACCTTGCCAGGAACCTCGTTTAAGGCTTGCCAGATCTTATCTCCCTTTATTTTTGTGTCTGGTGAAATAATCCCTAAGCCCGAGCGCGAGAACTAGAAGCTCGCAGTGGCATGAGCTGAGGTTTTATTGGAAGTATTTAGGATATTGTAAAGTAAAATCATCCCCAACTTTTACCTACGGTGGGGAAAGTCGCCCGTTCCCTGAGCCCGGAAATTGATTGCGTTTAAATTGAGATAGCCAGGTTCAGCTTGAACGGCAAAAAGTAAGGCTCTAGGCGTCGGGGCCCCGGGCGCAAGCTTTCAGGGCCGCCGCCTTGACGGGGTAGAAAGGTTTGATTTTACTCGCTATCTGCAAATGGTCCCTTGTTCTCAGAGGCGATCTGGAATAATTTCCGATCTTTTTAAAAGGGGTAGCTAAGGCATGTTTTGGGCCAAAGAAATTTGGCCAACCCTTTTTTGAAAATGCTTAAAAGGAAAAGCACAAGGGGTGTATGCCGCCCTTTCTAAAGGCCAGGCCATGAATATAATTGTTAAAAGTCCATTCCCCAGGTATGAATGTTTCCCAAAGTGTAGCCGAGATTTCGTGTTTCCGAAAATCGCCAACCAGACTCTGAAATTTGCCAAGTTTTTGAAAGATGTTTTCTCATTTTTAAGAGCAAGAGGTGTCAACTTTGCCGTTAAGTGAACTAATTTTGCTTAAAAAAATTCAAGAGAGCGTCTCGAAAGGGGGGCCTCGATGTACTTCATGAAAGGTGAAAACGTGGGGAGGATGCCGCGGTCTGGCGGAAATTTTACTTTGTTTTCATGGGGGGCCCGTTGGAGACCCCTCCCTCTTTAAAAGGGGGAAGGGGGAACGCCGATGGGGAAGATTGTACCTGCGAGAGTTGTCCTCCATTAGGGCAAGTTAATAAGGGCCGATTCTGTTTAAAATCAGTGTGGAGTGAAATTTTGTGTACACGGGAACCTCGCAGAATTGCGGGAAAAAAAGGCAAAAGTGTGGCCCCCTTTAAACCTGTGTGTGTAGAAAACCCCGACCCGGGAGCCACATGTGATGTAGGATGGTAAAGGGGGACGAGTGTTGCTAAAGGCTAATGTTCCGGTTGGCCGGTTTTTTTGTTTCCCAACCCTCAGTGAAGACAGCGGTTGGGTGTGTCGAAAGGGGCGCTGTGTTTTTGGGAAAGGGCTCTGTTCTTGGGGCGCGGAGGGGGACCCAACTCTGGCACGTCCCAAAAGCTTTTTTTTTCCCCCAAAGGGTTTCTTACCCCGGGGGGGGAACAAACTTACCTTTTTTAAAAAGGGATTCGGGGGCTTTTGCAATCCTTATGCTTGCAAGTCTTGCCCCCCGTGGAGGAAACGGGTAAAAGAGTACCCAAAAGGTCACTGTGGGGATTTAAGTCAGTGCCGCTCGCTGAAGTAAAATTGAGCTTTTGGCTGGTTCGGCCCCATTTATGGGGCCGGGTTTCATTTCCCTGTGACGGTTTGGGGTTTTCGTGCGGGGGAACGATTTGGTCGGGGGGAAGAGAGCCCCCTGCCCTGTCGGGAAACCCCAGCAGGTCGTACCATGAGGTGCTCATGAGTAAGTTTGGGGCGAGGACCTAAACTTTTTCCTTGTGGGGAAATACCAGTGCTGGGGGACGCCTCGCGGGCGCCCATGAGGGGAAAAAGAGAGGCCCGGGCAAGGAATTTCCCCTGATGTTAGAAAAGTCTTGGTCTGGAGAGTTCTTCGAGGATGTAATTGAACCCTCAGAGGTTCAGGTACCCCTAAATCCGGCAACCTCGACGACGCTCAAAAACCGTAACCTATTTGGGCCCCAGTTAAGGGGAAGTTTGTCATGGGACATGATGGGGTTGGGGTCAGAAAGATAACCGATTGAGTTTAAATTTATGGGAAACTTAACACAATGCAAACGGTGCGCTCCTCTCCCCCACTGCGACTTTTGATGACCTTTTGAAGTGTTGGAGTTTTGAGGGGACCCCCTGGGGGCGTCCCATTTTGTTATCTCTTAAACCGGGGTTTGTAAGGGTAACGATTTTATTTTGAGGCGGGGGCCCTTTTGTGACACCCACTCCATAAGTAAGGGGGTGCCTTCTGAGATTTTTCACTCTTTTGTATATATGATGTTTTTTAAGGTGTGGGGACTTTGTAACACCCCAGACCATAGGAACTCAGAGTTTGGGTAAAAAGTAATTTAATTTGAATGAGTGTTTCCCAAAGCTACGGAACCCCCATCGATGGCCTTTGTGGTCGCCCAATGCGGATGCAACGCTGGGTCCCCGGGGCCCTTCCCCCCGGGCCGCGGGGTTTGGGGAAAGGGCACCACCCGGGCCCGGCCGGGGCTCGGGGGCAGTTTTAGCACCCGTCTGGGGGGTCGAGAGGGCGCTGTTCGCCCTTCTGGCCCATACCTGAAGTGTTCAGGGGCTCCCCCGACGCCCAAAGGGTCGTGCCCCAGGTTGTTATTGGGAGAAACCTTGCTCATGAAAAAGCCCCCGTCCGGTCAGGGCCCGAGCGTGCTGGGTTAAAATAAGCTTCGTACATGCTGGGGCAAGGTTTTGGTTTTGGTGCGGGGGGACACAATGAAATATCTATTTTTTGGTTGATCATGAGTGGAATTGGGTGATGATTATATTTAGTGAGATGTGAGTGATTAAAAAGGTTTTGTGATAAATGTTAAGTTATTTTTTTTTGGTCCAAAAAATTCTCCCAAATACGGGGAAATTTTCTATTTTGGGGTGGGGGAAGGTGTGCAAAATTTTATTTCCCGCGTATGTGTTGTTATGGCAAGGGCCGGGGGAGAGGGGTACCCGCCCCTGGAGGAATATTGGGGAACGAGAGGGTTGCCACCCGCCGCCAGATAGGTCCCCATATAAAACGGTCGTGGCCCCTTTCCTCGCCCCCCACTCCAAACATTTTCCACTCTTATAGTGTTGTGGAGGAGCCACTGTGACGGCTGGGCACCCCGTGGGGGGCTGGGGGAGTCCCCCCTTTCTAACCCTTGATCCAGGGGATTTAGATCTTGTAAATGCTTTCTCATTTTGTTCACCGATGTCGGGGGGGCTGTAT
>JACEEZ010004649.1:0-47500 GCA_016584305.1 Chionoecetes opilio | reverse complement strand
CACACAAGCTGAAATGTCACCCACAAAACCAGTGTTCATTCAGTCCTCTACCAACTCAGACAGCATACACCACCAAGGTCCGTTAAGTACAAATTTTTATTTTTTATTTATTAGTAATTTTAGAAAATATAGGAATATTTTATTGTCTTCTTAGAATTAATTTTTTTTGATGTTCGCTTTTAGCATTACAATATATTAAATTTTTAAATATTTTTAGCCTGATGATGCCAAGTGCCTTGGCGAACGTTGCATAAACAACCCCAAGTATACCGAGTATTTTATTTATATATATTTTTATATATTTTTATATATATATTTTATGATATATAATTATTATATATATATATTTATATAATAATATATTTATTTTATATATATATATATTATTATATATATATATATATTATTTAAAAATTATAATATTATTAATTTAATATATATATATTATTGTATTATATATAATAAATATTTATATATATAATTTATATAATATATTTAAAATAAACAATATATATATAGATATATATAAAATATTAACATATATATACATATTATATATACATATATATATAATATATATATAATATTATTATATATAATTAATATATATATTATCTAAAATATATAATATAATATATATAATACATATATATAACATATCCATATAACATTAATTTCATAATATATAATATACATATATATATAATATATAAAATATAGAATATATATTATATATACATATATATAATATAGAATACATATTATATCATATATATACCACCTATTATATATTAATAATATATAAGATCTATATATATATATATATATATATCTATATATATATTATCTATATACCTAGCATATATATCATCTATACATATATTACCTACATATATATCTATCATATCTATCTCTCTACCTAGTATCTCTCATCTATATATACATATATATACATATATATATATATATACTCTATATCTAATACTATATATATATATATATATACTAATAATACACATATCTATATATATTATATATCTTTATACACTATAATACTACATATATATATATACATTATAATACATATATATATACATATATAATATACATCTATTATATACATATATATTATATATATATATATTATATATATATATATTATAATACTATATATACATATTCGTAATATATATAATTTATATAGATGCCTCCTGCCTGCCGTCCCTTCCGTCCCTCTCTCTCTCTCTCTTGTGTCTGTCCTGTCTGTCTGTCTGTCTGTCTGTCTGTCTGTCTCTCTCTTCCCTCTCTCTCAGGCTCTCTCTCTCCTCTCGCCAAAACCTCTCATCTCTCTCTCTCCCGTCTCTCTTCTCTCTCTCCTTTGCATCTCTCTCTCTCTCTCTCTCTCATATATATATATAAGATATATATATATATTATATTAATAGATATATTACGGATGGTCCATACACCCCTGTATACCTGGACTGTACACGAAATATCGCCTGTCGCCCACGGGCCTGAAGTCCGGAGGGCCGCTCGATTCATAAATATATATACGGATCATATAGACTGGTTTATCAGTATAATATTATATACTGTAATTCTTCGTAGATGTTGTTCTATAATATTATAAAATATAAACAGTAAACACGCTAAAGAAATGCCATAACGAGAACTATGAAGAAATATGCATGAACTTAATATTCACTTCAACTCTTCGCAATTTAAAATTTGGCGAGTCCATTTTTTTTTAAAAAAATCATGAGGAGATCAATAGAAGCGGCAATTTTATTAGATTTCCTGCTATAAATTTTGTTCGTTATCTGATAACTTACTTAAACCATTCATAAATTAGCGTTAATAATAATAGAAATCATCAATCGGGTAATTTTTCCCGATTTGATGAGGTTATTTATTTAGTCCAACGCTAATTTATCTGGTACTAATTCATTTATCATAAACGAAATATATAAGTAAATTATAACATCATCAATCGGGAAAGTTACCCGATTGATTATTATATTTTACTGATTTTAACGCTACTTTATGCATGGTTCTAATAATTTATCAGATACGAAATAATAGCATTGAAAACTAATAACACTTGCGCTTCTATTGATACCCTTCAATGATAAATTGACTCGCAAAGTTTTAAATGGCGAAGACTTAAGTGAGTGTTTCATGCAATATTTCTTCATAGTCTCGGTAATGGCATTTTTTAGCGGTTTTTAACTTGTTTTTTATTTGATTAATATAATAGACAAACATTACAAAGATTACAGTATAGCATATATACGGATAACCATCTTATGATAGTCCATAGACCACTATATCTCTTTGTCGGGCGCCCTGCAGGCCCCTATGCACCCCCGCAATTCAAAACATTGTCGCGTGTGCAGTCCGGGTATACAGTGGTCTATGGGTGGTCCTTATAAATTATAATACATAATATTTGATATTTTCCAAAGTCTTACCCCCCAATGTTGTTCCTTTTGGATTAAAAACGCATGGAAAAAAGAGAAAACAAACGTAAATATTTTTTTTAGGTAGTTCACACACGTCAAAGTTTACAACATTTCGAGTAAAAACCCTTTTTAACTGTTTCGTCATTTGCGAAAACTAAACTTGTCACATGGTCAAAAATGTATTCCTTAATTATCATACATGAAGAATAGAATTATAGAGTACACACCACAAAACTACACAATACAATATTACTGAATATGTTTATTTTTATTTATTTTTTTTTATTATTTTTTTTTTTATTTATATTTGTGCCTATAGCGCCTGTAGGCAGTGGTGACCCAGGGCTCGGATGTTAGGCTCTGGAGGTTCACTTGAGGGTTCAGATGGTCCTCGCCCGTTGGTGGCGCAGGCAGGATTCTTATAGTGGACGCCTTTAGGCCATGCACGCCGGCCCTGTGTCCTCCGATGCAAACTCGCAGTCGAAGGCTAGAGTTGAGAGCGAAGGGCAGGTGGTGTTTTAGGCCACCGCGACGGGCAGAAGGTTTTGGGTTTCTTCGGGGATCGAACTCGGGTCACCGAGAACGCCAGTCGGAGACTCTAACCGCTCCGCTGCCACCTTCCCTTGTAGCTACACTTCAGTGCTATGCTAGCTACAGGTCTGCCGTTTATAACCATTTAGTGTCCGATCACATTCAACATTATTCTGTGTGCTCTTCAGTGTCAGTTATCTTCTTGGTCCCAGTAGAGTCCTGCCCTCTGGCTGCTGGAAAAGCCCGGGCCGATGTTCTTCGACGACTTGAGTCAGGTACTGCAGCTGAGACTCATCCCGTGTCCCGGAGTCTGTGAACTCGTGTATGAGTGCCACTCCACGTTCAGCGTGGTCGTTCACGACTTTCATCGAGCAACGATCCTCCTGGCCTTTTGGAAGTGCTTCCCGATCCTTCCACATCTCCTGGGTGTTTTTCTACTTGGGAAAATCCAATCTGGTATGTCCATCAGCTCGAATAGGGGCAACAGACTAAAAAAATATATCTCACAGTGCCAGTAGTTATTATTGACGTCGCCCAAGACAATGAGGGTGTCCCGAGGAGGAACACCTGGTTATAATACAGATCGAGTTTGGCGTAGAACATCTCTTCTCTTAGTTTTTACGCACCTCGGTAGGAGCGTAACTGCAACAAGAGACTGAAACCCAGATGTGTTTCATCCTCATACCGCTTATACGCTCATGCAAACGAATAACCTCAACAACTGACGCCTGCTTTGCTGGAGATGCCTATAGCTACTCCCCGTATCACGGTGACACATTGCTATGCCGGACCAGTAGTAGGTGTTAACCCCCACTGCTAGTCTCTGCACTGCCAGGCCCTCCTCGTCTCAAAGATAGTCCCACTATATCCACCCTCAGCCTACTGACCTCGCCCGATAAGGAAGGTAGTCGATGATCGTCTGAGAGGCCAGAACGTTCAGGAAGCCCACACGAAGGAACCCTCCGCGGTTGATCCCAGGATGATTCGACGGGCAGGCGCCGCCATCTGCACGCGCCCCGACCACCCCATAGAAAAAGTTGGGCTAGGGGGCCCTACCACTTGATTTCCCCCCAAGAAAAAGTTGGGGCTAGGGGGCCCTACCACTTGATTTAGAGTGCGGGATTCCCGAGGGCTTTGCCCCGCACTCGTCATATGCAGACCCCTCCCCTGCGGTCGGCATTGGAGGGGTCCTGCATGTCGGGCTCCCCGGCAAACCGGTCGGGGGTGCGATTATACCGCGCCCCCGGCCCTCTACCTCTTAATATGTTTGTGGCTCATTTAGGTTTTACAGGGGGGGTTGCAAGCCACCCCCCAACCATTCTATGTCAGGGGATTGGCGCTTACTGGCTCACGTGGCCAGGGACTCAGAACCCACTGTAGGGTTTAACCCAGGCTGCCAGGTGTTTCCAATGTGGCCTCTCACAAAAAATCTCTTGGGACCATTCTTCCCTGCTTCTCTCTTGCTACTCTAATATGTATCAGAATATTGGCCTTTTAGACACACTAATGCAAAGCCCAGCCTGCAACCAACAAACAGACCACATCCACATCATAATCTTGATCTCACAAAGATGACAACATTGCCAGTCACCAGCAGGCAGGGAAGGAATGATGGTGAGCATAAAATACATGTATAAGTAAGGTACATTATGTACTCAGCTGCTTATTACTCATTACATAACCAGATTTACTATGTCATTAATTCTCTCAGGCCATCTGTATGTTTATTTTTCACCGGGTTTTTTCAACATAGATTTATTTTTCAAAAGAAATTTGAGACCCCTTTACTACTGCATTTTCACGATCCTCTCTTTGACCTGCTTTTCCCTCTGTAGTCAATAGTAGGGCTTTCACCTTAACAAAGGAATAACACACCTATGAATCTCTAATATATCTTCTACCCTAAATCATGTTATGCTAAATGCAAGATATAAAATGTAGTTTTAGTATTAACACCCCCCTCTTGCCTCCCCGAGAACTGTACATACATATAATGGCCCTCCATCCTGGTGGTTTTGCATGGTCTGTGTTACTGAGGCTGACCTGTTTGGCGCCCCACACCTGCTGATACACATAAAGTACATAGAGTCATGTATTATATGCAGGGGCTGATTGGGTACCGCTACCAGCCCGGGACAGACACCTACCGGGGGCCCCGGCCCTATCTTGCAACCTTCAGTCATCAATAAAATGTAGTACCCATGATAAAAAAATATTACTTTATTTCCATTTCAATAGGTAAAAAGTAAAACGTATGAATACACGGTATTCAAACCAAAAAATATATCATATACACCCACACTTGTTATACCTGTTTCCATAGTTTCTTGTATGAAAGTGCCGTTTCACAGTTTAAACAGCTATTGAAGCAATAAGTCTAGATTCTGCAATAAACCCAGTCATTCCCACCATTTTACCAAAACATCCTCAATTCTAACCAGCAAACTGGACTGGGCATCAACACAGCTGCCTTGATCATCCCGCCACACAAATCCACTTGACTATAAATATGCACATTTCTCATACTTCCCATCACTATAATCACTCATTTTGAAATTACATGATCTTATCATTCAGTATTCATTACTTGTGATTTCAATGTTCACGACACCATCTATCATCTTCTTTCACTGTCCCAACATGGTGAAAAAGACCTACGATTGTTTCTAAATCCTCCAAGACCTTAGAGCAGCTGTGCAGCACCCTGCCTGTATTCCTGACCATCCACGGAGACACGCCCAACATTCTAACTTTTCCTAACTACTAACCCTTTCGCTTACTCTTGAAAACTATTCTCCCTCCGTTTGGGTTCCTCACTCAACAATTATATTTCTGTAACCTGTCCTATCCTCTGGGCCGCCTCGTGACCCACCTAAGCGGAGGTGTTTCCTGGCATTTCAACTCAGCTAAGTGGGAAGACCTAAGGCAGTACTACTCTGATTTTTCCATGGCATGATTACGGCTTCCATGTCAGAGACCCATCTCTTGTGCAGAGCGCATCTGAGGGTCATAGTCCCCTCGGGCATGGAGGCGTACATTTCCCACCTCTCTCTAATCCTAAAGCCCTTCCCTTTGTTTAACTCCTGCTTGTTCTCATGCTTTACAGATAGAGAGGCGACTCACAGGACTGTTACAGTAACCATCCATCTCTTGAAACCATGCCCTCTAGTATGTCCTGCCCATAATCATGCCAATATTTTTCAACTTTACCAAAAACTACTATATTTCATAGAAAATGTCAACTTTTCTAAATCAAAATATCTCTGTGACTTCTGGCATCTTAGCTAAAAACATCTTTAACAATTGTGGTCTTCTTCTCTTTCCCCTCCTATGTTCCTCCCTAGGTTGCTCCACAGCCTGTCTCATCTATTTCTAAAGCTGAACATTGTTGCTCAACCTTTGCTAAAATTACCACTCTGGTTTACGAATTCCTCCTTCTCGCTCCATCCTCTGAACTATTTTATTAAGATCCTTCGTAATTATGTTTTTATTTGCCCTTTCTGGCCTAATCCTCGGACAGGTTTACGGTCCTGACGGATCCCTCCTATTGTTGTAAAAACTGGGCTTCTGTGTCTTGCCACCCTGTCTGGTCAGAACTTTTTCCGTTTTTTGTCCTATCTACTTCCTTTCCCTTGCTGGAATTATGCTTACTTCCTGTCCTAAAGAAGGGTGACCGTTCTAAAGCCTTCAAACTCCCATCCTAGCTTTGACGTCCTGCCTTTCTAAACGTTTTTTGAATCTATCTTAATAAGAGATCTTAAGCATCTATCTGCTCCAATCTTCTATCTGATCGTCCAGTACGGTTTCCCGTAAAGGCTATCTGATGGCGATCGTCTATCTTTTCCTAACTGTCTTGGTCATCCTCCTTTAGGGTTTTTGGTGAAACTTTTGCCGATGCCCTTGACATATCAAAAGCTTTTGATAGAGTCCTGGCACAAATCCTTCATGTTTCAACTACCATTATTCGGATTTTCTATCCTTTTCTGCCCCTTCATCTTCAGTTTCCTATTATAACCGTAAGTTTCTATTGCATAAGCTACTGTAACGGACAGTGTTCTTGGGGTTTTCTCCTAAATCTATTAATAGTGGTGTTTCTTCTTCAGGCTCTGTCCTAATCACATCACTCATTCTATTATCATTAATGATCTTCCTAAGTCTAAACTCAATGCCCTTATCCACTCCCGTCGTTGATGATTCTACCCTTGCATTTTTCAACGTCGTTCATTAGCACAGGACTAAGTGATTCACGGAGAGATCCACCGGAGATCCTAGCTTCTGACCTTTCGATAATTGTCTGATTGGGACAAAGCAAACCTAGTTTCTAATATTTTGTTCAATGACCTCAACACCCAATTTCAAACCAACTACCTCCTTCGACAAAAACGTACCAGGATACTATCCCTCTTCGTCGTGACCTCAACTGTCCTCTTCTTCTACAATGAACATTCTGGACTATCCCTTACAAAACATTTGAACTGGAAGATCTAAATCTCACATCTATTCATCTTTCTTGCTAAACAGCTTCTAGAGGTTAGATTGTCCTCTGGCGTCCTGCGTCCTATTTTTTCTCCCTCTCCACATGTGCTTGCTCTCTACAGGGGGCCCTTAATCCGCCGTCATGTTATGGACATGTCTCGACATGTTTGGTGGTGATCCACTCATAACAGCTCTCCTAAACAGGGTAGAATCAAAACTTTTCGTCCCTCATCAACTCCCCTCCTCTGACTGACTGTCTTCAATCTTTAAAATCACCGCCTCAATGTTGCTTTTCTCTTGCTCTTTCTACGTTTATTTTCATGCTCACTGCTTCTTCGAACGTGCTAACTGATGCCTCCCCCCCCCCCACGCCCCCCCCCGGCCCACGGCCTCGCTGCACAAGACTTTCTACTCATTCTCATCCCTATTTCTGTCCATCTTCCAGTAGCAAAAGTTAACAAGTATCTTTCACACTCTTCCATGCCCAAAAAACGCTAGGTAAACTCTTTGAAGCACTCTTTCTGTTTATATGCTTTTCACCTTCCGACGACAATTTTTTTTCAAGAAAGGGATAACAGTACCTCCCGAACTAATTGGTCACCTCACCTTTCTATAATGCCTCTTACGGTACATCTTTATGGCACTGGTAACTAAGCGGGCTTTTTGTTTGTCCTGGCTAGTTCTTTGTGCTGTAAAAAAAAAAAAAAAAAATACACTGAGATGTGTGGCCCGTGTGCCCGATGCACCACGTGGTATTCAAAAAAGTAACGTGGAAGGTAGGTGAAGCACCACCGTGGTACAGTTTGTTTGGACCAGGTCCAAAACGGAGGATTTTGAGGCAAGCTAGCTGTCCTGCATGTCCAACAATGCTCCAATAATATGCTCTAGAACAACTCATTGGGTTAATAACCTAGTTACACACCCATCTAGAAACACTGATCTCTCTTTCCCTCCTCTCTCTTATAAATGTTTTGCATAAAATGTGTGTACTTATATTTCGTACCAATAATATTTACCAGGCTCTAATCCGATAGCCACTTTTTGGTCAAGCGTACTGGGTTTGGGCCCCGGGCCCCGGCGTCGGCGGCCCTCAGACCACATTGACCCTTCCGGGACCCACCCGGTGTGTCCCTGTGGGGCCAATCCGCCTCCTGGGGTCATCTCCTTTCAGATTCACTAGCTTGAATACGGGAGAGGGATGGGAGGAGAAGCCAGGCTGCCTCGTCCTGGCTTGAGTCCAGACAGGCATACTGTCCTCCGGGCATAAAACGTCTCTCACAACTGTACGCATACTACTGCGCTACAGATGGCCGCGGCCATCTGATTTTCTTTTTTCCTACACAGGTTCTGCAAACTTTGGTTAGGTTAGGTTAGGTTAAGGTCAGGGTTAATCCTAATAATGGTCCTTTGCGTGGGAATCACATTGAGGGTATTTTGAAACAAATCCTGGGTTAGTTTTCGGAGCTACATCCATGCGTAGAGGGCCCACCAAAAAACTTTGGCAAACTGCGTTGAGGAAAAAAAAACATCCGCGGCCGGCCCCGCCGGGACTCAGAACCAACCCAAGACCCTCCGGCCACCGGGACAACAGCCCGGTTTGCCCTATGGGACCAATCCGCCCCTGATTAGATGCCCAGCTGCTTATTACTCATTACATAACCAGATTGTAGTCTGTCACGAGAGAATTATGACATCAGTAATCTGGTTGTGTCATGGTAGTAAATATTCAGCTGGGCAAATAATTACATGGGGGAAAAAAAAAAAAAAACCCTTCCCATGTACTTTTATTGCTGACAAGGCAGAGTCCTCCAGGGCACAGTGCAGGTGGGTGTGGGTGTGGCTCCTCTGCCAGCCGACAGCCGCCCCTGCCTGTCCTCTCTGCATGCATCCTCTGCTAGAAGCCTTGCAGGGTTTTATATCTAGTGTTACAGTTACACAATTAAAGGGAGTTTACCCAGGATAGGCGTGACTCCAATGTAACCTGGTGCATGGTAGTGTAGTGCATGCAATCACATACCGAGACCTGCAACGCACTGGGGCGCTGATAGTGTGTCCTACCACTCTTTCTTTGTGGCTCAAGGTGGCGTGCCACAGTGGGTAGAAGGCCTTGCGCTGCCTACTTGACCACAATTCTTTGTATTTTTATAATGGTATAGTAATCCAAATAATGGTCTTCGATAAATGATTTTATACTTCACATGTTTATCACCTTAAATGTTTCCTAATCATGTACATATTAGACTTTCATATCCAAACTTACAAATCTAAGTTTATGTGACTGCTGCCTCATTTCTCTCTATTTTATTGCCGGCTGCCTCAATGCCATCATTTCTCTCGTCAACACAGCAACCTCACTCTAGGCTGGTTTTGATGATTTCCAATTCAGATTTTTAAAATTTGCTCGTGGATATGAATTTGCATTTTGATAAATATTTTTCCTCAGCTATAAGAGAAAAAGAAAAGAAAAAAATGTAGATACTGTATGATATAACCAACTACCTTATACTTCATGAACCTGTGCATATAACTGACATATATGAATCTATCTATCACAATCCTTTATTTTAAAACTAATGCCTTTTAAATAAGTGACATAGTTCGTCACTGATGCCTCTCGGCGACCGAGGAGGCCAGCCATGGTGTTATTTTTGCCTGCCGCTAACTGGAGATGCTGTGGTGTTTTAGGTGTCCCTGCCATCTTTTCCCCTGCCCCCTGTGTCTGTGGTGGCAGACCCTCCCCAACCCCCGCCCTCCCTGACTGCCGCCACCTACCCCTGCCAACCCCCTTTCTTTGGCTTCAGGTGTGTGTGCCGCCTCTCACCTCTGTTCATGACACTGTTATTGTGTGCTGCTCAACTTGTGTGTTTGTGTGTTTATTATTACCGTCCAATAACACTAGTCTCCACCACTAATGTCGCCCTGGCGCCATATATTAAAAATTTAAGCATCACTACAGACTTGTATGTGCCACTTGAAGAGGCGTGGTACAGTAGTTTAAATTATGCACCTTTCTTAGTGCACATAGAAGTCTGTGTGATGCTAAAAAATGCCTAAAATTGTAATATATGGCGCCTGGCAACATTAGTCGCAGGGTGACTATATTGGTTATTGACGGCAGTAAATAATCACCTGTAACTTTTATTATGTTACTATGGAGCATCAATACTCAGGCCTCATAATTATTGTCACCAGTGAATATTTAGAGAGATGGTGTAACTATTTTTCTTCCCCGTGTTTCCTTGGAGCAGCAACGCCTTCAGCTTATAGTAACAAGAAAGGTGATGACAAGGGAACAAATATTACGTCAGACTGTGCACGGATTATGGTAATGAGCTTCTTCAGAAAAATTCATGAGAATCTTATCTGTTGATAGTTTGATCCTTGAAAATGTTATTTCCATGCCAAAATTTTTCTTTTTTCACTTGTGTATGAATTATATTTTGTTAACGTTATTATGATCATTTGTAATATTTTAGTATTATGATTCCAGTGCCCGCATAGGATTTAGCTCGTGAAATAGTTTTTTTTTTGTGTAGGTATTACCTGTGTATGGATGTCAACATTATCTAAATAGGAGACTCGTGACTAAACTTTGTGCACTGACCTTTCAGATGAGCAGATCCGTGAAGCCCACATTTGCTTCCCTGGACGCCCCAGCAACCATCCACCTGATCTCTACACTCCATCTCCCCACCAAGGCCTTCCAGAGAACTCTTCCTCAGATACACAAGGACCCTGTGTAAAACATGAGCCTTACAGTTTACCATATTTTGTCCATACCATATACGTACTATCTAGGGTACGCCGTAATAACAAAAATCGTTTTCTCAAACTTTGGCATGCCCATTTCCTACAGTAATGGAATTCTAAGACGATTTTATCTCGTTCCATTTTTTGCCTTTGAGCAATTCTTACTATGCAAATAAATCGCACTTTATATTGCACCCTTATATCGAATAATGCTTAATGATTACGCGTGTCCTGTTGGTCCTGTGTTTGCATCTGCACCAATATGAAGTTCCACTGACTAGCGTGATAAGCTCTTTTCTGATCAATTGGTTCATCAGGACTACAGCACAGTGTCACCGCCTCTACGTTGGCCTAGAACGTGTCCATCATGTCCTTCTTAGACCTGAAGCAGGGTGCATGGTCTCTCCGGTGGTGGGCCCGAGCCCGATGAACCCGTCTCTGGCCTGCTGCCGCAGCCCTCTGTCACCTGCTTTTCACGACTCTTTGCGGTGCTCTGAGTGTGTATCGAGAATCCGGAACCTCGTACGGGCTTGACCCAGGATCCTCCTGGATCCTGATTCCCCGGACAGTGAACAGGTGAATGCCGGCTCGTGCTCTGGCCAGGCTGCCAGCTGATAGTGTCTGCAAGCTGGTGGGTGACAATTTCAGCTTTTGGTGTTGATGGCGAGGTCTTACACGGGTGTCCCCATAATGCTCCTTCGCCAGCCCTCACTTCAAAATCTGGGTCACGGCGGAACCTGCGTCGTCCTCACTTCTGACTCGCCATTTGCGAGTATGACACATTCTGAGTGTGCGAACCATGCTCCCTGTCCCTCCCCCCGCACGTAGAAGGTCACAGCTGTTTGGACCTTCTTGGGCTGCGACCTCATCACTCTGAGCTGCGTGAGGATGTGCTGGGGGCCGTCCCGCTGAGTCTGTGGTGAACCTTGATGTCGTAGTAGGTTTGAAGTACAACTGCAGCAGTACTTGACTAGGATTTCCAGGGTGTCATTCTTTGTCCCAGTCAGTCCATGCTTTCTGGTTCCACATGTCATGAGCGACTGGGCTGTGGGAGCATCTGGAGTGGGACCCCTTGCCACACTTGACTCCTGCAGCTCGGACGGGAGAACGCCCCGCTTCACACAAGCCGGACCTCTGGTAGGAGGACCTGCTGGTCCAGTGTACAATGTTGACCAGGATATACTCCGGTTCTCCGTGAGATCTTCACCGCCTGGCACTCCTCTGAACTCTGCGTTGTACTGCCTCTCATTCACGCTGGACAGCAGACGTGCACCTGTACCCGTGCAAGCGTGTCAGGAAATTAGGTAGGCCCGTCCGATGCTGGGTGATAAGGTGGCGCAGGGGCAGCTCGTTTGTGGTGTAACAACGCATATACTCCAGAAGAGCTCTTGCGTTCCATCATCTTTCTCCAATGGTCGTGAGTACCAACCTTCCACCCCGTGTTGGCCCAGTTGAGTCACCTTGCAGTACGATCAAGTGGATCCGGTGGAGTCGTATGTCACCCAGCAGATCATAGAGAGCCTTAGCCACCGTTGACGCAAGGCTTTCTCAGGTGGCAGAAACCGGGTTCCTCTGGTACAAAGGTGCCAAAGGTACCTTCTCAGATGGCTCCTCTGTCACTGTCACATGCTCTCCCTGATCCACCTTTGGTGCAGTTTTCCCATATCTTCTGGCACCATCGCCCTGGTCTTGTCTTCCTCCCATCGTAAACCCCAATCCAACTATTGGTACCCTGGTTAGGGTACGCCGTATAAACAAAAATTCTTTTTCTCAACTTGGCATGCCAATTTCCTATGTAAAAATGGAATTCTAAGACGATTTTTTATCTGTTTACATTTTTTGCATTTGAGCAATTCTACTATGCAAAATCGCACTTTAAGCTATGGTTTTTGCATATAAATATAAGTCCATTTTTGCAATAACAAGTGCCAAGCAAAACGTTGAGAGGACAAACCCCCCTTAAAATTTCAATTTTACATAAGAAAACACCATGCCAAATTTGAATGATCTAATATTTCACTTTTATAATTGGACCTTACGGCGTACCCTAATATATACCATGCCATGGTTTTGCCGGGGCCGACCATGCAGACCCTCCAATGCCCAACGCATGAGGGAGGTTTGCTTGAGGAGAGCGTGGCAAGCCCTCGGAAATCCCACACTCTAAGTAAAGTGGGAGGCCCGCTAGCCCATTGTTTTTCTTGTGGTGTTGGCCTGGTGCGGTTGCAGAGGCGAACGCCTGCCCATCCAATCACTTCTGGGATAAACCTCTGGAGGGTTCTAACGTGTGGTTTCCATGCTCTGGTGGTTCTACGTGTGGGTTCCTGCTCTGGAGGGGTTTCTACGTGTGGGTTCCTGCTCTGGAGGGTTCTACGTGTGGGTTCCTGCTGCTGAGGGTTTCTACGTGTGGGTTCATGCTCTGGAGGGTTCTACGTGTGGGTTCCTGGAACGTTTTAAGCCTCTCAGATGATCATCGACTACCTCTCCTATTGGGCGAGCTCAGTAGGCTGAGGGTGGATATAGTTGGGACACTCTGAGGCGAGAGGCCTGGCAGTGGCGAGACTAGCAGTGGGGGTTACACTTACTACTGGTCCGGCATGAGCACTGGCGACCGTGTCCGGGGAGTAGCTATAGGCATCTCCAGCAAACTGCAGCCGTCAGTTATTGAGGTTACTCCGGTTGATGAGCGTATAATGCGGTGAGGATAAAACACACTCTGGTTTCATGTCTTGTTGCAGTGCACGCTGCTACCAAGGTGTGCGAAACTAAATAGATGTTCTACGCCAAACTCGACTGTATTAGACCAGGGGTCCTCCTTGGGTTCAACCTAATTATTATTTTGTTTTTATATGTACAAAATTGAACATTTATGGTGTAGGAGGTGAAATAGGTATTTAAGATGGAGGCTATATGTGAGGGCAATGCCGTGACATCAGTGTTGTTGTCATTGCAGTGGCCAGGCGGACCCCAACACACGTGGATGACGGAGGTGCTGGTACCCATGGGCTCCCTCATCAGCCAGTCTGAGTGGCACCACATCCTCACCGGCCTGCAGCCCGCCACGCAGTACACCCTGCAGCTGGTCTTCACCGTCCCAGGCACGAGCCCATCTACTCACCCGTGTTTCACCTACGCTCCATCTTCCATGGAGGAACGTAGGAAGTCTTCTAGTCAGCCTAACACTTGCATAGAGAATATAGTGGATCACCTGCACTATTTTAATCAGGGTTGTTTGATTTAATTCAAGTAGATTTTAATCTCTGATTTAAATCATGATTTAAATCAAATGGTTTTTTTTTTAAATCACTAATTTAAATCATAAAAATTATCATTATTTGAAAACGAGAGGGGAAAGAAGGAAAATTAAGCAAATTGGCTTTTATATGAAACACCAATTTTATCATTGTAGTATATAATGATATCATAATGAGACACAATGAGTGGTGTGGGGAATCCACTGTGGCACTTTTAGATAGCAAATTGCCATGTGGCTTTCACAGCAGCAGCAGCAGCGTTTTCACAGCAGAAATATTTTTTCTCAATTATATATATATATATTTTTGTTGTACTGTACAAAAGCCACACTACTATAACCAAAAGTTGAATGTGTATGTTACTTTTGTTTATAAAAAGCCAAAGTGATATTAACCAAAGTTTAATAGCATATGATTATCAGACAAAAAAATTAATTCCCAGTTTAACCGCCGAAGTAATTATTACTACAACAAAAATCCCATTGAATCGATTGACTTCCCATTGGGAAGTCAAGTAGCAAGGATGACTATGAAACAATTAGGCCGAACAGTATGATAAAAAAAATAGGGCAAAATCAGGCAATATTTTGTGTAGCTGACTCTCATCACACACATAATGATGACCTCGGTTCACCTTTCATATGCCAGCTAGGAGGTTATTACTGGAGGTCAAATTAATAATCATTTGGTGTTTCTGGGGGGGGGGGTAAAGCTTGCAGGACGGTAGGACCGCCCATTATATCACACACCTATATTTACTATATACGCCCACACGTATATTTATACCGATAATAGATATAAATATACTAAGTGAGTATAACTATACTAATGGGTATAAATATACTAAGGGCCAGCCTAGACCGGTCTAGGCCGGCCTGGCAAACGTCGCGAAAAAGCGCTTATAGACATAGGCCTATTGATGTGAAAACGTCCATCACAGAAATAAAAAAATATGTAAATTAATCTATTTTATGTTATATGCATTTTTTATTCACTTATTCGATCTCTTTTTAGTTAGATAAATATGCTAAACAATATCGTGTAGTAGTTAGATTTCATATAGAACATCAAATTAATAAAATCAAAAATATCGATTTAAATCAAATAAATCGGATTGTTTTGATTTTTTTTTTTAAATAAAAAAAATCAACAAACCTGATTTTAATGAAAATATGTTGTCAGTATATTCCATGTGCCACACTATAGAGTCGCCTCCGTGGTGCAGTGGCTAGCGTGCCTGGCTGCGAATCTGCGGGCCCTGGTTCGAATCCGGGCCAGGGCAAGTCGGTGACCAGCCTACCCAGCTGTTCTTCCTTCCTTTTGGGGTTGATAAATGGGTACCTGGGGTAACCAGGGGAAGGTAACTGTGGTAACCTGGATGTTATACTAGCCCTGTGTCCCGGAGTAACGGGTCCTCACCCACCACAGGCTCTAAGGGCTAATGCCACGGAGATGAGCACAGAGGCCACCCATCTTTACCTTTTTTTACTTACACTATAGAGTAAGCTTCAAGTTTTGGAGAAGTGTATTCTGCAGGATAAACCGTAAAGGTAAAAGTTTTGTTGGAAAATATTGGCAAGGTATTCAGGATGTGTCTGGTGGGTGTGATGATTCTGTACAGGAAATGAGATTATCAGCATAGATGAATTTTTTCCCCCGTGGAATGGTTTGTCAGACGTAAATATTCTCCATTGCAATAAGATGAACAGCACTAGAGTTCCTTGCAGCTCTTAATGCAGTTATTGAAAACATTAAAGAAAAGTGGCTACACATATTTTGTTTATTTTATTATGTTCATCAAAATTATTAGTTTGTACTCAAGGAAACACACTTATTAAACGCCTTGCTCAGGTGTGAATCTCAATACAATGAATGCTTTCAGGGTCTGCATAGAGGTATTAAACGCCTTGCTGAGGTGTGAATCTCAATACAATGAATGCTTTCAGGGTCTGCATAGAGGTATTAAACGCCTTGCTCAGGTGTGAATCTCAATACAATGAATGCTTTCAGGGTCTGCATAGAGGTATTAAACGCCTTGCTGAGGTGTGACTCTCAATACAATGAATGCTTTCAGGGTCTGCATAGAGGTATTAAACGCCTTGCTCAGGTGTGAATCTCAATACAATGAATGTTTTCAGGGTCTGCATAGAGGTATTAAACGCCTTGGTGAGGTGTGAATCTCAGTACAATGAATGCTTTCAGGGTCTGCATAGAGGTATTAAACGCCTTGCTGAGGTGTGAATCTCAATACAATGAATGCTTTCAGGGTCTGCATAGAGGTATTAAACGCCTTGCTGAGGTGTGAATCTCAATACAATGAATGCTTTCAGGGTCTGCATAGAGGTATTAAACGCCTTGCTCAGGTGTGAATCTCAATACAATGAATGCTTTCAGGGTCTGCATAGAGGTGTTAAACGCCTTGCTCAGGTGTGAATCTCAATACAATAAATGCTTTCAGGGTCTGCATAGAGGTATTAAACGCCTTGCTCAGGTGTGAATCTCAATACAATGAATTCTTTCAGGGTCTGCATAGAGGTGTTAAACGCCTTGCTCAGGTGTGAATCTCAATACAATGAATTCTTTCAGGGTCTGCATAGAGGTATTAAACGCCTTGCTCAGGTGTGAATCTCAATACAATGAATGTTTTCAGGGTCTGCATAGAGGTATTAAACGCCTTGGTGAGGTGTGAATCTCAGTACAATGAATGCTTTCAGGGTCTGCATAGAGGTATTAAACGCCTTGCTCAGGTGTGAATCTCAATACAATGAATGCTTTCAGGGTCTGCATAGAGGTATTAAACGCCTTGCTCAGGTGTGAATCTCAATACAATGAATGCTTTCAGGGTCTGCATAGAGGTATTAAACGCCTTGCTCAGGTGTGAATCTCAATACAATGAATGCTTTCAGGGTCTGCATAGAGGTATTAAACGCCTTGCTCAGGTGTGAATCTCAATACAATGAATGCTTTCAGGGTCTGCATAGAGGTATTAAACGTTTAGCCTTGCTCAGGTGTGAATCTCAATACAATGAATGCTTTCAGGGTCTGCATAGAGGTATTAAACGCCTTGCTCAGGTGTGAATCTCAATACAATGAATGCTTTCAGGGTCTGCATAGAGGTATTAAACGCCTTGCTCAGGTGTGAATCTCAATACAATGAATGCTTTCAGGATCTGCATAGAGGTATTAAACGCCTTGGTGAGGTGTGAATCTCAATACAATGAATGCTTTCAGGGTCTGCATAGAGGTATTAAACGCCTTGCTCAGTGTGAATCTCAATACAATGAATGCTTCAGGGTCTGCATAGAGGTATTAAACGCCTTGCTGAGGTGTGAATCTCAATACAATGAATGCTTTCAGGGTCTGCATAGAGGTATTAAACGCCTTGCTCAGGTGTGAATCTCAATACAATGAATGCTTTCAGGGTCTGCATAGAGGTATTAAACGCCTTGCTGAGGTGTGAATCTCAATACAATGAATGCTTTCAGGGTCTGCATAGAGGTATTAAACGCCTTGCTGAGGTGTGAATCTCAATACAATGAATGCTTTCAGGGTCTGCATAGAGGTATTAAACGCCTTGCTGAGGTGTGAATCTCAATACAATGAATGCTTTCAGGGTCTGCATAGAGGTATTTAAACGCCTTGCTGAGGTGTGAATCTCAATACAATGAAGCTTTCAGGGTCTGCATAGAAGGTATTAAAACGCCTTGCTCAGGTGTGAATCTCATACAATGAATGCTTTCAGGGTCTGCATAGAGGTATTAAACGCCTTGCTCAGGTGTGAATCTCAATACAATGAATGCTTTCAGGGTCTGCATAGAGGTATTAAACGCCTTGCTCAGGTGTGATCTCATACAATGAATGCTTTCAGGTCTGCATAGAGGTATTAAAACGCCTTGCTCAGGTGTGAATCTCAATACAATGAATGCTTTCAGGTCTACATAGAGGTGTTAAACGCCTTGCTCCAGGTGTGAATCTCAATACAATTGAATGCTTTCAGGGTCTGCATAGAGGTATTAAACGCCTTGCTGAGGTGTGAATCTCAATACAATAATGCTTTTCAGGGTCTGCATAGAGGTATTAAACGCCTTGCTCAGGTGTGAATCTCAATACAATGAATGCTTTCAGGGTCTGCATAGAGGTATTAAACGCCTTGCTGAGGTGTGAATCTCAATACAATGAATGCTTTCAGGGTCTGGGCCTGAGAGCCTCCCAAAACACACAATAACATGGAGCTCTAATTTCGTGTCTTTGTGATATTCACGCCAGTATTTCCTAAGTGTACTTCATCTATGACACCTAACTCACTTCATTTAACTTACTTAAGCATCTCATCTTCCATAACAAGTCACATATGGAACAATTAAAATATCAAACAGGACCACCAAGCCACAGATTAATAGCGTACCGATATTTCATGTTTCACTAATGTTTACCCGGGTATCTACATATGTGCTTCTCCTGCCACACCTAACACACTTCCTTCTATTTGTTTAATGTCCTAATCTTACACTGTACTTGCATTTCGAGGGAGATAATGTCCGTCGTGGGAGACTTGTAAAAGATGCGGAGGAAGACGCCATTTTTTTTCAAGGTGCACTTGAATATCGAAAACACCTCTGGAGCAACCTTGAATATGGACCATGTCAAGTCCGAAAACATGCTCCAAAGCGCGCGCGAGGACAGAATAAATTCAAGATGGACCAAGTTTTTTCAAAATTCTTGATGTAAAAACCTCACGAGTAGCCACCTTAGGTTGCGGGGCAGTAATGTTGAGGGCAATAGTTGCCATGTATAATGTTACTAACAGCATATTAAGCCGCGGTCACATGAGCAACTTTTCCGTCAATATTCAGGCTGCAATTATTCAGCAAAGGCAACACCTTGCCGTGTTTTGGTCACACGGATTTTCAGAGGTAACAATAATTTGAATGGCAATTTTGGCTTCTCAAGATGTATCTGAAGAAGCGTCTTTGGAAAAATAGGGAGAAACTGGTTCACAAATAGGGTGGTGAATGATTGAAATGGATTCTTGTGTATGGCAAGTGCGTCAGACATATAACATTCAACATTCAACATCAAAATTATCAATAATAAGTTGGTATCCCCTAAAATTTGTAGTTATTAATAGACCGTCAACAAGGAAAATGTATACCAGCCATAACTCATTTAAATTTTTCTTGGTGTTTTGTATCCTTCAAATCGCTTAAAAACACGTACAAGAGTGTACAGGGCTTCACAATTCGTCTTGTAATCGGTTCTTGCCACTTTGTAGCTATGTATTTCAGCTTCTGTATATTGAATTAGAGCGTGCATTAAAAATAAATGTCAAATAATATGCGTTTGTGGTGGGAATTTAGTGACAATATTCTGGCAAGAATATTGTCAAGAATATTCTGGCAAGAATATTGTCAAGAATATTCTGGCAAGAATATTGTCACCAACACGAACATGCTCGTGTTCATAAACTCGCAGTAGAACTCGCAATTATATCCGAGTTTGGGCCGCGTTTGCGTTGCCGGGTGTAATATTGCCAGAAAAATTGTCCGTGTGACCGCACCTTTAGGAACAGCATTGATTGCCACAACTATAGGAGTAAGGCAAGGTCCTCCTACATCATGTTTACTGTTTATCATCTATGTTAATGATCTAATGGGGAGTTTTCTAATAAGCTCACGCTCAAGCCTGTTTCTCGCGTTCTCATATCTTCTGCCCTTTGAGCCTGAATGATCTATCATTTACCGTAAATTCCCTGTAATTTTTCGGGACATATCAGAATTACCCTTCAATACAACAACTGAAACAGTTCTTAATAAAAAATGTAGTTTATCATTTTATTTGTCTGCAGTGGATGAAAATATTGGCCAAAGAATTGAATATTTGAAAACTCAATCTTTAAAAATCGTCCTTTCATGAAAACACGCAAGTTCAAGCAGAATGAGGCTTCAGGGAATATCTACTTGTAGGTAAGCATTCACTGAGTACCTGTTTTAGGTGTATATGTCTCTCTTACGACGAACATTTAACCAAGAAATAATTTAAAGTGCTTGGCAACTCAATGACAGTCCTGTATGCAAGACAGTAGAAATGTTTGTTTACTAAATAGCTCTGCCTCCACCTCAATCCCCTTCTCTCTGAATCAATCAATCAACCTTTAATTCCCTCTGAATACCCTATAGTCCTCTGGTTTATCCTATGTCAACAGGTTTATCTGTTAGAGGAAGAAGACTAAATCAGTAAGTGCGAAACAGGGAGTCTTAATTTAAAGACAATGAGTTCGGTAGAGTGAGAATTTAAGTTTAGAGAAACATATGGGGTTGTTTTTTTGGAGGACAAACAAGCCAAGAAGAGGAAACCAAATCGTAATTCGAAATCAGGATATGGGGGTAAATAAGGAAGTGTTTTCGGAGGCACATAACTTGAAGCTCAGAACACGAAATAAGATACGAGTCTCCGGTATTTGGAGAGGATGACCGCGAATATTCAGTAGAGGACAGACGTGTGAACGATCAGGCGGGTGATGATATTATCGTTTAGGATGACAGCCTCTGGGGTTGAATGGTTAGGATATCGTGGATGGTGACCCATGAGGTATAAGTAGCTGCGTGCTGAGTGTTGATGACACCAGCAAGTTGAGCATAGCATATCCTGCCGGCGGATGGTTTTCTGTGTAGATGCTGAACGCCACACTGTGTTTTGGTTATTATTTTTCGTCGTAAGAGAGCATATAACACCTAAACAGGTACTCATGAATGCTTACCTACGTTATCTTTCTGTAGCCTCATTCTGCTTGAACTTGCGTGTTTTCATGAAAAGACGATGTTTAAAGCTTGAGTTTTCAAATGTTCAATTCTTTTGCATATGTTCAATCCACTGCAGACAAGATAAAATTATAAACTACATTTTTTATTAAGAACTGTTTTCAGTTGTTGTATGAAGGGTAATTCTGATATGTCCCGAAAACAGTACAGGGAATTTACGGTAAATGATGATCATTCAGGCTCAAAGGGCAGAGGATGTTAGATGGCGCGAGAGACATCTGGTGGGCTTCGCTTTTGAAAACTCCCCATTCAAATTGTAAAGAAAATTGTGTTCAGATGTTTTTTTGTCATCGTTCACTTGTTGATCCTTATGCGATCGGTATTGTTATCGACGATTAGGGCAAACAGGATAGGAAGCTGTCCATTGCTATTCCAGTTTTGTAAGAATTTTATGGCATGAAGTGAATAAGACTAAGACTATATTTCATGGTTATCTGTGGTTCGGATGGTGACAGGCTTCCTATGATTGTAAGATGGACTTGGTTGTGAATCACTGTCAACGCTACACTTACCTCTGCTCACCTCTTCACCCCTGCAGACGCTCGGCGTCGTCGGCGGTCAAGGCTCAACGCTCAGGACTAAGATGTCTCCCTTTTAATAAGTTTGTTTCCTTTTGTGCATAAAAATAATGACGTGCCCTTCTTGTAAAGAAAGAAGATAGTGTTTGATGCTGTAGTATTACTGCTGTCTTGTATGGATTGAGTCGTGGCTGGGAATGCAGATTTGAAACCAATAGTTAAAACTATATAACTGGTACTTAAACAGATGCTGTGAGTCCGAGGTACGAGCTTGTAATGGAATGGTCCTTATGTTACATCGAGTCAGGGTGTCCACCTATGCAAAGCTCCTGTTAAAAGTAGACAAAGAAAGTTTTTGTGACGAATATTTACTCGGCGATCTAACGATGGATGATGACCTCCTTTAGGATTTAACTTTGTGAATCGTACTGGACATCTAAGATATTACCAAACTTGATGTGTCGATCTTATAAACAATTAATATTGATTACTGTGCAGTAGCATGTGATACACTTAAAATAACATCAGTGGCATTCTGCAAGCCTCATAATAATAACTACTTAAATGTCATGTAATCCCAACTTAACAGGCAATCTTGTATATTGAACAACCTATCATCATGAATTATCTAGAATAGCTTTTATCACGCTTGCCGTGTGTCATCTCACTCTTTAGCTATAGAGGCAGGCAGGTGGAATAGGAATGGGATACGGCCGTCTCCCGGTGATTCGAGGCTGTGCCCCTGCGTCAAGATACAGACCGAAGACATGTCATGGCTTAGTGTCCCCTATCTAGTGATGTTCGCAACGTTTTTTTGTATCACAAGTATCTATGATTTATTCTCAAGAAAAATTGACCGATGATGATGGTGTGTACAGCTATATACAAAATATTACGGATATCTGCGTAACTCTTTTAGGTTTGAATGAAATTTATAATTTAGTTATTCATCATAATTATGTATTCTTTTGTTGGACCCTAGGATATGTTGTAATGTGAATTTTCTTTGTATTGGTGTGTTCATAAAATATTAATCTAATCTATTAAATCTATGGCCAGCAAAATACATTGTGGAGACGAGCTCTTGGCTCTCCCTACTAACTTGTAGTGTTTGGGAAAAGCGTCGATACCCATGACACGTATCAAATTTGATGGCGATGCATCATCCTTGAGAATGTACACCCAGGCAACTTATAGATGAGTACTCCACAGATGGTAGCCACCTCCTGAGGGATATCTGCTCCAAGTGTTTCAAAGAGGGACGACGCGAGGGATTGTCTCGATACTTATTCTCTCAAGGGTAAGTCGTTGAAAAAATTCAGGCCTTGACTTGGCATGGCGGTTTCGAGTACCCAAGTACCAGAAACTGGTGCCCCTGTGAAACAAATTATTTCTGGGCCTTTAAAAGCTTCACAATTTTAGCAACATTTTTTTCTTTCACGGCCGGATTATACGCATGAAAAGTGTTGTTCATAGTGGCTTTTGCTGATGGTGATCACGAATCTGGTCTTCGTTTTCTGATACTAGGTTCTTAAAATATTTTTGTTTAACCTTTGTAGCTTATTACCTATAAATATATTTGTACGCCTTTCAAAAACGAAACTATGCTTCTGTGAGAAAATTATATAGAACACTAGCGCAAGCCGCCTCCGGGCGGACTTTTGCTAGCTCCTGCGGAGGGCTATGGTGGCTTCGGCCCACCACCGTGTTTGGTGGCCTTCGCCCACCAAACACAGACCTCCTCCAGATAGCTCCTTCTAACTTTCTGACCTCATGGATGTAGAAATGTATGTAATTACGCCTTACCCATCACCCCCCACCCATTCCACTCACCCATTACCCATCCACACCCCCACCCATTCACTCACCCATTACCATCACAACAACACCCTTACCCATCACCCCCCCACCTATTCCCGTCACCATCACCCCCCACTCCTTCACTCCCCCATCACCCCAACAACCCCCATCACACACACACCCATCACCCTACATCAAGGTTTTCCTCATTCTCGCAACCCACATTTTTGTTTCACAGTTCTCGCTACTAGGCTTCCTAAAAAAAAGAAAAAAAAAGGATCGATTCGCTTATAATTGGGCTTATAATGTGCCCCTGGGTCGAGCTTTGTTCCAAAACTGTGGCCATATGATGAAATGTGCCAACTGGAGCGGCACCTATCGCGGACATACACAACAGACACACTTTCGCTTATATTATTATATGTTTATTGTTCTTCGTAATTGTACATTGGTATTGAGATAATTTTTACGTCTTTATGATTATACATCTCGGACAATTTTTAGGATGCGTATAATGTTACTACTTTATTGCGTTTTTCCTATTTTTTACTATGTAACTATTAACCCTAGACCAATATGCTTCAATACTTCTTGTTAAGCTCTACGAGATCTACCCTAAGCAACTATTCCGTTTCTTTTTTGTCTTATATCGATCTTGAGATATACACT
This sequence comes from Chionoecetes opilio, assembly GCA_016584305.1. Classification (NCBI taxonomy): domain Eukaryota; kingdom Metazoa; phylum Arthropoda; class Malacostraca; order Decapoda; family Majidae; genus Chionoecetes; species Chionoecetes opilio. Next base: position 23,219 of record JACEEZ010004649.1, on the reverse strand, counting down.
TTTTAGTATTTTGCGCAAGTTTGTGAGGCTCACTTTCCAGCAGCTTATTGACGCACCATACATATATTTTTATCGGCCAACATTTTATTTTATGTCTTAGATGGGAGAGCAGCTATGCAGGAATCGGATGCTACTATTCAAAATGTAAATTTATTATGAGCAAAAGTTTGACGCATGATTGACTCCGTCCCCTGGAATTTCTGGACTATTTTTTTCCTCGGAACTATGCCCTAAAAGGGCACACTTACTGCGCTCATTTCTATATGGATTTTATCTGCTTACAACCACAGGGAAGCCTTGTTGAAATCGTGATTTTGTTTTCCATCTTAGTTATATAAAAAAAAAAAATCCGGTTCACGGCTATGGGGCAAAATTGTTTTTTCCCATTTTCCCCGCAGCCTCGTACTGATACATCCACGGCTTAAGGCCGGTTCCCACTAGTCCGCTGGACGGCGCCGTACAACACATGACGTCACAACAAGTCGCCCAAGCCGCCTTACCGCTGTAAACGTCCGCCGTACAAAGTTAAATTCAAGTCATCTCTCCCGCTCGGCGTGTCCGCTCGAGCGGGGTTGCCACTGTGCCCAGTTTTTACCACAATACCACTCAAGCCGTGATGAAGGTGTGACTCTTTGTTGTTTCTAACGGCGGCCGTACAGACGGGATAGTGGGAACCGCCTTTAACGGTTTTTTTTTAGGGAACAAAGGCACTTCAGTCTCTCAGATTCGTGTCAGAGACTAGACCGTACGTGTGCGACCCTCTCTCTGTAGAGACTTTTCTTGATTAAGATAGATTTATTATGAAATATGAATTTTCACAAATAAATTCACTAGGCAACAATTTTAACTTTTTGTTTTGTTACAGACAAACGTGAACCACTGGTTCCCTACTACTTGCTGATGCCGATTTCAGATCTGATATCTATTCTCTATCATGTCCAGATTTGTGTAACCGAAACCCCTATTTTTCATTTTCCTCACCCGATCTATTACGGAAGCCGTCTAGCTCACTTTTCCGTGTCCACGTGTTTTATGTTAAGCATACTTAAATAATTAGTGAATAGGGATTTCTTTCCTCCATTATTCTGGCTTAAGACAGCAGCAGATTCCGCTGGCGGAGTTACACCCCTGCGCGCCCAAAGACCATCCACCCAAAGCGTCCGTATTTTGTTGTTTTTACTACCGAAAATGCGAATCCCTTGCTTAAGTAACAACGTTTGTTGTTTCCTCTTCCTGTTTCACTTGTAGGATGACGAGCTCTCCTTTGCAGAACCAACCATATATCCCATCATATTTTGGGTTTAATGACCTTGGTATCTGTTTTTGGCCATAACTGAACTTTTGGTGGAAACGCGCACCATATCGTCACTCACAAGCCCCAAGGTTGGCCGGGAACAAGTCAAGATGAGAATTTAAACATGCATTTTCAGTATTCTGCGATCCACTTTTTCTATAAGAGTTAAACATGTTTTCAACGAGTTCACGGTGGTTTTTCAGCATTGTGGTTTCCAAGATTTTTTTTGCGAAATTTCAACAAAAGATGTCCCTTGCACCTTGTTCCTTCTCATTTAGATTAGAATGGAAACGATGAGTCGTTGTGACACTGCGGATTCTGTGGTCCAGTGAAAACTCAAGCTCTAGCTTAGCAACTGTCATATTGCTTGAATTTTTCTTTAAATATGGAGACCACCACCTTGATGATCCATACCATTCACGAATTTTTCATAAGGCAAGTTATTACCACTGTACACCTGGACTGTCGCACGGTGGACTATTGCCTGTCGCACAAGGGGCCTGAAGTCGGGTCCCGCTCAGAATTATATATTGATATATATATACTATATAGATATATATATATATATATGTATATATATATTATAATGATATAATATATATACTATATATAATATATATATTATATATATAACGATTCATATAGACTGTTTATCCGTATATATGAATGTACTGTAGTCTTCGTAAATGTTTTGTTCTATAATATATTATCAGATCAAAAAGTAAACAAGCTATATAAAATGCCAGTCGAGACTCTTGAAGAAATATGCAGAACCAGTTTTCTGAATGATTTCATTTCATGAACTCTCGCCATTTAAACTTTGCGAGTCAACTTTATCATGAAGGGTATCAGTAGAAGTGCCATTTTTTTTACTTTTCCTGATATATTTTCGTTTTCGGATAAATGAATTAGAACCATTCGAACATTAGCGTTAAATAAATAATTAAAATCATCATCGGTAATTTTTCCCGATTGATGATAGTTATTTACTTATATTTTCTTTTTCTGATAATTAATTAGCACATGTATAATTACGTTAACTAAAAAATAAACCTCTTCAATCGAGAAAATTACTAGATTGATGATTTTATTATTTATTTAAGTCTAATTTATGCATGGTTCTAATTCATTTATCGAAAACGAAAATACATCAATGGAAATCTAATAAAATTGCGCCTTCTATGATACCCCTTCTGATAAAAGTTGACTCGCAAAGTTTTAAGTGGCAGAAGAGTTTAAGTGATCAGTCTCGTAATGGAATTTCGTTAGCGTGTTTTACTGTTTTTAATTTGATAAGTTGCGAACAATATTACGAAGATTACAGTATAGGCATATTACTGATAAACCAGTCTATATGATAGTCCATAGACCACTATATCTCTTTGTCGGCGGGCCGCCAATCAGCTATGACCCCAGCAATTTCAAAACATTGTCTCGTGAACAGTCCAGAGATATAGTGGTCTATGTGCCAAATTTTAATATGCACGTTGTGGGAATATGTATTTTCTGAGGGTCCAAATAAGTGGCTGGGTGTTTCACGTTGTGTTTACCAACAATCTGTGCAGTTTCAGATGGCCATCATGTTTTTTGTTATGGTTTCTTGTCCGTCTCTGCTTGTTCCTTAGACGCAAAAACACATACTCTTTGTGTAGCCCAACTGTTACCCATAAGTAATAAGCAACTTTAAAGTAATCGTCCGAGACCCATTTTTTCTTTGCAATTGTGAATGTTTCATTTAAATGCCTAATTCCATCAAAAAATAAGTTCATTTCCACTCTTATTTCCTAAAAAACATGACTTTGTAAAAAAAGCCGCGGAAAAACAACAGCTTCATTTCAAGTCGTGGCGCGAAACTTGCTGTGAAGTCAAGTTCTGTAGCTTTCCCCCTGCCTTATAAAAATATACAGAGAATCAGAAAATAAATATAGTATTGAAAATTTTTGGTGTTTCCAGATTTTTTATTTTTTTTGCGATATTGCCTATACTTGCATCCTTCATGGATACAGCAAGAAAGCTTGCCTTTGCAGAGAGCTTAGGCAACCCATTTCTGACCTATTGTGGCCATGATATGTCTGTGCAGCGCTGGCAGTTGGCGGGTGGAGGAGCCGCCTAGACCTGTGCTTTCACACCGCGCTTCCTCTCACCCGCCACTGCCAGCGCTGCACGGACTATATTATGGTCAATAGGTCGAGGTTGCTAAGCTACTCTGCAAGTCAAAAAGAGAAAAAAAAAAAAAAAAAAAAAAAAAAAGAAAAAATAAAAGCTTTCTTGCTTTCTCATGAATGTGCAAGGTATATGCCATATCACAAAAAAATATATCCGAAACACCCAAAATTCTTCAAGACTATATTTATTTCTGATTCCTCTGTGTATTTGTATCAGGCAGCGATGGGAAGCTACGAATTGTGTCGCCACCCGTGTGCGTCGTCCTGCTTGTCGTCAGTTTTGTTTTGAGTGCTCGGGAATTTACAGATTTTGAATGCGGTCCATTAAACGGTGACTGGATGCAAAAGTGACAACATTTGTTTGATATTCTCGATCATGGTATTTTTGACTGCATTAAATCAGACGATGAAATGGTCCTGACGATTAAACTTAAGGTCGCCCACAATATTCAATTGTGTAGTCCTTATATTTGAGAGCCATTAGCAGCAGTTCCAATGATTCATAAGTCTCATTAAGGCCAGTGGCATGTGCTAGACAGTATGAGGTTTTGCATTGCCGTTGTGCAGGTAATACGCTCTAAGGCTACCTTTACTAGATCAATGAACAGTCTCCATTCTTTGTGTATCATAGCGAGAGCCATCCTTTCCATCATGCCACTGATATCGTGGCAGAAACAAACTTTTTCCTCCTGTCAAATAAATGATTAAAACTGCAAATGGCGAGCGATAGCGGAATGGTAACTTTGGGTTTGCTGGAGAAGATTCCATTCTTCGAAGTCTGGAACCAGCAAACGTCTGCCTGTTTTCTGTTGGTAATTCCAAATCGGGGCGCACTAGCCATTTAACCTCCGCTTGACTTTAAAAACAAATTGGGGAAAAATATTTTGCATGGGAACATAAATGCCATCTTTCCTTGTTTTCTATCACTAGCAGAAACTTCAGAGGAACTGCTGTCTGTTGTCGTTGATGGTGGAACTGTATGGATTTGTTTCATCATGTGGTACTGGTTTTAATTGCTGATTCGCAGTTTTGGTACGTGATTTTTTATTTGTTTTTCTTTGTTGAACCAGCAATCTTTTTCAAACAAAAATAACAATCCATTGAGTGATTTTTCGGCTCACGCAATGCAAACCATGGGGACTAAGAACGCATAGCTTTATGTTACCATTCACCAAGCTATTACATTGCATTGGCACTGGTGCACAGCAAATATGGGTGCCCAGTCCCTCTCTTGGCCTCCCTAACTTACAGTCAAAATACTACTTTTGGCAAGTAAATCTTTGTTTGTTATGTTTCTCCGGTATCACCAGTGATTTCCCAACCTTTACACCTTGGAGGAACCCTGTAATCATTTCATATTCAAGGAACCCCTATATATATTTTTTTTTAGAGAAAAATTTTTCTTGAGCAATATAATTATATGAATCTACACTTACATCACATGCATGAGAGTTTCCCCACTAATAAAAGTCATAATGTTTATTACTTTACCTTCAGTGTGACACTTGGGCTGTTTCTCTTTCGTATCTGTGAAATTCCTTGGCCGAATTTTTGACAGACACACCCCAGTTCTTCCTCGACAGACAAAAGAACGATTTCTTAATTTTGCTTTAATGACGTCAGGCATGAAAAAGCTTGTTCACAGAGGTAAGAAGTTTGAAAACTCAAGTAAAACATCCAATACTTTTACGAGATGAAAGGTAATCTTGCTTTGCTGAAATTCCAAAACTTGTCATGTGATACTTCATTAAATTTCTTTTCAAGGTTCGATCGCACATGTATGTTCCCTCATTCTTCCTCTCCTTGCAGACTAAGTTAGGTTTTCTGTACTGTGGTGAGAACACAGTGAGGGTTTCTCACCCAGTCCATACGTATCTGATTACAAGGAGGGGAAGTACTTATGAGTTTTTTCTGACAGTGATCCCAAATGACTTGAATTAATGGAATGACATTTTCACATTCAGTTTGAGTTTTGAACTTGAGTAGAGTGGAAAATTTCGACTTTCCTCTTAAAAGTTGTTTTTTTTTTTCCAAACAGCGAGTTTATTCTTAAATGCAAGAAGTTTGTCTGTGGAAGTCCAGAATGTTGTCCTTTCTCACCCTGATGCTGGTGGGTTCAATTTATTTAAAATGCTATAAAATATCTGTAAATATGCTAGTTTCATTTGCCAGTTTTTAGATTCAAGACATTCCACAAAACTGAATTATTATTCTCTTTGAAGAAAGCCAGCAGTTTCCTGTCGGCAGCTCGAATACCCTGTCAAAACTTTACCTCTCGAAAGCCCTCGGCCTCTGTGTGCTTGGAGAAGCGTCCACGGGATCCTTTTTGCAGTTATCACACAACTTTGCAAATATGCGAGACTTCAGAGGGCGCTGCTTTATAAGTTGACGCCTGTTCACAGTTATATCAAGGAACTTGTTTAATCATCCCCAATAGTTTTTGAAACCAAAAACTTATCGGTGGAGAAGCAGTGAGTTGTTTGACTTAGGGTTTTTTTCGTTACACGCCGTGTACAAAGCTTGTACGAGCCAATCAGTGAGGGAGCACCATCAGGCACACACTACATGTGGCCCGGTACCCGACACAAGCTGACCGTCCGGCCTCGCCTCTTGAGCAGATAAAGCCATTCAGGATGGCATTGACCAGCGGATGGGTAGAGATAAATTACATAGTGATTTGCGAGCATACAAAATCACTAAAATTGGTAAAAGAAACCATCCGGAAGGGTAAAAAATAATCATGAGATCATATAAAATAGCACTTGTTTCAGCGTAAAACAGATGAAACACTTGGAAGCTGACGCCTTTTGTTAATTGATAGGGATACACACGTATCCAACTCCTTCGTCTGATTTGGAACCATCAGTAAAGACAGGGAACCGAACTCTGATGTGTGCAAAAGTGGTCTCAAAAACGGGGCACGTTCCAGCCTGAGGAGGGTAAAGAACCCTTTTGAGAGCGGAAGTTTTGCAGGACACTTCTGGAGAAGCCGGCCGACCGTCTAGGCCTATGCGGGCAGAGCCGTAAAGCAGGGAAAGTAGCGTCTCATAATATGCTGTCAAAGCGGAACCAAGGGGCTTTGTAAGCTTCTTCGCACGCCCCCCATGGAAAAGTTGCGATCCTGAATCACAAACCCCACGCAACACCTCGCTCTTGAGTCAGGGAGGCTTGGGAGGCGGATAACACAGCATCTTAACAGGAGGGACGTGTCCGTTGAAGATCTAATGGAGTACACCCAGCATCCACCAATAACTTTGGGATGGGAGATGACCTGAAACGCCCGTTTGCCAGACGGACACCACATGATGTAACGAATCCGCATCCGCAGTCCGAGTGGGGTGGCAGAGGAGTACACTTTCACATCCATATTCGAGCTCGAAGGAAAGTGATGCGTGAAGATAGGAGGAGTGTATGCCGCGATCAGCCCCCCAGCTGGTTGTGCGAGAGGACTTTCAGTAGATCCTGGTCCGAGACAGTCAGTCTTGATAGCACGAGGTTAGGACCCAAGATCAGTCTATTGTCAAAAATGAGTCCTAAAACCGGGGGGGGGGGGGGTAATATCTTATAGCTCTTCCCTCATGTATTCTCTTATCGTAAAGATCAGGTCTGGGTCGGGATGAATCCCACGGTGTTTTCTGCAAAATGACCGCTACTGTTTTTTTTTTTTTACAGTCTTCGTTTTGGAGAAAACCGAAGCCACGATTCGCGTCCATTCACAAACTTTATCAATAGCACGTTGAAGTCTTCTCTCTGCACCGACACTTGAAGCGCAAAAGAGATTGATAATCATTTACGTATATGTACTAACAATCCTTCTGTCAGTAAACATCAACAATACTCATTGGATGGCCACAGCGAACCGAGCTACACTCAAGACGCTACCTGGTGGATGCCACTGGAAGCGGGTTGTTCAGAAGACCAGTATGTTGCCAGAACTCGACGCTAAGAACCCGTTGGCCAGGAACTCTGGAGGAACACGGCAAACGACTCTAGCCCGAACTCATCTGGCAGAGATTGCAATATACCGTGTCTCCAAGCCGTGTCCGTAAGCCTTTTCAGGTCGAAAATATGGTCACCTGGTGTTGTCGGAGGCGAATGCCCCGCATATGGATGATTCTAAGGAAATAAGCGCTTCCGTAAGTAGGTGAGCTTACAGAATCCACACTGAGAAGGAGAAAAAGTTTTCCCTTCCAAAAACCATACAATCGACTATTTACCGATTTTTTCGGAATACTTACACAATATGAAGTTAGGGATATGGCCGGAAATTCTTCGTAGTGAGTGTCCTTCCAAGGCTTCCTGATCGGGATCACCACCCGCCACACGCCCAGCTACTTGGGAAAGTCCTATCATCCAAATCCTCTTATAGATGCTGACAAGAAAATCTAGAGCCTCATCTCTTATATGACAGATCATCGCATATGGGTACCTACTTGGCCTGGGGAAGTGTCACGCTACCTTCATGGCTTGACATAGCTCACGAGGTGTAAAAAGAACATTGTAAGATTCCCCGCCTCTGGATGAAAAATCTATGCCTCTCTGTTCTTGTCGTCATCTGTCCCTAGCACTTGGAGACTCAAGGTCTGTCTGCGCCATTGGACACAAACATTGGGAATCAAATTCCTCTGCTACAGTCAAGGGATCTACCCACAGGTCTCCATTAATCGATAGAACTGAGGGAGGAATGGGATAAACTTCCCCTTCATTTTCTCACTCTTTGCCAAACCTTGGACACCGGGGTAGATGCACAGATCGTACTTATATAGCCCTCCAAGAGGGTGACCGACTCCTCTTTCATAACCCGTTCGGTATCTAGCCTTGACCTGTGAAAAGATATTTTTAGGGTCTACTGAAGTTGGCCGAGAGATGTTTGCGTCTAGCAAGGCGGTAGTGACTCCTCGCTGCCGTACAGTCCTGAGTCCAGCCACGGAACAGGTCGGCGAGAGAAAGATCTAGATGTGGGCGGGGCTGATCAGCGAGGCTGCAAATGTTTTAGACACAAAGTAATCTGACGGCCTCATCTATTTTGGAAGTTCATCTATATGATGTTAAAAAGCCAAGCACTTTTGAAAGCCCTCCCAGTCTGCACGAGAGAGGCACCATTTTGGGGGGGGAGACATAGTAAGGGGGCCAGGACACCTGCTTTAAGTAGTATGGTATAATTGTCACTTTCCCCGAGAGAATCGGCCACCTGTCCCATGAAAGTCCGAGTGGCGACCCTGTGACTGGCAGAGTGATAGGTCAATAGCAAGTCATGTTCCCGTCTGCGAATGGAATGTGTTGGGTTGCTCCCGTGTTTAATATATTTAAGTTGTTGCCCATCTATACGAGTTACAAGAATCACCGCGACGATTTCTGCGGAATCTCCCCACAAAAATGCCGCCATTCATGTCTCCAAGGAGAAAAAATGGACGGGGAACTGGCGGATACGATCCTCAAGATCTTGGAGAGGGATGTCGTCATTTGGAGTAGATTATATTGAGTCAGACGTGAGGTCTTGTTGCAGATGGATCGACCTGCTTACAGCCTGCAAGGTGATTGCAGCGGATTGACAGTTAAGGGACATCCCGACGATGGTAAAGGCCACATTACCACCACTAAAGCCCCACCTCTGGAGTGGTGTGTCGACTGGTATAACCTGTCGGGCAGAGACACCTTCCCTGCCTATCATTGTTTTCTTGTAAACAGATAATTTTCTGGGTCCAACTCGTTGATGAGAAGGACTAGTTCCTCCATTTGCCACGTAATCCCACGAATATTCCATTGAGGATTGAAGATTTTATTTCGTGCATAAAGAGGATGCAGTAGAGCCTTACTTCTTGGATACGCTGCACTATTGAAAGCCCAGCAATCTTTTTTTCTGGGTTGTAGAAGATGGTAAAACTACTTTTCCTGACATTCCCCCCCCCCCCAGAGTCTGTTTGCGTTTGCGTATATCCGTGGTGAAATCGGGTCTCATACGAGGACCCGCTGGCAGTATTGAGATAGGGCCGTTATCCACCAAGATGCCGATTTACTGACAGATAATTTACCACTTCTAGGTTTACTGATAGCTCTCCGACGATGGTCCTGAGATTGCTTAATCAGCATGTCTATCAACTGCTTGTGTGTCCATAGTTGTATGACACCTTCGCCACAGCGAGTAGAGCTGTGTCGCTAAGCCGCTTCGGGGTGGTAACCGGGGCAGTGATATTAGGAGTCACGCATACTCCCACACCTATCAGTAGGTGTATCTTTACGCACGTCCATCCCCTTCTGCTCAGCAATTGAGATTTTAGCCGGAGGGACCCCCTGACTCTAAGGACTGTCATTGGAACTGCGATTCGCTTCTGATACTCCTTATTAGGGATGGGATTCCTGGAGCCTCTTAGAGGAGATCACTATTGTCAATTTCCCGCGAGCGGCATGCACTACAACGAGAGGTGGTTGAGGCTCATTATGAGAAGAGTCAGCAGACTCCACAGAGTCCGCAGGTCAATAGCGGATCACTATTCTTCACTTGGAATGGAAGGATTAGGTAGAAGGAATGTAGTGGTGGAACTGCAGCAGGCCTGATTAGGAGTCTTAGGTTAAGAGCAGCAGCCCATCGCGGATGCGTAGGTCCTGCTTTCCTCCCCCGCCTGCTTGTCTGTGGTAAAGTTCTCTCTGGCGCTCTCCGAAGACTGATAAATTGGGAGTTGGCCAAATAAGTATGTCTTCTTCTAATTTGTAAGTCCCACACTGTCGAGAACTCGGGTGGGGTGATCAGGACACGGCAGTGTGAAGCAGTAGGGGAGTTGAAGGACAGTTCAGCTGTGGCATGGGAAATCCAACGCCGAGCATCGACACCAGCGAGGAGGATTTTACAAAAATTTTTGTCCGTGCCCAAGTTTAGCACTCATAGCACTGCATGGGCGGTCGATAAAGGCGTTTATCTTTTAGAGACTGGGGACCGTCCTGATGGAATCGGGGAGACTTGCTCCGTTAGAAAGTGATAATGATCATGTTTTTTGCTTCCCCTGACCTTTAGACCTGTTGAACTCTTTCCGGGCACATGTTTAGTAATGTCGCCTGCTCCGAAAACTCAAAGAGGTCGTAGTTGTAAGATTACGCCTTTGCTGGATAACTTTGATGAGGTTTGATGGTATAAAAAATGCTGTCTTCGTTGATTGGGCATTTGGAAGGCATCCGATCTGAGTAAGGTCCTTTCTCAGCTTAGACCTCCCCTACTCAGGTCCCCCCTCCATACCGTTTCAGGTGGCCTTCCGGGTCATTCCCATTTCTTTTTCCAGATACCGGCGCCGCAAAGGGAAAAAGTTGCCACCTAAACCTTTCCTTATATACCCACGTACCAAGTAGGGGTAAGGGCTATGCGGACAGGTGGAGTAGATGTATGAGTTTTCTCAAGTGTTTGGGATGTAGTCATCAGGGTCGTCTCCAACATTTACAGAGCGAATCAGTTCGGCTCTGTAATGTTCTCGCTCCAATTGCCATCTTTGTGGCTTCCTCATAAGCAGAGGAGCATCATCTGCTGCGCAACTTTATGTAGACGCTATTTGTTCGTCCGGCATTGTCATCATAAAGAATCGGATGCGGCGAACCACACCATACGCCTTGAAAATATCAATGTATTGCTCGTAAGTCAGGCCTGTGACACGTTGGACAGAAGCAGGTGTCCAACGTAAAGTGCCCCGAGGGCCAGGCTCGTCTCTCAATCCCTGGCTGCGTCCCTTAAAGGTGGGGACCGCCAGACCGGGGACGCTGAGGAGGAAGGGGCGGCTGCCCGCCTTCGTGCCACGTCGGGCCTGGAAGGCGCCAGAGGGCAATGTGAGAGATCCATGGGAGTGATGGGGTCGAGACAAGCGGACTCAGGGGAGAGGCAGGCCGGGGTAAAATTTTTTAAGGTTGATACAAAACAAAATTAACTTCACTTCCCACCCCCCACCAAAACCGCGGGGGTGGCAACAAGGGGAGCTTGAGCAACTATGTGACGGCTGTCCTGTTGGGGCCTCGGACCTCACCCAACAGCTCCAATGGTAGGCGGGAAGTATACGCTTCGGTTGCCTAGTGTGTGTTGGCAGCCGCGGACCGATGCGGTGCCCACCAGGCAACCTCCGCTTGGCCCCTAGCCACGCATGACCATCCGATTGATCCAGCGGGGCCACAACTGGAACCTCCCGTCTTACCCCACCTCACTACCAAAGGAGCGTGTTGCCCACCGAAGGGCACTACAACCCGCCCCGCGGTGGACTCAAACTTCTATAATGGGCGTGTGGGGAATTACGGGAAAGACCACGCACCGCCAACACGTGGGGAGGGAAGCGTTGAAGTTTAAAAGGAAGATGAGCGTGAGACGGAAGAGAAGGGTCTCACCGGGCCGAATCGCCCTAAAAAAGGAGAAAAGGGGGGAGGAAGAAAAAGACATCCCGGGGAAGGTCCACCCCCCCGTGACAAAGGGGGGACTCTTGGTCCACGAGGCCGACGGCCACCAAACCCCAAACAATGGAGGCAGGCCGCCAAGTAGGGGCCCCGTCGACCACGTTTCCCAACCCCCGCCCCCACGACAAGGTGTCCCCATAGCGGGGACTTTTGACAATTTTTTAAGGGGTAGGGACTTTTGGGACCCCCAGGCAAATATTTAAAGAATGGATCATCCCCAAATTATAATAAAAAATACAAAATGATTTTTTTATACAATGAAAAAAGTCTTTCCCTTTTTCTTTTTCTTCGATGAAAAAAAAAAAAACCTGCAGAAGCACGTTCTCAGCGCGATTTTATGGACCCATATTTTTTTTAGCCGTATTTAGGGATAGTTTCAGCTTAAGGCCATGCTTTTTGTCACACGGCACTTTTTCCGGCGCTTTGGTATTTTGCCCCTTTTGAGCCTGATACCGGAAAACTTTTGGTAGAAAACGGGGATCGCGCATGACTTTTCTTTTGCCCCCAGTACTGGATTTTTTTTACACTCGGAGCGCCGACGCCCGCAAAGTACGAACTACACTTTGCAGTAAAATAAAAAAAGCCCAAATTTTGGGTGGCAAGAGTGTTTTAGCATCTCTTGTGTTTTTTTGGGGAAAATAAGTGTGTTTGGGGGATTGCTGTATGGTTTTTTTAAAAATGTAATATGTGAGATAGGGAGAACAAAAGATGATTTGGAGGAAAATAAGGTTTTGGTAGAGTGGGGTTAGGTAAATAAATGGTTTTTAATCATTATACAAGAACGGATGATTGTCATCGTGTTTTTATATTTTTTTTACGTATGATTTGATATATAGTTAATTTTTTGATTTTGTTGAGAGTAAACAGAAAATTTTTAAAAAAAAAAAAAACAGATAGAAATAGGCTGCGTGGTTCTTTACTATAAAACGGGGATAAAATGTGTGTGTTTTTTTTTACTTGATTTGGGGATAAAGAAGGGTTTTGAGGGTTTATTTTGGTTATAAAGGGAAATGTGAAGGGGGAAAGGACTTTTCATAAATGCCAGTAAAGAAGAGCTAAGAAGAAGAATACAGTTTTTCGCTACTCTGGTGGAAGATCCGTAGCCGAAACGCCGTGTGACAAACGGCATTTTTTGCCCCAGCGGGCATTTTTTTTGGTAAAAATCCAAAAAATTCCCGAAAAATCTTTCATGTGACAGGGCCTTTACACTCATAACTCAGTTTTTAAATCTTTTTGTGGATCAGTCCTCTACCTACTATTTTTGACTTCAAAAAATATTAGACAAGGGAAAAAACGGTGAAAGGGTAAGAAAAAAAATCTAGAAAAAAAAGAGGCGAACTTCAAAAGAAGACAGTCTCCCCCAAAGAAAAAAACACTTCAATCTCAAGGGCTGAAGGTAAGTACTTAGCGTGTTCTGTAGAAATTTCGGGTTTCACGGAACCACCTTAAATTGTCCCGGTAATTATTAAAAATTTGTAGAATGATGAGCAGGTTGTACCCTTTTTCGCCTTTCCCTTCATACTAAAAATTGTACAATGATGAACAGGGGTACACCAATTACCTTTCCTTCACTGTATAGTATATTCACATGGTACTAGTAAGTGAAGAATATTGGGAAAGGTAAAATTTTTAACCGTTATATAATATACTTTTCTATATCTTTAAATTGGTCCCTAATGTTTCACTTTTAAAATAGGTTATGTGTTTTTTTGTAAAATTTTTTTTTTTAATTTCAGTACGGACAGGCGCGGGATTTTGGCAGTACGTAGGGACACGTAGGGATTTTTCATGTTTTGGTAGAATTTTGGACCAAATAGGTTTTTTAAGTTGGAAATACGGCGCGCGCTGCGCCCAACCTTCATTTTCCACGAGCCGTGGGTGGGGGGAGCACCTCCCGGGTTCCCCTCGCTATGCGTGAACATTCCCACCCGGTGGAAAAGTTTGCTGTGGTTTTTCCGAGTTTCTGTGCCCCTTGCCTTGTTTAGAGTCGCTCCAGATACCGTACCCCCATTATTAAGGGGGGGCCATTTAGGGGGGTATCAAAGGTATGTGGTGGGGGCCCGCGGGGGACTCTGTACCGGGGGTTAGCCCCGAGAGGGGCAGCGTCGGCGGTACGACGTTTTTTTAGACGGCGGCCAGTTTAGCCCTCCTGACACTGTAGGATAGTTGCTGGACGAGTTTACCTTTCCCCCGTCAGGACTTGTTTCGCCTAGTGGCAGTCTTTTTTTTGTTGGGTTTTTTATTAAGCTTTTTTTTCCCCGTCGCCCTTTTTTGCGTTTTTTTTCGATCATCCCCAAATAACGGCATGGCCAAGTTCCACCCCTCGCCCTTGTCAGGGGGGAACTATCGCCCAGTGTAATCGGAAGCATCTCGAACCATCCCCGCAGACAAGCAATCTGTTGCTTCACACCCCCCCCTCCTGACGTCACCGCCGCTCCCACTCCGCCCCTCCCCCCGGCAAAACCCCGCTCGCCCCAGTTCCCCCCAAAAAGTGCTGCTACCCCGTGCTTCCCCTTTTGTGTTTGACAAATGCGATTGCCCGAACCTTTGAAAGGGTAATAAAACTGCCCCTTTCTTCGAAGCACCCCCCGCAACGAAACGATTCAGGGAATTACGACGGAAAGCACTTTCGACGGGAAAAAGGAGGGTTCGACAGTACCGTCAACTCCGTCGAAACTTCCTATATGTATTACCATGTCATCTAGAGTAAAAAATTTTAAAATTTTTTCATTAAAAAGGGGTTTAAAATAAATACAGTTACTAGACATTGCCAACCCAAAAAAAAAGCGAAAAACAATACAGCCAAGCCCCCCCTATCTTCGTTGTTTCCCCCCCCTAACGCGGGAAAACCTCCAACTTTTTTCCTATCCCTTTAAAATTTTTTTTAATAAAATCAATTTGGGGATAAAGACTAATGCAGTGAAAAACATGTTTTTTGCCCCCACGCTTTACCTTAGGCTAAGCATTCCCTCTGATGTTCCATAAATTAGACTACTGAAAACAACCAAATTTGTGGGGAAACCCCGGAACCTGAGACCTATTTATTTATTTATTTTTTATTTTCTATTCAATCATTTTCCTCATCATCTTTATGATTGTTAATTGCGCATTACGAAAAAGCTAAAAAATTTGAGAAAGAATGAGAGGGTTCGCGAGCCTAGTTGGGGGTTCGACGGGTCGTCGAAAACGCTTCCGTCGAACCTTCCTGTCACCATCGAAAAAACCCCCAAATGCGCCCCTCCTCGGCCCGCATTGCACACGCCACCTTCCCGCCCCCCAGCACCCAGACCCCCGCAACGAAGCTCCCACCCTTTCCCTTTCCGGGACCAACTCCGGATGTTTGGAAAAGGGGTGGCACTCGCACTGCCCCCCTCCGTGGCCAGTCAAAGTTATAATATGCCTCGTTTAACTCGCTATATAAATACTTTTTTCTATCATCTTAATCTTTCCCTAAAGTTTCACTTTTAAAAAAAAGTTATGTTTTCGTTTTAAAATTTTTTTTTTTTTCATGTGGGGAAGGGGTGGAGATATGGGCCTATTTAAGAAATTTTCTCGACGCGTTTTCGGCGGCGAGGATAAAAATCATTGAAAAACCACTCGTCGCGCCTCCACGGTTGCGTTGAGTCAGCTGTTGCACATCCCATCTGCATTTCCCCTCGCCTTATTCCATCCATTTCTTCCCAGACCCTTTCAGGGAGTTTTCAGACAACCCAGAGTAAAAATGAACCTTGTGAATGCAAACGTGCTAATTTTAAGGGAAAATCAGGGCCAAGCCTTTTATAGGTTGTGCACTTGTGGGGAAACGGCCGGCGGCGGGGGATGGGGGGCGGCCATTGTGTGGAGGCAGTGGCGGGGGCAGTTCAAATGTACTCACACGTATCACCGGCCCCTTTTTTCTACACCAAAGCCCCCCAAAATGGCGAACACAACTAAGCATTATTTTTAAAGGAGAAAAAGATAAATTACCTATAAAAAATTTTTAAATTATAAAAAAAAGTCAAAATCTGATGTCGCCTTGGACTCGCTTTTTTGGGACCCTGTTTTGCAGCCACCCCTTTTTTGGACGACTGTCAATACCCCCGGGCGGGGTTCTTTTAGACCACCGGTGAAAATACACTGTGGGGTCCCCCCTTCGGGATTTTACGAGCATTCTTGCAAAAAGCCCATTGGCATTGTACGTAGGGGCTTTTTATGGGTTTTTTAGGGGGATGACGAAAATGTGTGTTTTAGTTTGGGAAAACTGGTGAAGGGGGTTTTGCGCATCAGTATTAGGGTTGGGCGGGATCAAAAAATACCGGTATTGCCATTTCCCCGGGTTTAACAGACTGTACGCTTCATCTGTAATCTCCTAATACTGGACCTTTGGGCTGAGCCCAGGAGACCTCAAGTCCCAAAGGCTTTGCCCCCTCGTGAGGCCCCAGAGCCATCACCAGGGCTCCGCGACTCAGCAAAGATTACTGATCATCCAAAAAAAAGTCAGTGATCTTGGTATTTCCAAAGGAGCTCCCCAACACTTTGATCTACAACCTTGTCCAATACCCCGTCCATACAAACGTTTAAAGTGAGGGCAAGGGCGCACCCCCTTTCCCCACTCCTGTATTCCAGGAAGAACGGATAAAAATGCCCCACACTTTAAGCACTCTCAGTCCCAGAATACAGACCCGTTATCAAACCAATGTCCCTTTCAGGAATCCCCGAAATCGCAAAAGATCCCCGAGTGACTCACGATGCACTGAGTCAAACGCCTCTGAGATCAAAAAAAACATAGGCTGCAAGCATCCCTGTCGAAACTCACTCGGCGTTCCACCAGGGACACGAAGCGTAGGATACTGTCGTTGTTGTATCATTACCAGGGCGTGAACCCAGACTGCTGAGGTCTCTGATGCTTCACAGATGACTGCGAAGTCGTGTCCGCAATCGATGGGCAAGCACTTGCCTGGTACCGCTGAGCAGGGTAATACCGCGTAATTGTGCAGTCCTGACGGTCCCTTTCCCTTTCCAGATAGCGGACGACAGCCCCCTTTTCAGTCAGGAGGAATGGTACTGATGCCACCCCCCCCCTGCTTCCGGACATCATGCAACCCGGGATCATGGCCTCACCCCCAGTTGAGGAGCTCCGCACTGATATTACAAACACTAGCTGCTTTCCACCCTTCAACTTTGCTACAGCCTCTCTGAATTCGTAAGAGAGGGTGCGGTTCGTCAAGGGAGGATCGGCATCCCAGCCTGTAACCCAGTGGTGTGAAGGCTGCCTCAGGTTGGAGGGTCCACCGTGAACAACTGCCAAAGTACTCAGCCCAACGAGCCATTCTGCCCATCCATGCGACACGAGGACATGGAACAGTGTGTCGTTTAGTACCCAGCAAATATTATTAAGATTTTAGGAGGCTGGATGTGGAGCTGTGATGCTGCTTGCACTGATTGGCGATGTACCGTTTACTACAGTATCCTCGGCACAGGTTATATCAGCTACAATTGGTGTACGGCCAAGGGTCGCCACTCCTGTATCCTCGCATATTATATGCGAATGATCTTATTAAGCTGATCAAAGATAGAGTAGATCATGAGGGATTTCTGTCATGGGCTCATTTACTTGTATTCATGGACGAGTTACGGTTTCTTTTAGAATACTTATAGAGAACAACTGGTAAGAAAATTAGAGCTTCTGAAACAATTTTGTGTTAATTACGGAATGAAGATCAAGCATCAAAGACAAAATCTTTGTCATTTGGGGCACTGTTAGATAGGAACCTTTGAGTTTGGATGAGTAGTGGTGGAAGCATGTGACCAATATGTATATCTAGATCCCATGCACGCGTGATGGTTCTGGCTCTTCTGCTGTTAAAGGTATGCTAGCACTAAGATGGCTCTGTAAAAAAATTTGTTTCCTTTAAAGAAAAATAATGAAATACCTTTTGTCGTAAGAAGCGGATCTTTGACGCAGCCACTCATGTCAGAAATATGTAGGGTGGAGTTCATCGGGCTAAAAATGCTCGATTCGAGCAAGTGACTAAGCGTATAACTTGGTCTCAAACACTTATAGTGTTAGGACAACAAAACCTGTAAGATCTGTGCTATGTGGAGTTAGGTTACCCGCAAACTTAAAGATCTTGTGCGGATAAAAACAAAGAAATTTCATTAGAAGATTGCAGGAGCGCTCACAAATGGCTGATGATCCTTTAGTTTTTGCACTTAATACAACAATTCATACAAGATCTTTGTGTCACAGTTGATTGATCATAATAGAGATGAATAGTTGTTGTCATGGAAGCATCTTAAGTGGGGACTTATCACTCTCTGATTCCTCAAGGAGAATTATACTTATAAAGAAATTAATCCAGCTTAACGGTACATGATATTTACACATGTAGGCATGGAGTAAAGGGAGACCACAGCACTGCTTTTAGCCGTTTCGCCTGTCAGCACACTGGTTAGCTGTGGAGGTGGTGCAGGTGGAACAGGAGGGGCCGCTGCCGCTTGCCCTGGAGGAGCGGTTGTGTCCTTGTGGACAGGTGCAGAAAGAGGCTCATGTCGTCAAACGGTTGTCTCCTCCAAACACATTCGCGACACATAGATGTTAATACACCTCACAAGATTTATGATACACTCAAGAGCGCCCCCCCCAATCCTCCCATTGACGAAACCGCACCCTCTCTGAAGTCAGAGAGGCTGTAGCAAAGTTGAGGGGTGGAAGGCAGCTGGTGTTTGGTAATATCAGTGCGGAGCTCCCAAAGCTAGGGGTGAGGCCATGATCCGCGGGTTGCATGCTGTCCTGACTGCCGTTGTGGAATCAGGTACCCATTCCTACTGACGGAAAAAGGCGGGTGGTCGTCCCTATCGGAAAGGGAAGGAGGGGACCGTCAGGACGCAACAATTACCGCGGATTACACTGCTCAGCGTGCCAGGCAAGGTGCTTTGCCCATCTATTTGCTGACACGGATACACAGTCATCTGCTGAGCATCAGAGACCCTTCAGCAGTCTGGTTCACGCCTGTGTGAAGTCAACAACGGACTGTTATCCTAGCGCTAGTGTCCTGTGGAACGCCCGACCGTGAGGTTCGGACAGGGGATGCGTGCAGCTCTGTTGATCTCAAGAAGGCATTTGACTCGGGCATCGTGAGTCACTTTGGGATCTTTGCGACTTCGCAAGATTCCTGCAAGGACTATTGGTTTGATGACTGGTCTGCACTCGGGACTGAGAGAGCTGTGAAGGATGGGACAGGTGTATCCAGCTTCTTTCCTGTTTAATACAGGAGTGAGGCAAGGTGCGTCCTGCCCCATCAATTTTAAACACTTGTACTGGACTGGGTATTGGCCAAAAGTTGTAGATCAAGTGATTATGGAGCATCCGTTCGGCAACACAAGATCATGAATCTGTTTTGCGATGATGCAGCAATCTTTTCTGAGTCGCTGGAGGTCCTGGTGAGGCTCTTGAGGCGCTGCACGAGGAGGCAAAGCTTGGACTTGAGGTCTCCTGCTTAAAGACTAAGGTCCAGGTGTTGGAGGCTATAGATGAAACAGTCCCCCAGCTGTTCATGCGTGCGATTTGGAAAGTTTACATTACTTGGTAGCGCAGTCCATAATGACGGGGGCACGTCAAAAAGTCTTACGGCGGATTGCATTAGCCCATGGTGTTATGGAATATGGAAATTGGATCTTCAAGTGCCTTGTGATCTCTGTCTTACTCTATGGTTGTGAGACATGGAAACTAAATAGCGTCACTTTAAAAGAAGAATCGATGCTTTGGTAATAAAGTGTCTTCGCAGAATCATGGGGATCGCTGGGGATGATTAGTGTCAAATCAAGCGATTGACTGTGAGACTTTAAATTGAGGCCTATTACCTGCATAGTCCATCAGCACCAAACTTCAGCTATATGGGGATGTGGCAAATACTGCGAGGACATACACCTTAATATTCTTACAAGCGCGTTCCAGGGAGTTCTTGGTGACTTACCCCTGCTATGATTTTCAGTGTTGTGTGGCTGATAAAATAATTAGCAGCTAGCATTTCTTGATTTGTGAAATAATATTCGCGTGTAATCATATTCTAATATTTTTCTCCCCCACATTTCTTAAGTTGGTAATATTAATTGATAACCACCTCGGCCCTGACAGGCACGCTACCCTGAAAACCGATCCTCCATCGATCGGGTTGATCTGTAAGAGACAATCATGGCGTGGAGGAGGCCAAGGGGTGCCCCAAGGCTCGTGGCTGGGCAAGTTGTGCTTGTGTCAAGAGCTGTTTGATATGGAAGAAAAGAGGAGCCTGCATGGGGACTCGAGCGTGGTGATCCCGGCGCAGTGGGTAGAGGGTGGGTGAGGAAAAACGCGACCCAAGGTGTATGCCCACAATGATTGATTTTTTGTCCGCTTCACCACCTCCTTGAACCGCTAGGACTACGCTTCACAGATATCAGATATGACAATTTTCATGATGGCCTATTACTATGGGCAGAGCACAATCATCACCACACAAGTACGCACTAGGACGCGGGTCATGGAAAAAGTTACGTTAGGTCACCTTTCCACACCACGGATCGACACCCTGCAGTCCATTATAATAGATTACTGTAGAAAAGATCACAATATTAAGCCCCCCCCCCCCCAGTGTCTCAAAAACAAGGCGGCGGCGCGCATATTATCGTCTTCGCAAACTTGCGCCGCCGACTTTCCTCCCCCCCCCCACCAAAAAAAAGTTCCTTTGATCGTAAATGAAAACAGATATTTTAGAGAAATGCAGACTAGATTTCTTTTATGAAAGAAATCATAGTAAAGTGCCCATGAATATGTATGAAATGAGTGAATTGACCCGAAAAACGCCATAATGCATATGTTAACACCTTCAAAGTGTGAGGCTTCCGGACCCGGCCCTATCAAGCAGCGACTCGCTTTCACTACTTCTTTCAATCAATTTCACGTACTTCTTCATTTTCCAATTTTCACGTCCTACTTAAAAGAAATTTCAAATCGCGGAAAGTCTGATGTCAAGGGTTCCAAGAGTGGTTTAATATTCGACTCCTGGGTCGGGGATTTTTTTTTTTTTTTTTTTTAAGATCTTTCCGGTGGTAGGTAAGTTTTTTTTTGGGGGGGGGGAAGAGTATAAAGGGGGTGATATATACAGAGTATTTAAGAGTGGGTCGATGATACAATTAGGTTAATGTAGCATTTAAGATTTCTTTTGTCATATTTCTACTCTAATTATACATATGTTTGAGGATTATTTTCGTACCAATAGTGGGAGAGTATGGTTGCAACCATAGCCATTGGCATGGTGGGGCCAATGGACCCAACCCATATCTAGTCACTGTTTGTTTACCGCTTTGCATTGTGGGGATTAAGCGGGGTCGCCGGGGGGACCTACGCAGAGAAAACTACGACCCGATGAAGAATTAGAGTTCATTTGCGCAAAAATGATTATTGCCAGGTGATATATTACGTGCTCTGTTTCGCTGACAACACCAGAGAAAGGACTGAGTGATGGCTGTTGTGCGAGGCTTCTAACCAGGAAAACAATCACAGCAGAAGTCTCATAAGACAGGAAGCAAGTGGGAGGGACACAGTACGCACTCCACTTGCTTAGCTGTTAACTCTCTGACGAGGCTCTGTTGTGACTCTATTTCCTGGTTTAGAAGGCCTTGCCACATCAGCCATTACCTAAGGTCTTCTCTACTGTAGTCAGCGAGAACAGAGCCACAGTAATAGATATGCACCTGGAATATCAATTTTGCCGCAAAATACTGAAATTTCTCTCACGTCGTAATTTTCTCTTCGTGAGGTCACCGCGGCGACCCCGACTTATCCCCACAATGCAAAAGTGGGTAAACAACAGTGAAGTAGTATTTCTGGGGGCCCATTGACTTGAGTTGGGAGAGAGAGAGAGAATACTGCCATTTACCCACAGACCAACACTGCATACCATCTACCGACATCCCACCTTCATCCCCATCCAGAAATTGTTTAGTCTACACACACACACCCAAAGATTATATATTGAGTCCTCTCTGAACAAGTCATTTTGATAGGAGAGACTGCCCTGGGGGGAAACGAAAATGATTGGCAAAATTTTCTCTGATGTCCCATGCAGCACCAGAATACAGTTAGCTCCCAGTCTGTTTTGCACATCTGTCACCCCTGATTCACTTCCAACATCACACCCACTTCCAATCCTTCTTTCTTTTCTCATGAAAATTATGCAGAACACCTATTGCCTTAACAATTTGTCCACTTTCTCCGGTTTGGGCCCAATAATAGGTTGCCGGAGGATGCGCCACTTGGAAACCATAATGCCAAACGCATTTTCCACCACCCTCCGAGCACGACTTAACCTGTTAGTTAAATATTTTCTTTTTGTCACTCAGATTTTTTCCGTTTTCCCGGATATGGCCGCATAAGTTGGGGTTTAAGGGGAAAAGCCTCATCACCCACAAAACACATACGGTAAATCTCCGTTTGGAGACTGCGGAAGAAGCAGGGTGCCATCCTCCAGTGGCCCCGCAAACGTAGACTGTGCAAACACACTTCCGTCATGCTCTCTACCATAGGAGCCAACAATCCAGATAGATGAAGCGATAAGCTGCATCTGCTACTCCATCAGAATTGTACTGAAGGTCCCTTGTTGTTAAAATATAAAGGGCCCCCGACAAAGCTGGCTTCTGGATGTGGATGTGCTTGCCGTTCTACTGCACCTGTTTGGGAAAGGGAAAGATAAATACCTTGTAATGGCAATTTTCTACATTTATTTTTTGGTTCTTTTTCTTTAATTTAATTATTTTACCATAGTACTGCTGAATACAAAACATTGCAGATTGGTTTTATGGGACAACCCAGCAAACTTTTTAAATCAAATGTACTTATCAATTGGAAGCATATATATATATATTATTATAAAATATATATAATATATAATATATATATATATATAATAATATATATATATATATTTGGGGAGGCGGGAGCGGAATGGTTAGCGTCTCCGACTGGCGTTCTTGTACCCGAGTTCGACCCCGAAGAAACCCAAACCTTTCTGCACCGCGAGTGGCCCTAAGTACACCACATGCCCTTTCCCATCAACTTTACCTTTGATTGCGAGTGCAAACGGAGGACACAGGGGGGCGGCATGAGCCTCTAATAACAGGCGTCACTATAAAAATCCTGCCTGCGCCACCACGGGCGAGGACCAACCATCATCACAGCCCTCAAGTGAACCTCCAGAGCCTACCATCCGAGCCTGGGTCCCACTGCCTACAGGCGCTATAGGCACAAATGTAATTATTATATATATATTATATATATATATATAATTGAGCTGTAACGGATATCCAAACTGTTGTTTTACTATCGA
>JACEEZ010004648.1:572061-584561 GCA_016584305.1 Chionoecetes opilio | reverse complement strand
CACCTAAGAGGCAGTGCTCCAGGGGGGATGTGGTGAGTGTGTTGACCTACAGTTGCACCACACAAGGCCTCAGCCAGTGCATTTTTTTACATCATAACTGGGCAACCAAAAGGTCTCCCAGTGATGGAAAACTGTCGCCCAGTAAGGACACTTTTAAGCTACTGGGCGACCAGATATTTATTCATGAAATCCTGCTGGGATGCAATATGGCTCATCATGTCTGTGTGCAAGATCCGGAAGTACATTCTTATTACTGCATAAAAATTTTGATCTTCATTTATATCTATTTCTTCTATTATTTTCTATTGAGCTGTATTTTAACAGGTATGACTACTACCACCCTTCTGGATATCCAAAGAATGTCCCCCAGTAAGATTTGCTTAAAAAATGCTCTGGCCTCAGCTGTCTCCGTATCTGTATGAGTCTAGGTTCTCCTTTGGTTGATACACTTTTTGTTGCTATCATTTCTTTCTTCTGGTCCAATCCAGGCATCTACAAGTCTATAGGGAAGCTTTCCTTCTTTGTCTTATTCAAACTTGTTAATCTCAATTTTTACTTTTGTGCCCTCAAATACCCAGCTTTCCCTCTTTAATAGAATTTTTTTTTATCAACATTTAGGTCATTAATCAATTAATTTATCTTTTCTCCATTGTCAGAAGTTTCATCTTCAGTCATTCAATATCGGTTATGAGGCGATTATAATTATTCAAGATTGACAAGGTCCTGAGAATAGCCGTTAAATTTCAAATTGTATATGTTTTATATCACAACTTCTCTCTGATATTAACCCCTTGAGACCCAGATCTTTCCTTTGCTATAAAAAATTGTATATTGTCGAGTCATACAATTACGAAAAAATAACTAAATATACCAAATTTGTTACTCCAAGGATACTAAGCAGGTCATATCTATAGAATATTGTTTATATTCACTAAAAATCTTCTAATGGTAGCCAAATTACAATGGAAATTACGTTCTGGGTCTCAAGGGGCTAAGGTCTTTAAGCATCATACATGGGGTACTACATTAGCATACATATGAAGTCGCTTATATTGCAGCTGTTTAACTCTACATTTCCCTTGTTAGTCCCAGAATGTGTACAAGACGCCAGGATCAATGACACGCCCACCAGCACCACACCGAGGACCAGGACGTCACCCTGGCACACTCCATCTCCATGTACAGGAGGCAGAAACCTGTAAGTGGTTCCAATACGAATGCAATGCTCTCTTTTTTTTTAGGTAAAATTTCTTAGGTAAATTTCCAGATGAACACCGAACTTCCTTTGGTGGACGAAAATATTTTTTCCTGGTGAGTTTTGATGTGTTTTGAATTAATCTGCTAACCGTTTCTGTTGCAAATTATTATTATTATTATTTTTTTATTTTTTTTTTTTTTTTTTTTTTTTTTCTATCCAAAACTTAACAAAAAAATTGAACCTAACGTATACCTAACCTAACCTTTACCCAACTAAAAAAAAATAATAATAATAATAATAAATAACCTTTATCAAACTTAAAAAAAAAAAAAAAAAAAAAAAAATTTGCAACAGAAATGCAGATTAATTCAAAATACATCAAAACTCACCAGAAAAAAATAGTTTCGTCCACCATAGTGAATTTGGTGTTCATCTGGAATAATACCGTTTCTTGGCTTAGTATGTTATTCCATATCTTACGTACCATTCTAGTTGATTACCTGTTAATGCATATTAAGATTTTTTGAAAGTAGTTGATGGTAAGATAGCTTCAGTTTGAGATTGAGGTGATAAGAGATAAATATAAGGGTGAAATAGATGCTGGAAGTGTGCGAGGATAAACCTTTGCTAAATGGGAAGATGACAGAGTGCTGGAGTATAAGTGAGGGAATGTTACAGGAGTGAGAATGAGGTTTAGGACAGTACAAAATGAAGTCTATTGCCTTGTCCATTCCCTTGAAGGACTTCGAAGAAACAGGCGTCAGTGTAGACCAAACTTATGGGTTAACTCATTAACGTCAATACCCCGCAGTTGCAGCGCCTTAAAACTATAATAATATATCAATCATTCACTGTTCTGTATGGTGGTCATGTCTCAATCACTGTTCATGCCCACACAGGATGTCATCGTCACCCCAGTGAGGCAGATCATTCGTCGCGCAGACCTGCACTCCCCTGAGCCTGAGCCAGTGAGTCCGTCGGTCACCGTCAGCGCACGCATCAAGGAGCTACAGCAGGAGGTGGCGGCACGCATCACAGGTGTCATGTTGCCTCAGGAAGGATCTATAGTCTTTCCAATGTATCAAGTCACTTTAGTTGCTTTAATTTCTAACCATTACCATTATAATTATATATATATACATTCCTACTCTCCCCCTATGATGAGCGAACAATACCTCCCTCACAGGGGGGGGGGGGGGGACAAAACTACCACTCTACTAATTGAGAGGGTGGTTGGTGGATTATTTCTACAAGTGACTTGATAAAATGTAATCCTATAGTCTATTTTTTTTAACAAGGCAAAAATTCCATTCCATCTTAATGTCTCATGCTTAAAATTATGCCTAAGTTTACCTGATAATATCATTAACTATGATGAAATACAACTGAAATTAGAAGAAGCGTAGTATTCCTTCTGGCCTTAAATATCAGTTGGTAAGCAGCAAGGGTCAGGATTTTTTACCTTGTAAAAAAAAAAACTAGTATTCAGTGTTCCTGAAGGTGTGGATGGTAGCAAGGAGAGAGAAGCACCACATCCTTATATAAACATGTTTTAGGAATTAGCTATTGCATACATTTATATAATTCTTGCATAGGAAAGCCCTACAGTAAACTAGCTACATTTTTTAGAATCTTTTCTGTCTTTATTCTATGTTGTGGTGACAGGATAATTATAGCAAGGCTTCCCCCCCCACTCCCCAAGTGTCTGAGCAGCAGCGTGTGATAGCCCAGGCCTCCAATGCTGTGTCAGTAGTGCTGCAGCGGCTGGAGCAGCAGGGCACGCCACAGCATGTTGAGGCTGAGAAGCTCCTGCTCCTAGCCAGCCAGAAAAGGCAATCTGCTCTTAATGAAATCCAGTAAAATTTAACATCATTACCAAAGATGAGTACTGTGAGTGTCCATTAACCCCTTCACGCCCAGAACTTATTTCCATTGTAATTTGGGTACCATTAGACGATTTTTTTAGTGAATATAAGCATTATTAATAGATATGACCTGTTTAGTATCCTTGTCCACTAGCTAATTTGGTTTATTTAGTCACTTTTCGTAATTTATGGCTCACAAACAAATTTTTTTTATAGCAAAGGAAAGATTGGGTGTGAAGGGGTTAAGGTGATACACATGCATTTGTTACAATGGCAAAACTCATCTTTTCCACTTTCTCCGCCGCCCAGAGACTAAAGGCTGAGGGAGCTTTGGGTCAACAAGCTGGGCCGGGAAGATGCCTGCATGGGCTCCATCAGCATCAGCAACATAACAGTTCCCCTCAAACATGAGTTTCTCCAGAAAGGCATGAAAGGTGAGAGGGATATAAACAGCCACAAGGATTTACCTGCAGTTCAGATTTTCATAAGAAAATAAGGAAGCTACAAGAGGCCGTGAGACCTACACGTGGTAGTTCCTGTTATTTAACACTACCTACATCCACCTTTCATCCCCATCCATGAATTTATCTAGCCCCCCTTTAAAGTTCACTAAGGACTCTGCACTAACTACCTGTCTACTGAGTCCATTCCAATCATTTACTACCCTATTTGAACCAGTTTTTCCCTATTTCATTTTTAATTACGCTTTTCCAGCTTGAATCCGTTACTTCTTGTTCTACCCTAGTTAATAGTCGTAAGAACTTTTCCTACCTCTCCTTTATTAAATTCCTTTATCCACATAAAAATTCTTTCAGATCATTTTCTTTTTCTTTTTCATTTTTTCTTCATTATCAGATTATTTCATCAGAATATTTGTATTGATTGGGTGTTTGGTTATGTAACGCAAAGATAAGATAGTCAAGTAACTTCGCCTGTGAGTCTTGAATATGTCTCCCTTATATCAGGTGATGACTTGTACAACCTGATGGTCCTGGTGAAGCACAGAGAGCAGGTGAATTTCCTCCCAGCTGATGACAACGCCGCAGTGTGTGGTGGAGGGGGCGGTCACCTTCCCCAACCTGATGGCTCTCCACCACCTCACCTCAGACTTCAACATCACCCTTGAAGTCTATGCTCTCTGCACCCACCAGCCTCGACAAATTAATATGAAAAAGGTAAATCACAAAAATAGTGTTATTTCGTTGTTAACCCCTTGAGGCCCAGAACGTAATTTCCATTGTAATTTGGGTACCATTCGACGATTTTTAGTGAATATAAGCAATCCTTTATAGATATGACCTGGTTTAGTATCCTTGTCCACTAGCTAATTTGGTATATTCAGTTAATTTTCGTAATTTATGGCTGAAAACAGACTCTTTTTTTTAGCCAAGGAAAGATCTGGGTGTGAAGGGGTTAATGGTTTACTCCTCCCCCCACGGGTAACCCTAACAATGAATGCCATGCCACAACCACCTCTCCGTTCCCTTATATAGGCATGTTTTGTAATTATTAGAAAACACATCCCTTTAAAAGACAGCATTCGTTTATTTGCATTTGATGTATGTTTACTGTTTTCAAATTTGAATTAGATGTGTGCCAAATCTGTGTTAAATGTTCACAGGAGCAGAGCCGAATGAAGCTGACTCCCTTGAAGAAGCTGCACAGGAATGATGGCCGGACAGCCTCCCCCTCCATCCAGTCTCCCGGGGGACTTTTGCTGTCCGCACATCAGCCTTCCAACTGGTGGGCTTCACTCACCTCAACATTTCAACTCTTACTAGGAATGCTTGGACTCTGGAAAAGGTTAGCTAAGGATCTGAGAGTGTATGAGGCCAGCCGGTGTCCTTCCCCACACTGTTACTGTTTCATTCATTATGATAGAGAATAATAAATGTCTTAACATGTATTCTGAAGATATTTGTTCATCTCTTGTAGTACTTAAGCTTCCTTCATAAAGGCAATATATTGTGACCTTGAAATCCTAGCAGGAGGTGAGGGTGGTAATCCTTCACTCCTGTACGTTGTGGATGTGAAGACTGTGTGTGTGTGTAGGGACCCTTTCTGTGAACTGCTATAACTTTCCCCTTTGTGTTGTTGTATTGCAGGTCCCCTATTCCTCTCCCCTGGATGGACACCTGCTGATGCATGTGAACTGCAGCTTTGAGGGAGGCATTAGTGAGCGTGGCTTCCTCACCATGTTTGAGGATGTGGGTGGCTTTGGGGCGTGGAACAGGCGGTGGTGTGTGCTGAGTGGGATGCACCTGCGCTACTGGAGGTACCCGGATGACGAGACCAAAAAGGTGCGTCCGTGTGCAGCCTTCCCTGATAACACTGCCTACACTGTTATTAAATGCCTCCTCAGTGCCTAGCTTTCCGTGAACACCCTCCATCTCTTCCTTTGATGAAATACCCATGATAAGTAACACCAAATGCTTCAATGGAGCTACAACTAAGAAAAAAAATAATAGTCTTGTCTTTTAACTCTGAGATGTTGCCATTTTTTAGTTGATATCTATATAGAAGCAAATGTTGTCATCTTCAGGAGGCCTCGGGACAGCTGGACCTGCGCTACTGCACCACTCGGCGCGTTGAGCTGGTGTCCCGGGATGTGTGTGCCCGACAGCACACTTTCCAGCTGACCCTCCTGCGTGCAGCACACCCCAGAGACGTGACCAACCTGGTGCAGGAGGTGAAAGGATCTTCAGTTGTAACAAAGTAGGTGTTCATCTTTGAGTTGATTTAAATAAAGAAATCCTTAAATCAAAATAATAATATCTGCTCTGGATTGCCTTTCTTTTAGCCATCACTGACTAATGTAATGCCTTAGTAAATGTATTGTGCTGATACAAGTTTGAATACATGAGCATCAGCCTGCACAAAGGCTTCAGTATACTTTCATCAACCTCCGGTCCTGTGCACCATTAAAGCTGTGGAACGAATGGTGAGAATATCATCACTTTCAGGATGTTGTTGTCGTCGGACAGCAAGGAGGAGCGGGTGGGGTGGTGCAGCAAGCTCAACAAGACGCTGGCCAACATCAGGGCCCCGGGACCCCGATGCCCTGCGGCCTCAGGACTTCCAAGTCTAATCAACACACCTCAACCATTATAGCATTTGTATATACATATATTACCTCCACAAACAATACCTAATATAACTTTGATTATTAACTATATCACTTGAATTCATAGTTAATATGCCTAGCTTTACACACCCTCTGTAATATAGTATACCAAATAATATCCCTATATATCTATATATAATCACTTGACACTGACACATGTGTGAATAATTCTTTTTTAGCACAAAGCTCCATGACTGTTGATATTTTATGACCGATAAGGTTGAATTCAGTTCACAAGATGCGTCTTGATATGATAAGTGGTGAGGTGCCAAGTACACACTTAGGTTAGCTGTAGGTTCACCGTTATGTGATCATTATAATGTCTTATTACAAAGTTTTAACTATATTAACATTGATCGATTCTTTAGTGTTTTCATAAGAGCTCTAAACTTTTATTTCACTTCATGAATAAAGGCGTCATTCTTGCCATGTTCTATACTCTTATCATTACTTTATAAATCACTTAACACTAGAATAAGTTTTCTTCCATTGGTAGTTTTTTTATGTTTTTAGTCAACCAACCCACCTTTTGCATTTGTTTAAACAGATTGATGACATTCCTTTCTATTATTGTTTCATATTTTTTTGCAATGTTTTAAAGTATGACTGCATCTATTATGTCATGACTATAACCTGAAACATTCCCATGGTCAGGATAAAACCACCCTTCCCTCGTCACTCCATCTGATGGGAAGCTGTCAACAAGGGAGTGTGGATGCAGTAATCCTTCTATTTGAATGTTACCATTGTGGATATACTCTTTTTAAAATTTTAGTCTTCCTGATTCTATCTTTTTCCCAAAATAAATATAAAAAATATATTATTTTTAGTGAACTTCAAACCGGTGCAGCTAAGAGTAGTAATAGTTCAGTAGAGATCATGATTTTCCGTGAATAATGAGATGGTCATTAACCCCTTCATGCCCAGAAATTTTTTTCCCTTGAAAATAAAATATCTTAACCATGAAACTACGAAAAATAACTGAATATACCAAATTAATTAGTCGACACGGATACTAAACAGGGGCAATCTATAGATATTGCTTATAGTCACTAAAAATCGTCTAAGGCCCCCAAATTACAAGGGAAATTTTACTTTTCTGGGTCTCAAGGGGTTTTTAAAGTTTTGCAAGGAAAGGTTATGGAAAGAACTTGGTTTTTTTAGTTATACCCATCAGGGCCTGAGGTATTCCTTGTGTTAAGTGTTTATCAAGATTTTTTCTTCAATTGAGCACCCTTTTTTTGCTTTATCATTTTTTTAAACCCATTCCAAACTTTATGCACTATGGGAAGGGTTTTTTTTCCAAACACCCCTTTTCTCAATTTTTCCCTTGTTTTCTTAGAATATAGTTTAAACCCCCTTCACGCCCAGATTTTTCCCTTTTGCTAAAAAAATTTTGTTGCTGTTAGCCATAAGTTTTACGAAAAGTAAAAATTACCAATTAGCTCCCCAGATAACAGAAAAGTCCCCAGGCAACTTTTTTTCCTCTTTTCAGACTGTGGGGGCGTTCATACTTACATTTCTACATCCTGATTTCAGGAAATTAAAAGGGGGCATCTGGAGAGGGGGTCATATAGGCTAAAAATAAAAACAAATTACAAAAAAATCTCAAATGGCTACCAACAGTCAAGTCCCCAATCTAGTGTTTTTTTCCCGAGTCGTACGCTGTGTGTCGCCCGAAAAAAAAAAACGCGAGTGAAATTTGAAACCGTATATATTGCAGAACAAACAAAACAAGCGAAACGGGGTATATAGTCATGATAAAAACTACTGTGTATCTTTTTCAGTGGCACGAAAAAAATCAGAGTGTGCTAAAATTTCGAAATATTTGGCGGCTGGCGACTTGAATTGTTTTATTACGGTAGGAACAAGATACTAAATAGGCAATCTAGAAAACATTGCTTATATTCTTTAAAAAATCGTTTAAGGGATTAAAAATTACAAGGGAAAATTCTTCGGGCCAAAAGGGGTTAATAGCGGGCCCTTTCCCCTTGTAAATAAAAGGGCATTGATTATTTAATACGTATAAAGTAAACTAAGTTTAAAGGGTGTGACAGTTTAATTTCCTTGGTCTTTCCCCCCCGTTTAGGTTAGTTTTTCTCTCGGGCCTCATTTGTGTTTAGGTGTTAACGTGATTTTTCGGTTTTTGGTCAAAAAAGGTGAACTTTTGATTAGGATTAAAGGGTTTAGAAGGTATTAAAAAGCTGATAGGAAAGATTTGTGAATAGTGCTTTTGTTCAGACTTTGGTAGGTATCCTATTTTTTATTTAGGCTGGAGTATAGTGTTATGTAGAAATGTGAATGTTTGACGGTGATTTGATTAAAATGTGATATGTTATGTGCAATTATCAAGGAAGAGAGAAAAAAATTGATTTTGCTGATTGGCAGAAATATAAAATAAAATTGGGGGTGAAAGGCGGGGGGACCCCCAGGGGGGGAGGGTGGGCCCTGGGGTTCACTCAAGGGCTGTAGGGTTTGGCCCTCGCCCGTGGTGCGCAGGCGGATTTTTACAGTGACGCCTTGATTAGAGGCTCAGCCGCCCTCCTGTGCCCTCGATGCACTCACAATCGAAGGCGGGTTTTAAGGGGCGCATGTGGGTGTTTTAGGGCCATGACGGGGGCAGAAAGTTTTTAAGGGTTTTATGGTTCCACTCGGTCTTCGAGAACCCCACTCGGAAACGCCAAATAACCAGCTATCGCCTCCCAAAGGCATGGTGTTGATTCGGGGGAAAAATTTTAATCTTGTTAGATATGTTAAATTTTTTTTATCTATTTTATCATATTTTTTTTTCTTGATTTATTTATTTTAAGTATTCATTTATATTTTTTTCTTTAAATTTTTCTCTATTATATTTATTTATTTCCCCGCTTAGGCCCCTTTCCGACCGTGCAGGGGGCGTGACAAAAAAGCCGCAGGGGTTTAGCAGTTTGAGTAATAACAAAAAAAAAACGGGTAGTTGCGGGAAGTGGAAAAAATGTGAATTTAATAAAAGATAGGGAAAAAATTGGGTTTAAATAGGGTGGTAAAAAATTGGAATGGACCGGGAACGGTGTTAGAGCGGAGTCACTGGAGCTTTAAAAGGAGGGTGGATAATTAATGGATGGGGGTAGGTGGTGTTAATAACAGGGAATACCCCGTGTGGTCTGCGGGTCTTTGCTTTTCCCTTTGTTCTTCGTCGGTCCCCATGGAGAAGAATACTAACGTTAAGAGGGACCTAGATAAGAAGATGGTAGAAAAAAGTAGCTAGGTACCCTAAAAAACATAAAGTCGGCCCGGACAATTTTTTTCGATTTACAGACGTGGTGGGTTATACTTACTTTTCTAATCCATGATTTAGGAAAGTTAGAAGGGGCTATCTGGGGAGGGGTCATTTTTTGTTTCATCTTGTCATATTAGGCTATAAATGAACAAAAACAAAAATACTACAAAGTGGCTACAACATTAAAGTCCCCTCTACCCTAGATAAATAAAGTCCCACTGCAGTGAGTCGCCCGGCGCCAATATTACGAATTTAGCATTACTACGATTGTATGTGCCACTGAAGATGAACACAGTACGTAGTTTATATCTGACTATAATTTCCCCTTTTCCCCGCTTGTTTTATGCTTTGTAGCTGCAAATAAGAAGTTTCAAATTTTTCCTACGCGGTTTTTTTCGGGCGACGACGACGCGGTACGAATCATAAATAAACACTAGATGGCGCTTAGTTTGGGAGGCACTTTTAGATATTTTTTTCATTTGTTTATTTATAGCCGTAAAATGACACGATGAAAAAAATAATGACACAAATTTCCAGATAGCCCTTTTTACTTTTCCCGAAATCATGGAGTAGAAATGTAATATTAAAGCCACACACGTCTGAAACAGAAAAAAAAAAGTTGTCCCCGGCGATTTCTGTTACTCGGGAGGTTTATGTACTGAGTGTCCTCCCGCCGTCGTCGTCGCCCGAAAAAAAAACGAGAGTGAAATTTTTTTTAAAACCCTATATACCGCGATACAAAGCGAAAACTACGCTGAAACAGAGTAGATTATTAAGTATGATATAAACACTGTGTATCATCTTCAGTGGCACTAAAAAATCGTAGTAATGCTATAATTGAATAATGGTGCCTGGCGACATGTTGTAGGTGGCGACTTTACTTTTATCTACGGTAGTGAAAGGGTTTTGCGAGACAGAGGGACGAGTTGCTATGAGTTTAATTAGTTATACAGAGAACATTTAAATATTCAGATAAGGGAAAAATAGACAAAAAAGAAAAAAGGGGAAATATACAAATAAGGTAAGATATTATGAAAATATTATATTTCTTATTTGATTTCATATTTTTTTAACTGCGCTTAATTAAAATTTCCCCTTGATGAGTTTATAAAATCGACAAAATGGGTGTGAATCATCTTTGGTATTTTTTATTACTCGTTTTTTTCTATCCCTCAGTTTTTATTATGATAGTAGGGTGTTTTTTTTTTTTTTTCCTTTTTTTTTTAAATACCCACCCCATCCACACCCCTTATCCAACCACAACCATAAAATTTTAAAATCTTTTTCTTATTACAATCGTTCTTTTTACAATAATAAAAAATAAATTTTACTAATAAGAAGTTTTCCCCCGCCAAAACGCACCACGTCTTTGCGAGACGCAAGAGTCATTTCAAGTTCATATTGGGAAACGAATGTCATTCAAATAACAGTAAGTAAAAACAGGATTTTTTTTATATGTATTAAACCCATTCGCCAATTTTGCACGTGGGTATGTATTTCAATGAGAAAGGGAAAAAGGCTGTGGGATGAGAAAATAGGAAAGAGGAATAGATTTGATATGAAAAATAGGCTGGGTAGAGAAAATAGGCTATAGTATGAGGAAAAAGGCTTGGGATGAAGAAATAGGCGTGTAGAGAAAAAGGCTAAGTATGAGGAAATAGGCGTGTATGAAAAAATAGGGTGTGGGATGAGAAAAAAAGGGTTTGTATGAGGAAAAGGCTGTGGTATGAAAAAATAGGTGTGGTATGGGAAATAGGTTGTATGAGAAAAGGCTGGGTATGAGAAAAAAGGCTTGTTGGGTATTTAGAAAAAAATAGGGTTGGGATGAAAAATAGGTTGTATAGGAAAAAAGGCTGGGTATGAGAAATAGGCTGTGGTAGAGCAAAAAGGCTATGGTATGAAGAAAAAGGCTGGTATGAGGAAATAGGTGGTAAGGGAAATGGATATGAGAGAGATATATAGGGTGTGGTATGTGGGAAAAATCTTTATTTTTTTTTATAAAATTTTTAAAATTATACCATGGTGCTAAATTATACCCCAGGCTCCTGCATTTTAGTAAAAAAACAAAAAATGGTATACGTTTTTTTAATTATAGAATTTTCAACATTCTATAGCTATAATTTCAATCTACAGTATAATTTTTTGCTTCCAACTATTTTTAGCTATTGTGACGATCATCATTTAGTAAGTATTAAAAGAGAGCCTATACAAATGAAAAATATGATGTGATTTTAATTGGGAAATATAAAATAGTTTGGGTTTGGGTTTAATTTTTTCCCATAAAAATGAAGGGGGGGGGGGGAAAAAATAAATTTAATAAGAAAAAAACATTGGGTTAATTCAACTGCATAAGCGATATTAAATTTTTATTGAATAGCTATAAAAAAAATATAGTAAAAAAAAAAAAACGGGGCTAGTTGCTTAAGCTTTATACCAAATTAAAGAGCTGACCCCGCACTTAAATGTTACGCTAAACTAAAACATTAGTTAATGTATAATAAACCCCCTCCTTTTTCCCACAGTAATAAAATAAAATACAGTTGGAGTGGGGGGAAGGGGGGTTAAAAGGAGGGGGCCCCTGTTTTATATATGCATATTTTATATAATATAAAATTTTTATTTATATATATTATATATATTATATATATAATATATAGTTTTATATATAATATATATATAGTATATATAAAATATTTTAAATATAATATTATTAATATAATATATATAAACTTAATATAATATAATTATTATATATATATATAATATATTAAAAATATATTAATATATATATATATATAATAAAATATATATATTTATATTATAATATAAAATAATTATATAATTTTATATATATAATATAATTATATAATATAAAAAATATATATAAAATAGATTTAGTATAATATAGATATAGATTAGATAGATAGAAGATAAATAGCTAGATATTTTGGGAGGGGGAGCCCTTGGTTAGCGTCTGGAATGGGAAAAAACGGTGTACAGAGTTCGAATCCCACCAAATTTTCCAAAAAAATTTGGCAACCGTCGAGTGGTCTA
>JACEEZ010004648.1:537500-562500 GCA_016584305.1 Chionoecetes opilio | reverse complement strand
GAGGGGCTGTTTGGGCTTATGAGGGGCTGTTTGGGCGTTATGAGGGGCTGTTAGGGCTTATGAGGGGCTGTTTTGGGCTTATGAGGGGCTGTTTGGGCTTATGAGGGCTGTTAGGCTTATGAGGGGCTGTTAGGCTATGAGGGGCTGTTTGGGCTTATGAGGGGCTGTTAGGGCTTATGAGGGGCTGTTTGGGCTTATGAGGGGCTGTTTGGGCTTATGAGGGGCTGTTTGGGCTTATGAGGGGCTGTTAGGGCTTATGAGGGGCTGTTTGGGCTTATGAGGGGCTGTTTGGGCTTATGAGGGGCTGTTAGGGCTTATGAGGGGCTGTTTGGGCTTATGAGGGCTGTTTGGGCTTATGAGGGGCTGTTAGGGCTTATGAGGGGCTGTTGGCTTATGAGGGGCTGTTAGGGCTTATGAGGGGCTGTTTGGGCTTATGAGGGGCTGTTTAGGCTTATGAGGGGCTGTTTAGGCTTATGAGGGGCTGTTAGGGCTTATGAGGGGCTGTTAGGGCTTATGAGGGGCTGTTAGGGCTTATGAGGGGCTGTTTAGGGCTTATGAGGGGCTGTTTAGGCTTATGAGGGGCTGTTAGGGCTTATGAGGGCTGTTTGGGCTTATGAGGGGCTGTTTGGGCTTATGAGGGGCTGTTAGGGCTTATGAGGGGCTGTTTGGGCTTATGAGGGGCTGTTTGGGCTTATGAGGGGCTGTTTGGGCTTATGAGGGGCTGTTGGGCTTATGAGGGGCTGTTAGGCTTATGAGGGCTGTTTGGGCTTATGAGGGGCTGTTAGGGCTTATGAGGGGCTGTTAGGGCTTATGAGGGCTGTTTGGGCTTATGAGGGGCTGTTCGGGCTTATGGGGGCTGTTAGGGCTTATAGGGGCTGTTGGGCTTATGAGGGCTGGTTGGGCTATATGAGGGCTGTTGGGCTTATGAGGGGCTGTTGGCTTATGAGGGGCTGTTTGGGCTTATGAGGGACTGTTGGGCTTATGAGGGGCTGTTAGGGCTTATGAGGGCTGTTGGGATAACTGTATGGGGAAACATTATGGTGGGGGAATAACAATGTATGGTGGGGGATAACAAATGTATGGGGGAATAACAATGTATGGTGGGGAATAACAATGTATGGTGGGGGAATAACAATGTATGGTGGGGGAATAACAATGTATGGTGGGGGAATAACAATGTATGGTGGGGGAATAACAATGTATGGTGGGGGAATAACAATGTATGGTGGGAGAATAACAATGTATGGTGGGGGAATAACAATGTATGGTGGGAGAATAACAATGTATGGTGGGGGAATAACAATGCTTATGATAAACACGTCTTTTATGATGGAAGAATGAGTCACAATTACCTTTTATCAGAGTTTTTAGAAATCTTATGTTTTCTTCCTAACTGTAATTCGATGTTTTCCTAAATATGTTCAATCCTTTTCCTGACATCTTCGGTTAAGATGAATTTGTGAGCCTTAATAAACAGCATTAGAAACTGTTAAAGAGAGAGAGAGAGAGAGAGAGAGAGAGAGAGAGAGAGAGAGAGAGAGAGAGAGAGAGAGAGAGAGAGAGAGAGAGAGAGAGAGAGAGAGAGAGAGAGAGAGAGAGAGAGAGAGAGAGAAGCGATTGATAGGTTAACATACACAAATAATTTAGGCTGAATATGTAATTAGGTTTTGAAATCCTAATTGAACTGATTCAGGAATACAACTGGTGAAGGGTTAAGGGCTGACTTAGAGCTGCCCTGATAATTTAGGGTTTATAAGGTTTAGTTTGAATCATCATTACCAGATGTGAAATGGAGGAAAATTAATTCATGTAATTTTTATTCCATCTTTGTCTTTAGAATTAGGGAATCAGTTAACCAGTTCCTCTTCAGGGATTGGAAGGGTGAATACTAATTACCTGAAGCCCTACTTTGCATTAATTACCAACACCTGAGGGATTGAATTACCTGGATATTGAATTACTGTAGAGCGAAGACAAGACTGAACTGTTGACTGAGGAATCTTGACTTGTGAACTGAGTGGTTAAAGGGGATGATTAGTGACTGTTAGGTGGCTGTTAAGTGGGTAATGATAGACAGACAGACAGTTTGCAAGGACGAATTAGACTGTGAACTGTTGACTGAGGAATCAAATGTCTTGAGAAGTGAGTGGTTGGTTAAAAGACAGGAAAGCATTAGTGACTGTTGAGGGAGTAAGGATAGACAGTCACTTTGCAAGGGAGGACTAAACTGTGAACTGTTGACTGAGGAATCTTGACTTAAGAACTGAGTGGTTGAAAGGGGATGATTAGTGACTGTTAAGTGGGTAAAGATAAACAGACACTTTGTAAGGATGGACTAGACTGTGAACTGTTGACTGAGGAATCTTGACTTAAGAACTGAGTGGTTGAAAGGGGATAAGTAGTGACTGTTTAGTGTGTAAGGATAGACAGACACTTTGCAAGGACGGACTAGACTGTTAACTGTTGACTGAGGAATCGATGTCTTGAGAACTGAGTGGTTAAAAGGGAGGAAAGCATTAGTAACTGTTAAGTAGGTAAGGATAGACAGACACTTTCTAAAGACGGACTAGACTGTGAACTGTTGACTGAGGAATCGAATTTCTTAATGAATGGTTAAAAGGGGATGATTAGGGACTGTTAAAGTGAGTAAAGATAGACAGACACCTTGCAAGGGAGGACGAGGTGGTATGCTAATGAGGGAATGAGGAAACCTTCACCCTCCGCCCTGAATAGGAATGACGAGGAACAAAGGGCATGAAATTAACAGCTGTTGTTGGTGAGAATGTTGAAACCTGGAACGCTTTGTATCATTGTTTTTTTCCTAGACTGACAACTGAAAGAGATTTTTTGTTTTGTTTTTTTGCCCTTGGCCTGGCTCTCTAAGGTGTTAGGAATTTTTTTTAATTAGCACACACCACACACACACACACACACAACACACACACACACACACAACACACACACACACAACACACACACACACACACAACACACACACACACAACACACACACACACACACACACACACACACACACACACACACACGCAAAGGACTCGCTAATAAATCGGCTACTTCGTTCCAGTTAGCTTGGCAAACAGGCCACGCCCACTTGCACTCGTCTGCCACTAATCAAAAAGCATCTTTCCCGCCCGTCCACCAATCACCGGCGTCAAAAAGAAGGGATGGAGCGGAACTTACCCATCAACGGAGCTTGTGACAAACCTTGAAAGAGTGGAGGAGGAGGAGGAGGAGGAGGAGGAGGAGGAGGAGGAGGAGGAGGAGGAGGAGATAAGAAAAGTAGGGAAGACTCACAACTCTTATTTCATTGTAACATATTAAGGACATAGAGACAGAGTAATCGTTTTTTTGAGACAAAGAGAAAGAGAAAGAGGAGGAGGAAGAGGAAGACGTAGATAAAAAATGAGACGACCCGATCCATTCAGGTAATCAATACAAACTACATAGCTTTAGGGACGCACGTACATGACAATTACCAGTGACAGAAGACACAATAAATATCGATTTTCATAGCCTTTTTTTACGTTACAGAATGAAAGACTGAAGTTACTATTAGGAAACTCAGAGGAATAGATGAAGCAAGCGAGAGTGTATGAGAGAACTGAATACAAAGATAAAAGACACAATAAATATAGATTTCCCCATCACTTTTTTTTCCACGTTACAG
The DNA here is from genome assembly GCA_016584305.1 of Chionoecetes opilio. NCBI lineage: Eukaryota > Metazoa > Arthropoda > Malacostraca > Decapoda > Majidae > Chionoecetes > Chionoecetes opilio. Next base: position 558,812 of record JACEEZ010004648.1, on the reverse strand, counting down.
AATGAAAGACAGAAAACTACTATTAGGAAACTTAGAGGAATGAATGAAGCAAGCTAGAAAGTGTATGAGAGAACTGAATAGATGTACATAGATAAATATTGAGAACTAGAACATGAGAACATAAGAAAATAAGGAAGCTACAAGAGGCCCCGAGACCTACACGAAGTAACTAAGACTGAATTATGGTATTTAGGGAGGAGTAAAAGGGCTTTAACTTTGACTGCACATGTGTATTAACGAGGGCTTGTTAAAGGCTGCATAAGGAAGGGTTAAGTAGAGAGGAGTCTATGCTGCAGAGTAGTGATAGAGACTCATCTGTGTAATGAGTGAGGACTGAAGGCAGGACTTTGCTTTGATGACATAGGGCTTACTGAAGGCTTAGAGTGTGTGTGGGGTGCGTGGGAAGTTGTGTGTGTGTGTGTGTGTGTGTGTGTGTGTGTGTGTGTTTGTGTGTGTTTGTGTGTTTGTGTTTGTGTGTGTGTGTGTGTGTGTGTGTTTGTGTTTGTGTGTGTGTGTGGTTGTGTGTGTGTGTGTGTTTTGTTGTGTTTGTGTGTGTGTGTGTGTGTGTGTTGTGTTTGTGTGTGTGTGTGTGTGTGTGTGTGTTTGTGTGTGTGTGTGTGTGTGTGTGAGGGGGGTCGATGAAAATGGTAAAGGAGTGTATAAGATGTGAGAGAGAGAGAGAGAGAGAGAGAGAGAGAGAGAGAGAGAGAGAGAGAGAGAGAGAGAGAGAGAGAGAGAGAGAGAGAGAGAGAGAGAGAGGAGAGAGAGAGGTGCTAAGTGACTGAAGACTGATGATGGTGGGGGGATGAAGGTGAAGACGAGTGATGGTTACTGAAATTGAATCATGAACAGAAAATATATGATCAAAAAAGGTCTGAAATAAGTGAGAAAATGAAGAATAGAAGTGCAAGAGAAAAATGATGAGAGTGAAGCCAGATACAGCCAAGAAGAAACAACTAGTTAAAAAAAAGTAGAAAAAAAGTTTAAAAAAAAAGTAAAAAAAAAGTAAAAAAAAAGTAAAAAAAAAAGTAGAAAAAAAAGTAGAAAAAAAAGTAAAAAAAAAAGTTTAAAAAAAATAGATAAAGAGCTTAAAGAAAATTGAAGTTGGATCCAAAACAGAAAATTGAAGTCGACAAAGGAATGTAAAAGCGAGAAAGCAAGAAAAAAGAAGAAGCTTAAAGTAGGAAATCAGAAGGAACTGTGAATACGTAAATCGAGTGCCATGATGACAGAAAGTTGGAGTGAAGGAGAGAACTGAAGGCAAGTCAGTAAAAAGAAAGCGAAGATGAGGATGAAGATAAAAAGGAGACGAGAGAAAGAAGAGAAGAAAGAAGAGAAGAGAAAAGAAGCTGAGATGAGAAGAGGATAAGAAAAAAGCGAAAGTGAGGATGAAGGTGAAAAGGAAGGCGAAGGAAAGAAGCTGAGAAAAGAAAGAAAAGAATCACAAAGTAGAAGAGAGAGAGAGAGAGAGAGAGAGAGAGAGAGAGAGAGAGAGAGAGAGAGAGAGAGAGAGAGAGAGAGAGAGAGAGAGAGAGGGGATGGGTGGGTGGGGCGTCTTGCACACATCACTACATCGCCTTTAAACCTGGAACAACCTTGTCTAGGGCACGCGGGGCATTTCCAGAGGGCTTGGGACAATTTCCAGCGCCTTCGTCCCATCCTCCCATTAACCCCCCCCCCCCCCCTCTCCCGGATCTCAAGCCCTACCCCTACCCCCCCCCACCACCTCCAGCACCCCCAACCCCCTCTCTGCAATAAGGGAGGGGGTTAAATAAGGGTGTTTTGGAAAGGGGGAAGTAAGCTTAACCCCTTGAGACCCGAAACGTAATTTTCATTGTAATTTAGGTACCATTAGACGATTTTTAGTGACTATAAGCAATATTTTATAGGTATGACCTGCTGAGTGTCCTTGTCCACTAGGTAATTTGGTTTATTTAGTTACTTTTCGTTATTTTATGGTTAACTACTGACGGTTTTTTATAGCAAAGGAAAGATCTGGGCGTGAAGGGGTTAATGTGACTTCTTCCAGTGCTGGCTAGAGTGAATGTTACTTTTAGGACCTGAGCGTTGTCTTCTGAAAATTATCTTCATCTATATTCCTCGCATGATGATATTCAGTAATACTTTAGGAGATAGGCGACGTGTTACTACCTTTTTTTTCTTACTGTTGTAGTCTTTTCTTTATTAAGGATTCCGGGAGAGTGTTATCGCCCCTGGATGAAGGTTGTTACGATGGGAGGATATTTTTTGGGAATGTGTGTGGGATGTTATCGTGTGTCCAACGTGTTCCGTACGTGTTCGTGGCTTCCCTGTGCGGCTTTTCTATTAGTAATTTATTGTTTTATGGCGTGTGTGTTCTGTTTATCCTTTCATTGAAGAGGACGTTTATTAGCTCGCTTTCTTCTCTCACGTTTTTTTCCGTTTTTTTGTGTCTTTCTTTTCTTTTTGTTTTTTTTGGCTTATAGATATTTATTTTTGTATTTTATTATCTTTTCTTTTCTCTCTTTTTCTATTTATCATATTTTCTCTATTTTTGCCTTTTAGATATTTATTTTTGTACGTATTATCGCCTTTTTTTCTCTCTTTTTTTCTCTCTTTTTTTCTCTCTCTTTTTTTCTCTTTTTTTTCTCTCTTTTTTCTCTCTCTTTTTTTCTCTCTCTTTATTTTCTCTCTCTTTTTCTCTCTCTTTTTTTCTCTTTTTTTCTCTTTTTTCTCTCTCTCTTTTTTTCTCTCTTTTTTCTCTCTTTCGTATGTCTTTTCTATTTTTTGGCATATAGATATTTTTTTTTGGACTTACTAGCTATCTCCTTTTTTTTCAATGTTTCGTATACTATCGATACTTTTTTTGGCTTATCGATATTTATTTTTGTACCTTGTCTAGTCTCTCCTTTTTTCAATTTCTCGTAGATCTCTATTTTTGCCTTATATATATATATTTATTTTTACTTATTATCTCCTTTTATTTTATTTTTTTGTTCCTATTTTCGTATGTCTCTTTTTCTTTGTTTTATAGATATATTTTTTTGACTTATTATCTCTTATTCTTTTCTCACGTTTTTTTTCTATTTTTCGTATGTTTTTTCTATTATTTACCTTATAGATTTTGTTTTCTTTTATTTTTGAGAACTTTCATCATCAGTGTTTGTTTGCAGATTGACTTTATTTTATTTTTTGTCATTTTACTAATCCTTCCGGTGGGTTTTTTGCGATGTTTCTGTAGCGTAAATCTATGTATTATCTTATTTGTTTAGTGTATATAATATTGTCTTTGTTTTGCAGCCTTTTTTTTAGTTTTCTTAAGTTTTGCTCTAATTTTATTTTCTTTAGTTCAGTTTTTTTTTCTTAGTTTTAAATCTTTCTTTTTTTCTTAGTTTTAGTTACTTTTTTTTTTTAGCCTTTCATATTTTTTTATTTTTTAGTTTTACGTTTTTTCTTTTTTTCCCTGGATTTAGTTCCTTTTTTTTGTCCTTTTGTTTTAGTTTAATTTTGTTGTTGTGTTGTTTTTTGTAGGTCTGCAAGGGAGGGCGTGGAGAGAGAGGCAAGGGTTTATGTATGCTCCACTTCATTCAATTCTAGGCTGAGAGAATGAAAGACAAGGGAATAGATTACGATGCTCTGGGGCAACAGATCACGTGACTCTTTTCTTGATCTATTTTATCTATTTATTTTATTGATTGATGGCTTTATTTTTATTTATTATTTTTTATTTACCTGCTGGCGCTTTTTAAATTATAGTTCTTGTTTTTTTCTACATTTATTTTTCGTGTTTTAATTTTGTTTTTGCAATTTTTTTTTTTTTCATGCTGGCACTTTTTTTTAAATATTTTTTTGTAACACTGGTAATTCTATTTTTTTTTTATTTATATACCTACTTTTATTTTTCCATTTTTAATCTTGTTTTTGCAATATTGTTTATTTACGTGAATGTCAGTTTTGTTGTATATACTTAACTAATTATTGTAGCCATATTCAATGTTACTATTATAAATGTACAACTATATGTACAGCGAAAGCATCCTCGTAACTACCATAATTATACATCATAACAACCGAATACACACATAACATTATTCATTATGATCCAATTCAGCTTACCCCCTTGAGACCCAGAACGTAATTTCCATTGTAATTTGGGTACCATTAGACGATTTTAGTGAATATTAGCAAAGTTTTATAGATATGACCTGTTTAGTATCCTTGTCCACTACCGTAGATAACAGTGAAGTCGCCACCTACAGTGAAGTCGCCAGGCGTCAAATATTACGAATTATAGCATTACTACTGATTTGTATGTGCCACTGAAGATGTTACACAGTAGTTTATATCATGACTGTATAATCTACCCTGTTTCAGTGTTGTTTTATGCTTTGTATCTGCAAATATAACTGTTGCGCATTTTGCTTCTCACGTTTTTCTTCGCACGATGACAGACAGTAAACAATAGCCTTTCGGGCGACAGGACACAGACTTGCCAGATCTTTCAAACTTGAATAGAATTTATTTTCACGTTGGCAGAGGAATTTTTATATATCCAAGCATCTTCCGCAGCTAATATATATAGACTTGTTTTACTTTACCTCTAATTTACCTGAATTCTCCAGAGTGGCGACTCAACTGTTGGGTTAAAATACTAGCTGGCGACTTTACTGTAGTAGGTATAGTGAGGTCGCCACTCGGTTTTATTTTTGTAATTTGTTCATTTATAGCCCTAATATGACACAGATGAAGACACAAAATGACACAGACTTTCCAGATAGACCTTTCTAACTCCTGAAATCATGGATGTACAAATGTAAGTATTAACGCCACCACACGTCTGTAAATAACAAAGAAACGTAGAACTGGCGACTTCACTGTTATCTACGGTAGCTAATTTGGTATATTAAGTTATTTTTTGTAATTTTATGGCTAACAACGGATAATTTTATATAACAAAGGAAAGATCTGGACGTGAAGGAGTTAATACTTTCATTCAAAAAAAATACTCACATCACTTCTATTCACAAAAAAGCCTAACATAGTATCCATGCAGTCACCCATAGAGGAGGTACTTAAGCCCTATAAAAAGCGAGGACTAAGAGGCCATAAGTTACGTGTATCGTATGTAACAACCATTAGGCTCTCGAGGGGAACATAGAAAACGGGTCTTTGGATAGCTAGGGTCGAAGGGAGTACTTGGATAAATGTCCGGCCGTCTGTCTACTTTATAGATGTTTCCATTTGCCCCGCGGGAATAGAGAGGAGGAGGAGGAGCAGGAGAAGAAGAAGAAGTAGAAGTAGAAGAAATAGGAACAAAAAATAATACATGCAGTATAAAAATAGAAGAAAATAATAAAAATAAAGAAGTAGTAGAAAAAGAAAAAAATTAATACAAGCAAAATAAAAATATAAAGAAGTAGATAAGAAGGAAGAAGAAGTAAAAGAAAAAGAAAAGAAGAAGAAGAAGAAGAAGAGGAGGAGGAGAGAGAGGAGAGGGAGGAGGAAGAAGAGGTGAAATGAGGAGCGAGGAGGAGAGAGAGGAGGAGGAGGAAAGGAGGAGGAGGAGGAGAAGGGAGGGGAGGAGAGGGGAGGAAAAGGAGAGGAGGAGAGGGGGGAATACATAGGAATACATAGGAATAACAGACACCAGGAGACCTATTGGTCCATAACTAGGGTATCTGCTTAACTACCTACTACTAACTATCAACTACATGTAAGAGGAACAGTTGGAAAAGGATATCATGTCCCTAAAGAAGATAGGAACATGGAAGTTTTGTAGTGAAGAATGATAGGATATGAAATATGCTAACTACAACTACCACTAACACTAACTCGATCCGGGGGACTATAATATGAATTCTCAGGCAATATCAAAACCCATTTACTTTACAGTGCGCGTCAAGTCTGTTTTTAAATGAAGTTATTGTGCTGTCTTCGACAACATTTGCTGGTAACTTGTTCCATCGATCAATAACTCTAACATTGAAATAATTTTTACGGAGATCTGTGGTGCAACGTTGACCATTCAGTTTTAGACCGTTGTTTCTTGTTGTCACATGAGGAGAAGGCTCGAATAGGTTCTCTTGATTAATGACATCAAATCCTTTAGGATCTTAATGTTTCTATCAAGTCCCCACGGATTCTACGATCCTTTAAGGAAAACATATTAAGTTTCCGCATTCTCTCTTCATAAGATGAATTTCGCAGAGATGGAATTTGTTTGGGTGCTCTTCTTTGAACTGATTCCAATTTGGCTTGATCTTTTACGAAACAAGGCGACCAGAATTGAACGGCATATTCTAAGTGTGGCCTAACCAAAGACGTGTATAATCGTGTCATTACTTTCGGAGTTTTATGTTCAACTAGCCGCAAAGCCGCCCTCCGGGCGGACTTTTTGGCTAGCTCCTGCGGAGGGCTATTGGTGGGCCTTCGGCCCACCAAACACAGACTCTCCAGATAGCCCCTTCTAACTTTCCTGAAATCATGGATGTAGAAATGTATGTATTAACGCCAACCCATTCACATCACCCCCAACCCATTCACTCACCCATTACCCATCACCCCCCACCCATTCACTCACCCATTACCCATCACCCCCCACCCATTCACTCACCCATTACCCATCACCACACACCCATTCACTCACCCATTACCCATCACCCCCCACCTATTCCCTCACCCATCACCCATCACCCCCAACCCATCACCCCCACCCATTCACTCACCCATCACCCCACACCCATTACCCATCACCCCACCATCACCATACATCAAGATTTCCTCAATTCTCGCAACCCACTTTTTTTCACAATTCTCGCTAATAGGCTGCTAAAAAATAATAAAAATAATAAAAAGTGATCGGATCATCACCAAAATAGCCTTAAAACCTTCCCCTGGTTATCCTGGTTCCAAAACTGTGCCATATGATGGGATTGCGCCACGGGGGGCGGAACCTATAGCACACACACACACACACACACACACACACACACACACACACACACACACACACACACACACACACACACACACACACACACACATACACACACACACACACACACACACACACACATACACACACACACACTTTCGCTTATATTATTATAGAAGTTGCGTTTGATGAAGCCCAACATTATATTCGCCTTTTTACTGGCAGCCAGGCAATGCGAACTGGTTTTAAGATCATTACTGATGATGACACCTAAATCCTTTTCCTGCTGTACTTCAGTTAAGGCTTTATTTTGCATTTGATAGTTATATTTGAGGAGGAGGAGGAGGTGGAAAATGAGGAGGAGGACGAGGAGATTATATACAGGCATGAGAGGATGAAAAAGTGAGAATAAAAGAATGAAAAAATGAAATTATATGCCGTAGGAAAAATAGGAGGAGAAGGAGGAAGGCGAACATAGGAGGAATGAGGAGGAGGATAATGAGGAGTAGGAGAAAAACAAAAACTTGAAAATAAAGTGTGGACAAAAATGAGGTAAAATTGAATGTGCTTCCTGAATTACAGTTGTTAATGTTCCCAGTGCAAAGGTTTATTTCATGTTTGTTTCAGTATTCATGAAGATTTGCAATTCATGGATTTTCAAACAGTATTTCATGTTCCATTTTTTCGCGATATATATTTCTTTCTTTTTTCTTTATTTGTTTGATATTGGTTTTTTTTTATCATTTATCATCGTTATTATGTATTGTTTTGTTGTATTTCAAGGACATCAAGGTAAGGACATCAAGGACAAGGACAAGGTAGACATCAGAACATCATTGAGAGAGAGAGAGAGAGAGAGAGAGAGAGAGAGAGAGAGAGAGAGAAGAGAGAGAGAGAGAGAGAGAGAGAGAGAGAAGAGAGGAGAGAGAGAGAGAGAGAGAGAGAGAGAGAGAGAGAGAAAAAAAATGTCATAACTTGCCCTGTAAAATCTTACCTGGACTATCTTGTCACTTGGAATTATCTGGTCATCGGCCTCTCATATATATATATACACCACACACACACACACACACACACACACCACACACACAACACACACACACACACACACACAACACACGCACGCACGCAACGACACGCACGCACGCACCACGCACGCACCCACGCACGCACCACCACGCACGCACGCACGCACGCACGCACGCACGCACGCACGCACGCACGCACGCAACGCACGCACGCACGCACGCACGCATGCACGCACGCACGCACGCACGCACGCACGCACACAAAAAAAAAAAAAACTGTCTTTCAACACTTGTAATAAAAATAAGCGGACAAAAAGTCACTTCCTCCGGTATCTGTTTAAAGCCCAAAGCGTCTGGGGGTTTTTTCTCTGATAAAAATAATATATATAAAACGATAAAAGAAACCTCTGGAGATGCGACATTACGAAATAAAATGTTGATATAGAGATCGTCACGTAAAAAAATCTGACGTGTGTATTAGTTAGATCAAAACTTAATCAATGAAGTGGATGAAACAAAAAGTCACGTTCACAGATTTTTGCTCATTTTCTTTTTTGTCAATTAGTAGTTTTATGAAAAGCAATTACTGGGATGTGATAATTATTTGTTTGTTTTTTGTTTTTTGCTGATTAGTGTTTTTTTTGGATTCAATTACTGGAAGACCGGCTCATTTAGACCACAACATTTATATGCCTTGTATGTTTAACTAGTTACGTGTGTGTGTGTGTGTGTGTGTGTGTGTGTGTGTGTGTGTGTGTGTGTGTGTGTGTGTGTGTGTGTGTGTGTGTGTGTGTGTGTGTGTGTGTGTGTGTGTGTGTGTGTGTGTGTGTGTGTGTGTTTTCGCTCTCTCTCTCTCTCTCTCTCTCTCTCTCTCTCTCTCTCTCTCTCTCTCTCTCTCTCTCTCTCTCTCTCTCTCTCTCTTTCATCACTTACTTATTATATTTCCTATGACGTTATTTTCACGCACCTGTTCCTGCGATCCTACAAACCGTAAATGTTGGCCACCACGACTCGCAACACAACTTTTATGCACACGTCATTCGCAAGGAAATAAGGAATATGTCATTTTTTCATGATGATAATAGTTTGTTTTGCGTTTAGATTTTTTATTTTCCATGGGATGTTTCATGTGTTTTTTTTATCTCTTTAACTTTTTATCTATTTTCCTATTTCTAGTTCTTTGGGATTCTTGGTTTGTATTGAATTATTAGTACGTTTTATTTTGTTTATTATTTTTGTATTTCTGTTTTTATATATTGATTTAATTTATCACAAGTTTCTTTTTTAATTTTATATGGAAATGCTGTATTTTTTCTCACTCGTCTCCCTTTTCTGCTTCTTCTCATTATTATTATCTTTATTATTATTATCATTATGCACAAAGTCCTTCCTTATGGCATTTTGTCCCAAAGTAATTAGTAGTAAGTAGTTTAGTAGTAAGTAGTTAAGTAGTTTCAAAGTAATTAGTTGAATAATTATGTAAAATCACAAGTAATTAAAAGCAATTGCGAAGCGTGTCATTAAAAGAGGTTGTTTGTACTCAGAATTCACCACTTTTTTACGAATGTAGTATTTTTTTCTTGTCATTTTTTTTATATATATTTTTTGGGCTGGCAAATTTTATTCTTTCATCTTCTCGGCCTTGTATTTTAATAGCACTAATATGTTTAACTCATTAATTCACACACACACACACACACACACACACACACACACACACACACACACACACACACACACACACACACACACACACACACACACACACGCACGCACGCACGCACGCACGCACGCACGCACGCCACGCACGCACGCACGCACGCACGCACGCACGCACGCACGCACGCACGCACGCACGCACGCACGCCGCACGCCCCACACACACACACACACACACACACACACACACACACACACACACACACACACACACACACACACACACACACACACACACACACACTGAATACTTCATGCAAGAAGTATTCAGGACTTCAAAGGCAAACTGGATAATATTAGATTTGGAGACGGGACAGTACGAGCATAGCTCTTTTCCTGTATGTTACAACTAGGTAAATACAACTAGGTAAATACAACTAGGTAAATCACCACACACACACACACACACACACACACACACACACACACACACACACACACACACACACACACACACACACACACACACACACACATAGAGGGTGAAATTATTAAAAGTGTAACTCATACAAAATTCCTTGGGGTCCATATCGATGAAAATTTGAATTGGAGCTTGCAGATAAATGATGTATATTCCAAACTATCCCGAATGTGTGGCATATTATATAAGGTACGTAATCACCTCACAATCGAAGCTATGATCAGTATATACTACCCGTTGTGTTACCCTCACCTTATATATTGTGTGTCAGTATGGGCATGTACTTGGCCCTCCTTCATTACCAAATTAAAAATAGCACAAAACAAAATTTTGAGATGTATATTTCATATAGGTAAATTTGATTCTACAGCCAATATATTTTCAGAACACAAGCTTCTAAATTTTTACTCTATCCATAAATGCTTTCTTCTACTATACATTTTTTAAAGTATTACAAATAGAAAGGGAACTTCCATTTTTAACTTACAAGAAACCATTCACAGCACTAGAAATAATAATGTTAATTTAGTTTGTCCGCCATATCGAACAACTCTCTTCAGGAACAGCATCTTTTATTTTGGTCCTCAATTATGGAATACTTTACCAACTGACTTGAAAACTCTGTGTAATTCGGGTAGTATTCCTCAATTTAGATAAAAAAATAAAAAAGTATCTATTCACGTAACAAAATTTGTAGAAATACCACTCAATAAATAATGTAGATAGTGTCAAAGTTCATGAATCTGTTTTTTCTCTCTCTTGTATACTGATGTATACTATAATGTATATTTGATGCTCCTCAGCTAAATTGTATTTTTTTTTTTAATAGAAATATATCTGTCAAGGAGCCTTGGCTCGACAGATTCATTCCAAAATTTATTTAAATTGTTATGTATATATGTGTATAATTGCTATGGAAATAAAACTTACTTACTTACTTACTTACTTACTTACTTACTTACTTACTTACTTACTTACACACACACACACACACACACACACACACACACACACACACCACACACACACACACACACACACACACACACACACACACACACACACACACACACACACACACACACACACACACACACACACACACACACACGCTGAATACTTCATGCAAGAAGTATTCAGGACTTCAAAGGCAAACTGGATAATAGTAGATTTGGAGACGGGACAGTACGAGCATAGCTCTTTTCCTGTATGTTACAACTAGGTAAATACAACTAGGTAAATCCACACCCACCCACACACACACCACACACCACACACACACACACACACACACACACACACACACACACACCACACACACACACACACACACACACACACACACACACACACACACACACACACACACACACACACACACACTCAATTCTATCCATCATTCGCGACACACACCGAGAACAACAATGACTATTCTGGAAATGGCTTGAGACTGGACCTGGAGAGAGAGAGAGAGAGAGAGAGAGAGAGAGAGAGAGAGAGAGAGAGAGAGAGAGAGAGAGAGAGAGAGTAAAACAGGGGGAGACAAAGCAGTAGAGGGGAGGGTTTGAGGTTGGTATGAAAGCTGATATAAGAGAGGAAGGAAGGGGAAAAGGAGAGGGAGGGAAAAGGGAGGGAGAGTGAGGAATGAGAAGTTGGGTGGAGATAAGGAGAGGAAGAGGAGAGGGAGGGAAGGAGAGAGGAAGAGAAAGATGGAGAGAAAGAGAGAAGGAAGAGTGAGAGAGAGTGAGTGGGAGGAGAAGAAAAGGAGAGAGAGAGAGAGAGAGAGAGGGGAAGAGAGAGAAGAGAAGGGGAAGACAAAAGAAGAGCAGAGAGAGAGGATGGAGGGAGAGAGAAGAGAGAGAAGAAGAGAAGATGAGAGGATGAGAGAGAGAAGAGAGAGAGAAGATGAGGGGGAGAGAGAGAGGGAGAGAGAGAGAGGAGAGAGAGAGAGAGAGAGAGAGAGAGAGAGAGAGAGAGAGAGAGAAGAAGATAGACAAGAACAGAAGAGAGACGAGGAACAGAAGATAGAGAAAGGGAGAGAGGGAGGAGAGAGAGAGTGGAGAGGGAGGAGAGAGAGAGAGAGAGAGAGGAAGAGAGAGGAGGAGGAGAGGGAGAGAGAGAGAGAGGAGAGAGAAGAGATGAGAGAGAGAGGAAGGAGAGGAGAGAGAGAGAGAGAGAGAGGAGAGAGGAGAGAGAGAAGAGTGAGGAGAGAGAGAGAGGAAGAATAAGGGAATGAAGGGTTTCTGTGATAGAGAGCATCCTTGTAAGTCCATTGCTTTGCCCGAAACAGAGAGATTTATTTCCGTATCAGAATTGGATCCTCTTGAGATGAAAGGGAAGGAGGAGAACGGGAAAGGGAATCAAAAAAATGTTATCGAGGTGGAAAAAGGAGGGGGAAAAGAAAAAAAAATTTAAAAAAAAGGAGATGGGCGAAAACGGAAAAATGCTTGATATATAATAAGATAAGGGAAGAAATTTAATAAGAATAGGGAATACAATAAAGAAGTGGGTAAAAAAAAGGGGGGTTTGGTGTTTCTTTTCCCCTTCATTTTTACCCAAACCCCTTTTTTTTTTTTTTTTGTGGTTTTTTTTTTTTTTGTTTAAGGAAATTTCCATGAAATTTTGGTTTTTACATTTATTTTTTTTTTGGATTTTATCTTTTTTTTTTTTCTATTTTTCCTAAACTTTACTATGGGACACCACACACCCCCCACCCCCCACCCCCCACCCCCACCCCCCACCCCCCCCCCCCACCCCCCAACCACCCACCCCCCACTCACCCACCCACCCCCCCCACCACCCACCCCCCCCCCCCACCCACCACAAAAACACCACCCAACACACACACAACTATCATGCCTCATAAAAATTTTCTAAAAAAAAAAATCGTATTCTTTTGTTTTTATCTCATCCATATAATATATTTCCCCTTTTGATGCTTTTCAAAGTGTGTAAAAATTTCCCCTGGTCCCCCAAAAATCAATAAAAGCTTGTTTTTCTGTCTAAAGAAAATTGGGGGAGGCTAAGTGAAAGGCTGTCTGAAGGTTAATATCTGAAGAACAGGAATGGGGGAAAAGGGGAGGGAGAGGAAGGGCGATGGAGGGGGGGGAGGGAAGGAAAAGGGGGGGGGAGGGGAGGAAATGAGGAAGGAGGGAGGGAAAGGGGAAAAAAGGGGGGAAAGGAGGGCAGGGGGGGAAAGGGGGAGGGGGGGAAAAAAAGGGCGGGGAGGGAAAAAGGGGCAGGAGGAAAAAAGGGGGGAACGAGGAAGGGGGGGGAAAGGAGACGAGGGAGGGAAAGGGAAAAAAGGGAGGGAAAAAGGGGGACAAGGGAGGGAAAAGGGAAAAAAGGGGAGGGAAGAAAAAAGGGAGGGAAAGGAGGACAGGAGGGAGGGAAAAAGGGGGGAAAAGGGGGAAAAGGGGGGGAAACGAGGGGGAGGGGGGAAAAAAGGGGGAAGAGGGAAAGGAAAAAAGGGGAGGGAAAAAAGGGAAAGGGGGAGGGAAGGGGGACAGGGGAGGGAAAAAAAAGGAGGGGGGGGAAAGAAAGGAGGGGGAGGTTTTTAAAAACCGTCTTTAAGCAGATTTCAAAACAAAGAAAAGCGAGAGAGGAGAGGAGAGAGAGGAGAAGAAGGAGAGAGAGAGGAGAGAAAGAGAGGAAAAGAAAAGAGAAAAGAGAGAGAGGGGAGAGGAGGAAAAGAGCTTCAAAAAAAATATAGAGGGTGAATGATGAATACTTTTTCAAATACAAGATTTTCTGAAAAAAAATAAAAAATAGTTGTGGTGTTGTGTGTGTGTGTGTGTGTGTGTTGGGGGGGTGTTGTGGGTGGTGTGGTGTGTGGGTGTGTTGTGGGTATGTGTGTGTGTTGTCGGGCGTAGACGAAAGCAAAAAAAAAAAAAAGAAAAAAAGGAGATAAAGAGGGCGGTGGGTCAGAGAAGAGAAAGGAAAAAGGGGGAGAAGGAGGGAGAGAGGAAGGGGAGAAAAAGAAGAGAGAGGGAGAGAGAGGAAAAAGGGAAAGTTTGAAATTTTTTTGCTGATTTTCCCCCGCCAAGAGGGGTTTTTAGGGCTGCTGGTAAGGGGAAATTTTGGGGCCTTTCACGCCTGGGATTCTGACCCCACCTTCCCCCCCTCCCCCCTCCTCCCTTTCCCCCTTTCCTTTCCCCCTCCCCCCTCCCCTCCACCCCCCCTCCTCCTCCCCTCTCCTCCTCCCCTCCTCCCCCCCTCCTCCTCCTCCTCCCTCCTCCCCCTCCCCTTCTTCCCTTCCTTTCCTGCCTCCTTTCTTTCCCCCCTCCTCCCCCTCCTGTTAACCTTCTTCCCTTTCCCCTTTTTTCCCCCTTCTTTCCCCCTCCTCCCCTCCTCCCCCCCTCCCCCCTCCTCCCCTCCTCTTATTAACCTTCCTTCCTTGCCTCCTTTTTTTTCCTCCCCTCCCCCTTCCCCCCCCCTCCTCCCCTCCTCCTCTTCCCCTCTTCTTAAAACCCTTCCTTCCCTGTCCCCCTTTTTCCTCCCCCGATTTCTTCCTCCCCACCCCCACAACCCTAATCTTTTCCTCCAGTCTTACCCCCGCATAAATTTCTTCTATTCTTTTTTCACATCTCCTCCTTTGCCCTCTCTCCTCTTCCCTCTTTTGGTTCCTTTTTAGAGTCTTCTTTATTCGCATCTTTATTCTTGGATTGTCTCTTATTCCACATACATCATACTATGTTTATCATTTAATTTTGTCCTTTCCTCTCCCTTATCCATTACTTGCCTAACTCTCTCTCCTTCCTCTTCCTCTCTCTCTCTCTCTATCTCTCTCTCTCTCTCTCTCTCTCTCTCTCTTCCCTCTCTCTCTCCTCTCTCTCTCTCTCTCTCTCTCCTCTCTCTCTCTCTCTCTCTCTCTCTCTCTCTCTCTCTCTCTTTTATTTATACTAGTTAACAGTTTACAGAGAAGTTACATTCAACATTACATTAGAGTATAGTAACTTACAGGCTAAAGGTTACATTCTTAATGCTGCCTATCTTAAAGCCTGACTCTGGTCCTTATATTAGTCACTAATCACTATCACTCAGCTCTGCCCAGCAACCAGTTATTTACTCTCTCTCTCTCTCTCTCTCTCTCTTCTCGTCTCTCTCTCTCCTCTCTCTCTCTTCTCTCTCGCTCGCTCGCTCGCTCGCTGGCTGGCTGGCTGGCTGGCTCGCTCGCTTCGCCTCGCTCGCTCGCATCCTCGCTCTCTCTCTCTCTCTCATCCTCTCTCTCCTCCTTCTCTCTCCCTCTCTCTCTCTCTCTCTCTCTCTCCTCTTCTCTCGTCCTCTCTCTCTCCCTCTCTCTCTCCATCTCCTCTCTCTCTCTCTCCTCTCTCTCTCAACGAAATTCAATTAGACACAGAGGTGAAGAAGTTCGGAAGAATCAGAAGGGGATTTGGTTTTGCCCGAAATGAACGACACTTCCCCTCCACATTTCCTTTGCTGTCCTCGTTACATTTTACATTTCCAATTCGCTTTGAAGTGTAGTGAGAGAGAGAGAGAGAGAGAGAGAGAGAGAGAGAGAGAGAGAGAGAGAGAGAGAGAGAGAGAGAGAGAGAGAGAGAGAGAGAGAGAGAGAGAGAGAGAGAGAGTTATATAAAGGGATTGTTTAATGTAATAATACCGAAGAAAACGATGAGTTGGTGATTAATAAAGCTAAATAATGTGATTTATTTTCTACGTATTGAATTCAAAGATCAGTAAATGGATCAAATTTAAATAAAAGTCAGTGGAGTAATAATGAAGATTTTGTTAGTTTGTCATAAATGTCCTTTGTGTCATAGTATATACGTACAGTCACTCCACATAATTCGCGAACACACAGGCTTCGGATCCTCTCCTTCCATTTCCTTTTCGTATTTTCCAATAAATTATCGTTCATATTCTCTTGACTCCCCCACCCCCTTCCTTCCCAATCAAAGCCTGGACCATGCATTCCTCCTCCTTCCCCTGGGATGGTGTACAAAGGAGTAGTATAGTAGGTATAGGAGGAAGAGCAAAGTGGTAGTAGTGGTAGCTATAGTAGTGGTGGTAATATTAACATACCCGCCATGGCTAATCTGTACCAGGATATTCAACAAGACTACAATTTTTAAAGGTAACTAAATACAGGAACCAATTTTTTTTTTCACTCGTGTAGAGTTCATATTTTTTTCTCCTGTAACTTTTTTTCTATGTCTTGTTTTCAGTGGGCGGTTGTTGTTGGTGTTGTTGTTGTTGTTGTTGTTGTTGGTGGTGTTGGTGTTGGTGTTGTTGTTGTTGTTGTTGGTGTTGTTGGTGTTGTTGGTGTTGTTGGTGTTGTTGTTGGTGGTGGTGGTGTTGGTGTTGTTGTTGTTGTTGTTGCTATAGTGTTAGTCTTTATTGGGGGTTTTTCATAATATATTTCGAAGTATTTCATTACACATTGAAATATTCGCGTTTGCATATCTCTACATTAATAAGTACAAGAGAGAGAGAGAGAGAGAGAGAGAGAGAGAGAGAGAGAGAGAGAGAGAGAGAGAGAGAGAGAGAGAGAGAGAGAGAGAAGAGAGAGAGAGAGAGAGTACTCGTAGCCTTTGCACTGAAACTAAATTAGCTCTGTCATAGACCACTATATCTCTGGACTGTTCATGGGACAATGTTTTGAAATTGCCAGGCTGCATAACGGCCTGCGCCCGACAAAGAGATATAGTGGTCTATGGACTATCATATAGACTGCTTTATCAGTAATATATATACTTTTTAATTTCGTAATATTTGTTCTATAATATTATCAAATAAAAAACAGTAAAACACGCTAAAGAAAGGCCATTACGAGACTATGAAGAAATATGCATGAACTTAATATTCACTTCAACTCTTCGCCATTTAAAACTTTGCGAGTCAACTTTTATCATGAAGGGTATCAATGGAAGCACAATTTTACTAGCTGTCCATTGATATATTTTGTTTTCTGATAAATAAATTAGAACCATGCATATTTCTTCAGTCTCGTAATGGCATTTCTTTAGCGTGTTTTGCTGTTTTTTATTTGATAATATTATAGAACAAACATTTACGAAGATTACAGTATATCATATATACTGATAAACCAGTCTATATGATCCGTATATATATATATATATATATATGAATCCGAGCGGCCCTCCGACTTCAGGCCCTTGTGCAACAGGCCGATATTCCGTGCGCAGTCCAGATTTACAGTGGCCTATGTCTCTGTATATCGCTCACTTTTCTTGCCTACAGAGCACTTACCATAAAACCATTTCTCTCTCTCTCTCTCTCTCTCTCTCTCTCTCTCTCTCTTTTCTCTCTCTCTCTCTCTCTCTCTCTCTCTCTCTCTCTCTCTCTCTCTCTCTCTCTCTCTCTCTCTTTCTTCTCTCGTATATATTACAACACATTATTTTCCTTCATTAACTAAACGCTTAAAAGAAAAATTGGTCTACAAAAATAAAAAAGTAAAAAATAAAAGTCAGTCGTATTCAGTTCTTTATTTGGTAACTACGTGGGGTTGAATCCTCTTTGAGTCCTTATAGGCTATCCGAACCCCTATCAGAGGTGCAATGAAGGCCCAAAGAACATCACGTGCACGGCCTAATTACATTGTTAAGCAGGAAGGACAGTGACACGGAATGGTGAAAATTTGAGCGTTAAGTGGAAGTTATTGGAAGCAAAGCAGGGAATTGGAACCGTTTAAAAAGATTTCATTAAACAAGCAGGATTTGAAGTTCACCCCTTAATTAACCCCCAGATCTTTCATTTGCTATAAAAAATCGTCTGTTGTTAGCCATGAAATAACAAAAAGTGACTTAATATGCCAAATTAGTGAGGTGAGAAGGATACTAAACAGGTCATAGCTATAAAATATTGCTTATATTCACTAAAAATCGCCCAATGGTACCCAAATTAAAAATGGAAATACGTTCGGGCCCCTAAAGGGGTTTAAATTTAAAGGTAAAGTTGTTGTTTTTTGTGAAGGTGTGAAGGTGAATAGCGTATATCAGGTGATTGTATTAAAAGTTATAAATTAAATATCAGATATAGAATGATACAATAGTGAGATTTTAACGTTGTATTCGTGTTCTAGTTTCAACCCAAAAGAACAAAGCGATTCTATTGTTTTCGTTATTTTATTTTTTTTTGGCAATTGATACAAAAAAAAAACATACCGCGGGCGTTTTAATCAACTAAAACCATTACTTGAAACGGGATTAGGTGAATTGACTGTTTTGTGTGTTTGTAAAAGTGAGTTTTGAGAGAGGGGAAAAGAAGAGAAGAGAGAGAGAGAGAGAGAGAGGAGAGAGAGAGAGAGAGAGAGAGAGAGAGAGAAGAGAGGAGGAGAGAGAGAGAAAGAGAGAGAGAGAGAGAGAAGATTGATGACTTTGTTCTGTCTGATTAGATCAGCAGAGATACGCGAGTGTATGCAACATAAAATGATAATGATTTTAACAGGTGGGGAGGAGGGGGAGGGAGGAGGGGGGAGGGAGGAGGAGGGAGGAAGAGGAGGAAGAGGAGGTAGGAAGGGGAGGGGAAAGGAGGGAGGGGGGAGGGGGAGGGGGAGGATAAACGTAGTAAAGGGGTCAGCTCAGACCCTTTTCCCCCCCTCCCCCCCCTGCAATACATAGTTCTGTGTAATCATGAAAAACTTTAGGCCCGTTTCTATAACAAGGCAATGCGAGGGCGGGGAGCATTTTGCGGGGGTGATGTTTCGGCAGGCAAGGCGCCCTGCGTATTCCAATGGGGAAACTTTAATGAATTCTCGTACAAGTTTAGGTGATGGATATATATAAGGGTTTTAGGGCTCGGAACCGCCTCTTTTTTCCCCTTCATTTACATTATATATTCCATTAAGAAGAAGAAGAAGTTGTAGTAAAGATATTGCTATTTTTTTTAGTATAATATGGCATATCTACATTTTTTAATCTAACTATTATTCATATATCTTTTGACAAGTGTGAAAGGCCTGCATTATATATAATTTAATACATTTTCATCCTTTTAGTCATTACATCAGCCCGAACATCACCCATCATTTTAATCATAACATCAGCCCGAACATCAGCCATCATTTTAATCATAGCACAGCAGAAAAAAAAAAAAATCACCCACATTTTTAATCATAACATCCCCCCGGCCCGAACCCCAAAAATTTTTTCCCCCCAAAAAAAACCCCCTTTTTTTAAAATCCCTAACAAAACAAACCCCCGAACCACCCCTCTTTTAAAACAAACTTCAGCCCCGAACATCACCCCCTTTTTTCTAAAACCCGCATCCACTTATTAAAATCACACAGTTTTTTTTGAACGCCCAGCAACGGACCCTCCCGAAACGCGGGGAAAATAAAGTAAAAACCCAAGACCGTCCCGCGTATTGGACTAACCCTCTCGACCTGCTGCTTCATTAATCCCCGCCATTAACTCGACAGCGACCGTCCCGAACCCTGGATTGGCCCCACGCCACGGCCGACGCAGCTGCCGTGTTCCACCTCGGCCCGAGATGGAGATGAACTATTTTAATTCATCCCGAGAGTGAAAATAAACGTGGTATTTTGATTCTTAATGTAAGAATTTCCATTTTTAGTTAAGGATTGGGAGGAAAGGGTCGTCAGAGAGCGAGAGAGAGAGAGAGAGAGAGAGAGAGAGAGAAGAAGAGAGAGAGAGAGAGAGAGAGAGAGAGAGAGAGAGGAGGAGAGAGAGAGGATCGTAGGGAGAGCATTGAAAAGGGCCCCGGTATACCCGCTAATTTACAGGTAAGTTGCTCTTTGCCAAAATTAATTCCCCGCACACAGCAGAGTTTATAATCACCCAATCAGATTAGTCTTGATTGCACCCTCAGCACCTGATTGGCGGACAATTAGTGGGAGTTAGAACATACATAGGAACACATACATCCATACAGCCATACATACATAAAAAACCAAAAAATAAAAATTAAAATAAAACTCGCAGTCATGAAAATAAGTCTTGACATGGAGTGAAGGACTTCTATCTCTCGGTCTGTTTGTCTACCTGTATGTATGAATGTATGTATATTTATGTATGTAGGTATATATGTATGATTATGTGTGTCTGTATATCTGTCAGTGTATTTGTGTGTCATGTTAATGTCTGTAATGTTAATGTAATGTTTAATGTCTGGTTGTGCCCGTCAATCTCTCTCTCTCTCTCTCTCCTCTCTTCTCTCTCCTTCCTCTCTTCCTCCCTCCCCTCTCTCTCTCTCTTCCTTCCCCTCTCTCTCTCTCTCTCCTCTCTCTCCTCCTCCTCTTCTCCTCAAAACCCCCCCTTCCCTCCCCTCCCCCTTTTCCGTTTTCCTTTTTTCCCCCTCAAAAAAAAAATTTTTTTTTCAATCTAAAAGGTTTCCTTTTTTCTTTTTTGAATTTTTTTTTTTTTTTTTTATTTTTTTTTTTTTTTGTTTTCCCCCCCTCTCTCTCCTCCTCCTCCTCCTCCCCTCTCTCTCCTCCTCCCTCTTTCCCTTTTTCCCCCTCCCTTTCCTTTTCCTCTTTTCCCCCCCTCAAAAATTTAAATTTTAAAAATTAAATCATAAAATTTAAAAAAAAATAAATTTTTTGAAAGACGTAAGATTATTGGGGTTTAATATATGTTTTTTTTTTCTTTTTTATATTTTATTAATTTTGGGTTAAAAAGAAAAATTTTTTTTTAAAAACTGTTTTTTTTTTCTATCGCTTTTAAAAAATTTTTCTCGGGGGACCCCCCCTTCCCCCCAAAAAAACCCCCCTTTCCCCCCCCCCCCCCCCACCCCCCACCCAACCCCCAAAAACCCAAAAACCACCCCCCCCCCCCCCCCCCCCACCCCCAAAACCCCCCAAAAACCCCACCCCCCCACCCCCCCCCCACATCTTCTTTTAAAAAATTTTCCCCCGTGCTCTGAAATTCTCTCTCTCCTCTCTTCCTCTCCCCCTCTCTCCTCTCTCCTCCTCCCCTTTTCTCCCTTCCTTTCCTCCCCCTTTCCCC
This sequence comes from Chionoecetes opilio, assembly GCA_016584305.1. NCBI lineage: Eukaryota > Metazoa > Arthropoda > Malacostraca > Decapoda > Majidae > Chionoecetes > Chionoecetes opilio. Next base: position 537,785 of record JACEEZ010004648.1, on the reverse strand, counting down.
CTTTCCTTCTCTCTTTTTTTTCTTTTTTCCCCCCCTTTCTTTTTTTCCCCCCCCTTTTCCCTTTTTCTTCTTTTTTTTTCCCAAACCCCCTTTTCCCTCTTCTTTTCCCTCCCCAAAATTTAAGAAAAGGGGGGAAATAATAATTTTATTTGAAAATTTTTCCTTTCTTCCTTTATTTAGTTTTTTCTTCCTCCCTTTTTTGTTTCCCTTTTGTTTTTGATCTTCTTTTTTTTTTTCTCCCCAAAAACCCAAAAAAATTTTAAAAAAAAAGGGGGTTTTTTAAAA
>JACEEZ010004648.1:517500-525000 GCA_016584305.1 Chionoecetes opilio | reverse complement strand
TTTTCCCGCCTTTCATCCATATTATTGTTGTTTATAGGAGGCCGTTCCAGATTCTTGCCTCAGAATTCTTTATATCGAAGTTGACAGTATTACACAGACCCCCTGATAAACCACGACAAACGACTCTCTCTCTCTCTCTCTCTCTCTCTCTCTCTCTCTCTCTCTCTCTCTCTCTCTCTCTCTCTCTCTCTCTCTCTCTCTCTCTCTCTCTCTCTCTCTCTCTCTCTCAGATACACACACATTTCGTAGTAACAAGAGTTCGATGTAGCAGTGTATCCTTTTATGTGCTGGCAGAGGAGAGGAAAGAGAGAGAGAGAGAGAGAAGAGAGAGAGAGAGAGAGAGAGAGAGAGAGAGAGAGAGAGAGAGAGAGAGAGGAAGGAAAAGAGAGAGACATCGAGGGAAAGCTTTTTTGAGAGAGACGAAAGTAGAAAAGACACTCCACTCCAAGTAAGAGAGAGAGAGAGAGAGAGAGAGAGAGAGAGAGAGAGAGAGAGAGAGAGAGAGAGAGAGAGAGAGAGAGAGAGAGAGAGAGAGAGAGAGAGAGAGAGAGAGAGAGAGAGAGACCTTATTTTCACGGCAGGATGAGAAAGAAGAAAGGAAGGAAGAAGAAGAGAAGAAAAGACTGTCCTTCCTGGAATACTATACAGGAAGAAGAGAAAGAGGGATAGGAATGAAGGTGAAGAGGGAGGGAAGGGAAGGGGAGAGAGAGAGAGGGAGGGAGGGAGAGAGAGAGAGAGAGAGAGGGAGGAGGGAGGAGGGAGGACATAGCAATAGCCATCGTGCAAAATCAGGAAGGAGGGAAGGAAATGAAAAGGGAAGGAAGGGGGAAATGGACGTGTTTCTGGTATCAAAACTTTGGGAAGAATGGAGGGGGGAGGCAGGAGGTGGCAAAGGAAAGGAAGAAAAAGGAAGGAAGGAAGGAGGGAGGGAGGGAATATTGTTAAAGAGTAATATGCGTGGTAGAAAGAAAGAAGGAAGGGAGGGAGGAGGAGGAGGAAGGGAGGGAACATGGTCAAATAACAATAGAAGTGATTGGATGAAACAGGGAGGGAAGGGAAGGGAAGAGAAAAGAAAGAAGGGGTTAAGGAGGGGAGAGAATAAGTGGGAAGGGAGGGGAGAAGAGGAAGGGAGGAAGGAGAGAGGAAAGAAGAGAGGGAACATGGTTAAATAACAATAAATAACATGTAAGGGGATGAAACAGTGAGGGAAGGGAGAGGAGGCAGAAGAAGGGGAGGGTTAAGGAGGGGAGAAAACAAGTGGGAAGGGAGGAAAGGAAGGGAAGGGAGGAGGAGGAAGTGGAAGGAAAGGCAACATGTTCGTGCGTTTAGGTAGTTCGGTCAAGCGAGGAACTGGGGAATATTTTGCTTAACTGGACGCGACTCGTTTTAAACCAAATTTGCTCGCTCCTCCTTCTCCTCCTCCCCTCCTCCTCCTCCTCCTCCTCCTCCTCCTCCTCCTCCTCCTCCTCCTCCTCTACTTCCTCCTCCTCCTCCTCCTCCTCCTCCTCCTCCTCCTCCTCCTCCTCCTCTACTTCTTCCTCCTCCTCCTCCTCCTCCTCCTCCTCCTCCACCTTTTGTGTAGCTAAATCAAACAGCCATGTAAGGACCTAATGGTCTGTTGCTGTTCGTGTTTCCTTTGTAATCCTTTGTAATCCTCCTCTTCCTCCTCCTTCTCCTTCTCCTCCTCCTCCTCCTCTCCTCTCCTCCTCTCCTCTCCTCCTCCTCTCCTCCTCCTCCTCCTTCTCCTCCCTCTTCCTCCTCCTCCCTCCTCCTCTTCCTCCTCCTCCTCCTCTCCTCCTCCTCCTCCTCCTCCTCCTCCTCTTCCTCCTCCTCCTCCTCTTCCTCCTCCTCCAAGTCCCCTCACTAAGCCGACAAAACACACCGTGAATTATACGATCCTCAAAAAGCCACTTACAGGGGGAGAAAAAAAATCACTTTACAATAAGGAAACTCCACATTTAGTCACCACCATCAGCATCACCACAACCATTACCACCATCACCATAACCACCACCACCACCACAACATCAACTACCACCACCACAACATCAACTACCACCACCACCACCACCACCACCATCACCACAACATCTACCACCACCACCACCACTATCACCATCATCACCACAACCATCACCACCACCATCACCACCACCACCATCACCATCCATCTTCACTTAAAACAGAAACAAAAAACAAACGAAAATAAACCAAGACGAAAAATAAAAGGTGCACGTTGGACATTAAATAAAAGGACGAAGTAAAACGAAAACAAAACGAACACCGATAATAAAGCTTCATTCGGCACGACACTGGTTCGAGCACCTGTTGTATTCACCACAACACAGTAGGGGGGGGGGGGGGGGGGAGGAGGAGGGAAGGTACACAACCAGGAAGAAGAGATTGGTAAGTGAGGCAGTGACATGATAATAATAGAAATAGGGGAACAACTTAGAACAAATATACATGTGTTTTGATAATAGGAAGAGAAATATACGTTAATCTACGGAGGAAACATTACCTTGGAGAGAGGAGAGAGGCAGAGAAGAGGAGGGAGAAGGGAAGGGCAGCGGCGCCAACCTTCCTTCCCCCTGAGGATGAGGGGAAGAGTGAGGGGAGAGTGAGGGAGAGTGAATGTTGTAACGCCTGCCCTCCGCTGGCTCACACTAACGACTGACTGCCTCGCTCTTCTCTCTCTCTCTCTCTCTCTCTCTCTCTCTCTCTCTCTCTCTCTCTCTCTCTCTCTCCCTAACTCGTTCTCTCTCTCTAACTCGTTCTCTCAGTAATTTCATGGGCTACAGGTGTGGGTTCAGGTTTGGTACAAGACAGGTGTGGATAAACTGCTGAAGAAGGTGTGTGGTGGACCATGAAGGTGTGTGTGTGTGTGTGTGTGTGTGTGCGTGTGTGTGTGTATGTGTGTGGTGGTCGAAACGAAGTAGTCAGTGGGTGTGGCAAGGTTGTGTGGTTGGGTGTGGCGGAGGTGTGGTTGGGTGTGGTGGGTGGGGTGGGCTGGGGGGCGTGTGTGGTGGGATGGGCGTGGTGGGAGGGGCGGGCGAGGGGGCGTGTGTGGTGGAGGGGGCGTAGTGAGGGGCGTGGCGTATAAGAGGGGGTGTGGCCGTAAAGATGTGGCTGTGGCCAAGGTAGGCGAGGGTTTAAGTGTGAGATGTGGGTGAGGAGAGAAGAGAGAGAGAGAGAGAGAGAGAGAGGAGAGAGAGAGAGAGAGAGAGAGGAGAGAGAGAGAGAGAGGAAAAGAGAGAGAGGAAAAGAGAGAGAGGGAGAGGTAAAGAGAGAGAAAAAAAACCATAGAGAAAGCGAGAAAAAAAAAAGAGGGAGATAGAAAGATAGAGAGAGAAAAAAAAAGTTCACCCTGCCAGTAACACACACACACACACACACACACACACACACACACACACACACACACACACACACACACACAAAGCCCGAGTCATCTGCAAAGTTGACATGTTGACTTTCTGTGCCTTAGTCAAACACAGCTCAAAAGACTTTCCCCCCCCACAAAAAAAAACAGTCATTCATACATAGGCTCTGAAAGACATACCCTGGCTGAAGTGTGTGTGTGTGTGTGTGTGTGTGTGTGTGTGTGTGTGTGTGTGGTGTGTGTGTGTGTGTGTGTGTGTGTGTGTAATAACAAGCTTGGATACCAACATTTTTTTACTTTTTTTTTTCTTGACATGGTGTTGAGGCTTTAGAAAGGATTAGGATGAATGAAGGAGGAGGAAGGAGGAACGCAAGGAGGAGGAGGAGGAGGAGGAGGAGTAGGAGTAGGAGGAGGAGGAGGAGGAGGAGGAGGAGGAGGAGGGGGGGAGTAGGAGGAGGAGGAGGAGGAGTGAGGAGGGGGGGGGGGGAGGAGGAGGAGGAGGAGGAGTTGAAGGATGGGAGGATAGAGGGATAACCTGAAAGAGGGAGGGGAGGGAGGAAGGGGGTGGCCGGACAGAATGGCGCCACCCTGATGGTTGAAAAATAAGGGAAAACTTGCAAAGAAGAGATAGGAAAAAAGAAGATAAGACGAGGAATATATGAAGACGTAAACGGCGGGAATAAAATGAAAAAGGAACCAAAGGAAATGAGAGATGAGTAAATAATTAATAAAAGTATCAATTTGGTGTCAGTATTACATCTTTATACAAGCACACACACACACACACACACACACACACACACACACACACACACACACACACACACACACACACACACACACACACACACACACACACAGTCTCCCATCTGTGTATATGGGTACTCCGTACCGTATCCTAGCTCTTCGTGTCCTGGTGGAACGCCGACGTGAGTTTCGACAGGGGATGCTTGCAGCCTATGTTGATCTCAAAAAGGCGTTTGACTCAGTGCATCGTGAGTCACTCTGGGATCTTCTGCGACTTCGCGGGATTCCTGCAAGGACTATTGGTTTGATGACTAGTCTGTACTCTGGGACTGAGAGTGCTGTGAAGTGTGGGGGAGGTGTATCCAGCTTCTTTCCTTAATACAGGAGTGAGGCAAGGGTGCGTTCTTGCCCCATCACTTTTCAACACTTGTATGGACTGGGTATTAGGCAAAGTTGTAGATCAAAGTGATTGTGGAGCATCCCTCGGCAACATCAAGATCACTGATCTTGTTTTTACTGATGATGCAGTAATCTTTGCTGAGTCGCTGGAGGTCCTGGTGATTGCTCTCGAGGCTCTGCACGAGGAGGCAAAGCCTTTGGGACTTGAGGTCTCCTGGCTTAAACTAATCGTCCAGACCATTTCATCATTCCTGATTTAATGCAGTCAAAATATAGCCATGATCGAGTATATCAACAATATGTTGTCACATTTTGCATCCAGTCACCCGTTTTTAAATGATCCGCATTCAAAATCTGTAAATTCCCCGTGCTCTCAAAACACAACTGTTTATCAGCAGACGACGCACCATGGGTCGGCGACGTCACAACAGGGAGCCTCCCAGCACTGCCTGATACATATGCGTGGAGACTGAGAAAAATGTAGTACTTGGGGAATTTTGGGTGTTTCTGATATATTTTTTGTGCGATGTGGCATGTACTTGCATCCTGTGTGGGTGCAGCGTGGGGGCTGTGCCTTTACCGAGAGCTTAGCACCCATTTGCAAACTGTGGGGCGACAATATATGTGTGCAGATGTGTGCAGCGGCGGCAAGCGGCGGGGAAGCGGCGGGTAGGTGCAAGGCCACCGAGATGAGAGGGCTGCAGTACCCTGGCTACTACCAGCCGCTCCCCGTCGCTCCAAAGGTCTGCACACATATATCGTCGCCGTGTGGGTTGTGAATGGGTGATAAGCTCTCGGGAAGGGCACGGCTTTCTTGTCGTGCCCATGCAGGATGCAAGTATGTTCCGTGTCGCACAAAAAATATACCAGAAGCACCCAAAATTCCCCAAGTACTACATTTTTCTCAGAGTCTCCGTGTGTCTGTGTCGGGCGGGGCTGGGAGGCTCACTCGTGTGACGTCCCCAGCAAGTTTCGCGCCACGGCTGGAATGTGGCTGTTGTTTTTCCCGCGCTTTTTACAAAAGTCATGTTTTTAGGGAAATAAGGCGTGAAAATGAATTTTTTTTGTGGATTAGGTATTTTGAATGATTATTCAACATAATTATGCAAAGAAAAAATGGGTCTGGACGATTACTTTAAGACCAAGGTCCAGGTGTTTGGAGGCTTACTAGATGAAACAGTACAGACTGTTCATGCGTGTGGCGAGGGCATTGAGATCTTGCAAAGTTTTACATACCTTGGTAGCGCAGTCCCTAATGACGGCGGGTCACGTCAAGAAGTCTTACGGCGGATTAGCATTGCCCACGGTGTTATGGACTCGCTCAGCAGGAGTATTTGGCGTTGTCGGTACCTGTGCAAGAGGACAAAGATCCGGATCTTCAAGTCGCTTGTGATCCCTGTCTTACTTTATGGTTGTGAGACATGGACACTAAATAGCGACTTGAAGAGACGAATCGATGCCTTTGGTAATAAATGTCTTCGCAGAATCATGGGGTATCGCTGGAATGATTACGTGTCAAATCAGCGATTGCACCGTGAGACTGAATCGAGACCTATTACCTGCATAGTCCGTCAACGCCAACTTCGGCTATATGAGCATGTGGCACGCTACCCTGAAACCGATCCTTCCCATCGGGTTGTATCTGTAAAGCCCCGTCCACACTACCACTCACCACCGTCGGCGCTTCCCGTCGAACAGTGTTCGTCACTCAAAAGTGGCAGTGTGGACACGATGCCGACGAGCAAAATTTAACCGTCGGCGCTGCCCGCCAACATTCAGCAGGTTTAATATTGGGCGGGCATGCCCGTCACTCACGGGTCAGCGCCAAACACATGCTTCAAGTTATCGGCAGTTTTCACTATCTAGATAGTTTTGCATTGCTATGTACCGTATACCATCAGAACCAAGAAAGTCAGCTGATTACGAGTATGTGATCAAAAATTAAATGGGAGAAATGGTCGGGAAATTGCAGCGAGTTGAAGACAAAAAAGTGAGAAAAATGTTTATACACTATTTCTTTTTGCTATATTTTTTAGAATACACAAAAAGGTTTTCGTATATTTTTCTTGCTTATGATATGCAGAAATGTGTTATGAAGATGATAGTTGGGTCAGTTTTTCTAAACCTCCTGTGGTTATTTCATAATCTCGAGTGAGAGTACACGATATGCAGAAAACATGACTCTCACTTTGAAATCAGGAAGCGCGCTGACCGCCGAACAAAACCGTTCGTGTGGACACAACCCTGGCAACGGCGCTTCCCGTCGGCAAGCACCGACGGCAAGCACCGACGGTGGTGAGTGGTAGTGTGGACGGGGCTTAAGAGACAACCCGGCGTGGAGGAGGCCAAGCCCACAAGGCTCGTGGCTGGGTCAAGTTGATGTTTCTTGTCGAGAGCTGCTTGGTATGGGAAAAGAGCCTGCATGGGGACTCGCGCGTGGTGACCCCGGGAGTGGCGTCGTAGGGTGGGCGAGGCGACGCGCCCCCCGGCGTATGCCCCCAACGATTGATTGATTGATTGTAGTGTAGAGGTAGCACGCTCGGTTCACAACCGTGAAGTCCCGGGTTCCATCCCCGGGCGGAGCGGAGTCAGATGGGCTGTTTCCTTAAAACCCAAGCCCCTGTCCACCCAGGAGTGAATGGGTACCGGGTGTTAGCCGGGGGATTTGTGACCCGCCTCCCGGGGGGTACGGGGCGCCTCCCCGTGCCCTTCGGCCAACACTAAGCACTAAGGATGAATGTTAAGAATGTTGATATGGAGACGGGGCCATGCGAGTGTAGCTCAGGCCCTGTAAAATACAACTAGATGAATACACACACACACACACACACACACACACACACACACACTAATAAAACGCGATTAGAAGATTTATGAATGTTGGATCTCTAATGTTGCATGAATTAACGAAATATCATAAAGAAACACTACTACTACTTCTATCAATGACAACGGTGATAATAATGAAATGA
>JACEEZ010004648.1:415000-510000 GCA_016584305.1 Chionoecetes opilio | reverse complement strand
CAGTACTACGCTGATTTTCCATGGAATGATTACTGCTTCCATGTCAAAGACCCATCTCTTTGTGCAGAGCGCATAACTGAGGTCATAGTCTCTGGCATGGAGGCATACATTCCACACACTTTCTCTAATCCTAAAGCCCGTCAACCTTGGTTTAACTCTGTTTGTTCTCATGCTGTCCGATATAGAGAGGTGGCTCACAAACGGTACCGTAAGCATCCATCTCCTGAAACTCATGCCCTTTATATTTCTGCCCGCAATCATGCCAAATCTTTACTTCAACTTGCCAACAACTCTTTCATTCATAGAAAATGTCAAAATCTTTCTGAATCAAATTCCTCTCGTGATTTCTGGCATCTAGCAAATAACATCTCTAACAATTTTTCTTCTTCATCTTTCCCTCCTATGCTTCACCCAGATGGCTCCACAGCTGTCTCATCTATTTCTAAAGCTGAACTCTTCGCTCAAACCTTTGCTAAAAATTCCACTCTGGTTGATTAAGGGCTTGTTCCTCCTTCTCCTCCACCCTTTGACTATATTATGCCTGTCATTAAGATCCTTCGTAATGATGTTTTCTTTGCCCTTTCTGGCCTAGATCCTCGGAAAGCTTACGGTCCTGACGGAGTCCCTCCTATTGTTCTCAAAAACTGTGCTTCTGTGCATGCTTGCACCCTGCCTGGTCAAACTTTTCCGTCTTTGTCTATCTACTTCCACCTTTCCTTCTTGATGGAAGTTTGCTCACATCCAACCTGTTCCTAAGAAGGGTGACCGTTCTAATCCTTCAAACTACCGTCCTATAGTTTTGACTTCCTGCCTTTTTAAAGTTTTTGAATCTATGCTTAATAAGAAGATTCTTAAGCATCTATCTGCTCACAATCTTCTATCTGAGCGTCAGTACGGTTTCCGTAAAGGGCGATCTACTGGCGATCTTCTAGCTTTCCTAACTGAATCTTGGTCATCCTCCTTTAGGGGTTTCGGTTAAACTTTTGCTGTTGCCCTTGACATATCAAAAGCATTTGATAGAGTCTGGCACAAATCTTTAATTTCCAAACTACCCTCATTCGGTTTCTATCATTCTCTCTGTAACTTCATCTTAAGTTTCCTTTCAAACCGTTCTATTGCAGCTACTGTAGACGGACATTGTTCTTCTCCTAAATCTATCAATAGTGGTGTTCCCCAGGGTTCTGTCCTATCACCCACTCTCTTTCTATTATTCATTAATGATCTTCTAAGTCTAACTCAAAGCCCTAACCACTCCTACGCTGATGATTCTACCCTGCATTTTTCAACGTCGTTTATTAGACGTCCAACTCAACAGGAACTAAGTGATTCACGGAGAGATGCCACCGAGCGCCTAACTTCTGATCTTTCTATAATTTCTGATTGGGGCAAACCTTGTTTTGTTCAATGCCTCAAAAAACCAATTTCTTCACCTATCTACTCGACAAAACCTACCAGATAACTATCCTCTCTTCTTCAATGACACTCAACTGTCTCTTTCTTCTACAATGAACACTCTAGGACTATCCTTTACTAAAAATCTGAACAGGAAATCTCACAGCTTATCTCTTGCTAAAACAGCTTCTAAGAAGTTAGGTGTCCTGTGGCGTCTGCGTCCTTTTTTTTCTCCCTCCCAATTGCTTGCTCTCTACAGGGGCCTTATCCGCCCATGTATGGAGTATGTCTCACATGTTTGGGGAGGATCCACTCATACAGCTCTCCTAAACAGGGTTGAGTTAAAAGCTTTTCGTCTCATCACTCCCCTCCTCTGACTGACTGTCTTCAATCTTTAAATTACCGACGCAATGTTGCTTCTCTTGCTCTCTTCTACCGTTATTTTCATACTCACTGCTCTTAAAAAAAAAAAAAAATGTGTCAGCGTTGTAATTATAAGTCGTTGCTTCTTTTCTACGAACTGTGATTAGATATAGAGTGAAAAAAGTATTTGCCTTAAATGTCTTGGGGTGTTTGTGCATTTTTTTCATGTCTGGAATTGTCTATCTTGCTTTACATTCCTCGCAGATTTATTCACCCAAACAAGGAACCATTTACTTACCTTACCGATGAATAACCTTAGATTCTGCGAAACAATTTGTATGAACAGGAATACGTACGGGAACCACCACGTGTAGGTATCACGGCCTCCTGTAGTTTCCTTATTTTCTTATGTTCTTATGTTCTTATGATGGGACCAAAATTGCATTACATCCTGCCTACGTCACCACGGCCGAGGCCTAACCATCGAAGCCCTACGAAAAAAGTCTACAGAGACTATAGGCTCAGAAATAAAGAGAAAAGATGTGAAGCCTAATTTAATTGTCTTAAATATATATATATATATATATATATATATATATATATATATATATATATATATATATATATATATATATATATATATATATATATCGACAGGGGATGCTTGCAGCCTATGTTGATCTCAAGAAGGCGTTTGACTCAGTGCATCGTGAGTCACTCTGGGATCTTCTGCGACTTCGAGGGATTCCTGCAGGGACTATTGGTTTGATAACTGGTCTGTATTCTGGGACTGAGAGTGCTGTGAAGTGTGGGGCAGGTGTATCCGGCTTCTTTCCTGTGAATACAGGAGTGAGGCAAGGGTGCGTCCTTGCCCCATCACTTTTCAACGCTTGTATGGACTGGGTATTGGACAAGGTTGTAGATCAAAGTGATTGTGGAGCATCCGTCGGCAACACCAAGATCACTGATCTTGTTTTTGCCGATGATGCAGTAATCTTTGCTGAGTCGCTGGAGGTCCTGGTGATGGCTCTCGAGGCGCTGCACGAGGAGGCAAAGCCTTTGGGACTTAAGGTCTCATGGCTCAAGACCAAGGTCCAGGTGTTTGGAGACTTACTAGATGAAGCAGTACAGTCTGTTCATGCGTGTGGCGAGGACATTGAGATTTTGGAAAGTTTTACATACCTTGGTAGCGCAGTCCATAATGACGGCGGGTCACGTCAAGAAGTCTTACGGCGGATTGGCATAGCCCACGGTGCTATGGACTCGCTCAGCGGGAGTATTTGGCGTTGTCGGTACCTGTGCAGGAGGACAAAGATCCGGATCTTCAAATCGCTTGTGATCCCTGTCTTACTCTATGGTTGTGAGACATGGACACTAAATAGTGACTTGAAGAGACGAATCAATGCCTTTGGTAATAAGTGTCTTCGCAGAATCATGGGGTATCGCTGGGATGATTACGTGTCAAATCAGCGATTGCACCGTGAGACTGAATCGAGGCCTATTGCCTGCATAGTCCGTCAGCGCCAACTTCGGCTATATGGGCATGTGGCACGCTACCCTGAAACCGATCCTTCTCATCGGGTTGTATCTGTAAGAGACAATCCGGCGTGGAGGAGGCCAAGGGGGCGCCCACAAGGCTCATGGCTGGGGCAAGTTGATGTTTCTTGTCGAGAGCTGCTTGGTATGGGAAAGGAGCCTGCATGGGAACTCGCGCGTGGTGACCCCCGGGATTGGCGTCGTAGGATGGGCGAGGCGACGCGCCCCCCCGGCGTATGCCCCAAATTATTGATATATATATATATATATATATATATATATATATATATATATATATATATATATATATATATATATATATATATTATATATTGATTTTGCTCTTAAAATGACAATTCATATTAATAAACCCGAGAGTCTATTAGTTTTCCCTGCTGACAAATTTAATTTTTTTGTCAGCTTATGTCCACAGTAGTCTTTCTTTCATTTCCTGTCTCATTGTACCAGCGTTTATTTGTTCACTAGCCGCAAAGCCGCCCTCTGGGCGGACTTTTTGGCTAGCTCCTGCGGAGGGCTATTGGTGGGCCTTCACCTGTGTTTGGTGGGCCTTCGGCCCACCAAACACAGACTCTCCAAATAGCCCCTTCTAGCTTTCCTGAAATCATGGATGTAGAAATGTATGTATTAACGCCAACCCATTCACATCACCCCCAACCCATTCACTCACCCATTACCCATCACCCCCCACCCATTCACTCACCCATTACCCATCACCCCCCACCCATTCACTCACCCATTACCCATCACCACACACCCATTCACTCACCCATTACCCATCACCCCCAACCCATTCACTCACCCATTACCCATCACCCCCCACCCATTCACTCACCCATTACCCATCTCCCCCCACCCATTCACTCACCCATTACCCATCACCACACACCCATTCACTCACCCATTACCCATCACCCCCCACCCATTCACTCACCCATCACCCCACACCCATTACCCATCACCCCACTCATTCACTCACCCATTACCCATCACCCTACATCAAGGTTTCCTCAATTCTCGCAACCCACTATTTTCATAATTCTCGCTAATAGGCTGCTAAAAAAGAAGAAGAAGAAAGTGATCGGATCATCTCATAATTGGGCTTATAATGTGCGCCTGGTCGAGCTGGTTCCAAAACTGTGCCATATGAGGGGATTGGGGCACTGGGGGCGGCACCTATCGCGGACACACACACACACACACAGAGACACACTTTCGCTTATATTATTATAGATGAGTATCTTTTCCTTGTCAATGAAGCAAAGCAGTGTGGCATTGCCGAGGGACTGAGGGGTTTCGCTAATGCAATAAAGCTGTTTACATAATTATGAATATTTGGCGGCAAAATGTAATGTTTTGAGTGTGTGTGTGTTATTCACCCATGGTCTTGTCCACGCGAGTCGGACTCGCACGTGCGCGCACGCATGTGTCTGTGTGTGTGTGTGAATAAAAGATCAAAGCGGCAGCCAATTCTTCGTAGTTTTTTTTTTGTCCACACACACAGACACACACACACAGGGAGAAGGTTATCAGTGAGACATATATATAGCGAATTATTTAAAAGAATATTAAAACTCCGTATGTTATCTAGAAAAAAAAAGTATAATTAACCAAGATCAGCCAACTGTAGACTAACGAGTGGCCACAGATGGTTCTTTGTACTTTCCTTAAATATCCACTGAACTTTTAGTTAACGTTTGGAGTCAGTAATGTGTTGCCTCTGAGCAGCAACAGTTAGTTAACGTTTGGAGTCAGTAATGTGTTGCCTCTGAGCAGCAACAGTTTTGCCTCGGATCAGTGTAAACAAGGTATTGCGTCATCATCCAAGGACATATCTTACCATCGTGTTGCGTACTGTACCTTTTTGACCACAACCTTTCCTTCGTAATAACTATACCTTTTATCATTGAAATATATACAAATGCATATGTACATTTGAGAATATGCATTGATTTTACAAAGTTTTAGGCGTCGGGTAGGATGAATGATATGAAATAGCCAGAATCGCCGTAACGTGAGCCGAGTTTAACGAAGCCTCAATCACCACCCAAATAGCCTCACAGGTCCCAGCAAGTCAAGTTTACGGTGGATTTTAGTGACACTTTTTTACCATTATGTTGATTGATGAGTCTTTCCGGCGCCTTGGAGGAGTGGTCGGCGTTCTGAAGATCATTCACTGAAGATGCAAGGTGCAACATAAAGGTGCAGTGAGGTACTAGTACACTGGTGTACTGAGGCGGGGTCCGGGAGTCAACAGTTTTATGTTATTCCTGAGGGTCATGAGAGTCATGGGGTTTCCCTTCAAATACTGCAGCCAGGTCAACGTTTTTCGGGACGGTTTTTCGGTTGTCTCAAAACGTTGGCTTTGATACGCTGGTAAAACTGCAGTTAATACAATACTCCCCATTGACCAATACTTTCCGGTAAATTTGCTGTTTCAACCAATATTCCCTATTGACCAATACTCTCCTGACATAACTGGGGGGCTACGCGGTTAATATGGAGGAGAGTTTCACGTTCGTTTTTAGAGACACCAACTACTTTTTCTTGGCCTACAATAGGTGCTTGTTCTAATGGTGCTAGTTTTATTTTGCGCAAACCAAAAAAAAAAAAATATATATATTTTGTGGTTAAGGTTAGGTTAGGTTTCTTTGAAACCTGTAAGGTTAGGTTGGGTTAGGTTAGGTTAGGTTAGGTTAGGTTAGGTTAGGTTTCATTAAAACAAGGTTAGGTTAGGTTTTTTTTTTTTCTTCTTTTTTTTTTTTTTTTGGTTTGCGCAAAATAAAACTAGCACCATTAGAACAAGCACCTATTGTAGGCCAAGAAAAAGTTGTTGGTGTCTCTGAAAACGAACGTGAAACTCTCCTCCATAATTACCGGCTACGCCCCTCCAGACCCCCCTGCCAGTTAACTAACCAAACCTGGGCATTGATTACGTAACCTAACCTCGCTGGGGGGAGGGTTCGCCCCCCCCCCCCAGACCCCCCTTGTGTTATTTTACATTTCTACAGCTATTACAGGGGTTAGAAATACTCCTTATGATGAGAAGGAAACGTTCAGGATACGTACTTAAAATAACCGATCATGTATTGGTTGTAACTGCATTTATACCTACTTCCTGACCCCGGCCCCCGCTATCCCCGCTAGCTCACTAGCCTGGCTTGGACCTTGGTTATGTAACCTAACTGGGGGGACTGTGCCCCTCAAGACCCCTTATGTTGTTCATTTCCGACGGCTGATATAGGGGTTAGAAATACTACAAATGGTCAGATATACAAGTTGAGGATAGTTATATATTCATGCTTTGTGTTGTATTAAACCAGTAGAACCAATACGTTCACTTTACCAATGTGGGCAATTTTTGTGACAGTGTTCAGCACAGTATGTACATGGTTTTTGTACATGGTAATGAAGAACCCATCCTTTATTTATTCTCATGAGATTGAATTTAGAAGTGTATACCTCTTAGGTGTAACTACTAAAGACAACATCACACCTTATGTTACAGACTTACATGCATGATTTGTATGTGATTTGCATCATTACTCTTTACAAAATAGGCATTCATGTAAACCCTGCTAACACATACATACCTGACAATGTATGACTTTGAATCAATGCAAAGTTTCTTTCTGAATCACCATTATACCAGGCTGTGTGACTTTATTTACAAGGCATTAAAGGCACATGAGCTAAGCTGAATTAGCTACTGAAATACAGAATTATTTATACGGATTCCACAAAGGTTTCAGGAGACACAATGGGTAACATACTGTAACTCTCTCCATGCAGGAAGATGTTTGACTCGAGTGTGTGGCTGAAGAGCTGCCTGTTGGCGGGCACGCTGCTCATCGGGGCGTACGTCATATTCGGCGGCACCGTCGTCACCCGCAGGAGGAGGAGGAGGAAAGGTGAGCCAGTCAATCACATGTCACTGGAAAAGCGCAGATTAAAAGAAAAATAAGGAAAAACTGGTTCACAAATAGGGTAGTAAATTATTGGAATGGACTCAGTCGTCAGGTACTTAGTGTGGAGTCAATAGGGAGTTTTAAAAGAAGGCTAGATAAATTCATGGATGGGGATGAAAGGTGGATGTAGGTAGTGTTAAGTATCAGGAACTTTCACGTGTAGGTCTATCGGTCTCTTGTAGCTTCCTTATTTTCTTATGTTCTTATGTTCTTATCACCAAGAAGCTAAATTTACAATAAGAGGTCATTTTGTTGATTCGGAAGTCCTATAAAATCTTGATTTTGTCACTCTAAACCACAAGCACTCCGTATTCTTCCCTTTTTCCTTCCCTTATTCTTCCTATTCTTCCCGTTTTCTCTCATTTTGTCTTGATAATCTTGCTATCATCTCTCTTCCTAACGTCCATACCCATTCTTCTTTTATATGAAGATTAAACTAGCAGAAAATAGATGTGTTGTAAGAGGAATCTGCTCTCCCACAGATGGTATCCCTGGATTAGCCAACATTGGGAATTCGTGTTTCCTGAATGCCTTGGTGCAGTCACTTGCCTCCTGCCCCATGTTTGTGGCGTGGCTGGCCGGCAGACACACGGAGAGGGCGCCGCCACTCCTTAACACACTCCACAATCTCCTCAAAGGTAATATTATGCTACATTTATCATTTTATGTAGCATCATGACCAATTTTATCATGTTTATACATCACTATTGTCATCATCACTATTTATTTTGCTCTCTCTCTCTCTCTCTCCCCCCCCTCTCTCTCTCTCTCTCTCTCTCTCTCTCTCTCTCTCTCTCTCTCTCTCTCTCTCTCTCTCTCTCTCTCTCTCTCTCTCTCTCTCTCTCTCTCTCTCTCTCTCTCTCTCTTTTTTTTTTTTTTACTTTCAAAATAGTAACTTCTCATGAGACCTAATTTTGGTAACCATATCTACCTTTGGAATCAGGGCTTAAAAACTAAATTATTTTTCAAACGGTTCGTTCCGATCAGAAACAGTATTATTAACGTTTCGTTTTTTGTTCCTCCTCAAACATATAACGTTCCTGAACCGGTAGGAAAGAAATTAAAACTGGTTAGAACGTTATTCTCAAACCATGTATTGAATATGCTATTAGCCCTAATAAATAATAATGCCTATACATGACTACATTCTTATAGATGGTAATAAAGCCATACATTTCATGGTGCACAGTATCCAACAAAATCAAACCCTTAGATGTTGTAAGAACTATATTATTGTACGACTAAAATAAGGCAACACATTTACATATACAATACAGGAAGCGTAGTGTAGGAGTATGCAATCTCAGTTGCCGTAAAGACATGAATCACTAATTATTTATTAATATTATATTTGACAATAAATATATTAATATTGTTGATATAATATTGTTGAAATATATTTTTATTGCTGTTCCTTATCTCAGATTTGCACTATGTAAAATACAAAGCGCATGAAAGAGAGAGGGAAAGTGTTCTAAAGAGAAGACTTTTCTTGTAGGGTAGGGCTTCAAAATAGCAAAGAATAATTATTTTCTTTTTTACAATGGCTATCTTTTAATGTCATTCTATATAACATTGGATTTCTTTTGTGGCTAACAGAGGGATATTGACTGTTTTAGCTTCCTGGAGAATCATTTCATGAACAACTTTTGATGTGTGCGTGACTGGGGGTCTTGTGTGCACCTCACCGTGCACAAATTATTTTATGCTATTGTTTTTTTCCACTGGTCCTTCAAGTGTTTCTTTAGGTTTTGGTAGAATGTGGCTTCCAAATGACATTAAATATATAATTCTTATTCTTTTATAATAAATATCTTTGAATGCAATTCCAAATGTCTGAGTTCTTTTATGGCTAATGGAATGAGATTATATAATCAAAATTTTGCTTATTTAGTCAGATTATGTACCTATTTCTGCACCAGTATGCAAGTTGATAAACAGAACATTGCTTCAGTGTCATAAAATTTATCAATTCAATTGCCTTTCAAATTTTCAATTAATATACAGATAGTACACTAATGAAGTATGTGGGGCATGCACTTCACACAGCATTAGTTACTATAATTATTACCTGATCTGGAAAATCCCGGGATCCCGGGAAATGTCCTGGTTTGTCCCAGAATCCCGGGATGTTAAGAAACCCCAAAAACAGGAAACCCTAATTGTATCTTGTTACATTGCTACAACATTGTTACAGGAACTAACCCGTGTATGTCTCACGGCCTCTCCTAGCTTCCTTATTTTCTTATGTTCTTATCTATTGCAGCACTGAACAACGAGGGGGAGACGAGTGGTGATGCCTGTGCCGGGGAGGTGCTCGGGGCGCTGCGGGGCCACGGCTGGGTCATCACCTCGGAGGAGCAGGACACACACGAGCTGTTCCACGTCCTCACCACCACCATAGAGGATGAGATCATAAGTGGCGCTCCCGTCCCTTCCCTGCTGGACATCTCGTGGCTGGATGTGAAGCGGGAGGAAGGTCCAAGCGAGGGGGTCACACTCAGAGCGGCCTCGTGGAGATTAAAAGTCGCCATGCATGATATGGACACAAAGAGCAACAAACAGATGAAGGAGGAACTGAATGGCATCTTATATAACCATGTACGGGAATTTGCTAACTTTGGGGTGCGTGAGGAGCGTGGTGGTGGTGGTGGTGGTGCTGCTGAGGTTAATCGGAGATGTGATGGTAATAGAGTGTCAGGCTGTGATGAGGATGGCTGTGAATCATATGCTGTGTCTTCAGACCTCCAGGAAATAGGCCAGTGTGATGATGATACAAATAAGGCCTTTGAACTGCAGGAAACGGTTGGGCATAGTGTGAGAAGCAGACTATCAAGTAGGGAGAAGACTAATAATAAGAATGTTGATGATAAGGAATCTCAGGGTCACACAGACATTAGTTTTATGAGGTCTTGTGTCGTCCCTCCTGAGTGTGACGATAACAAGAACGTGAAGCAAGAGTCTTTCCTCCACAAGACATCCAGGAGGCCGCCACCTCAGCCCGGCAGGTCACAGGCGGCAAACAGTGGCAGAAGGAAATCGCGCAGTGACCACCAGCAGGACATTTCTTTCCGAGGCTACCTGGCCAGTCAGCTGCAGTGCACTGTTTGTGGCCACAGGGTCAGTATCCTCACCTCTCTGTCACTGGGCATCACTGTTGTAGTAGTACACCACACTATTATTATCAGTGAACTTATATTCTGCTTTGCTTTAAAAAGGGAGCTTTAAAAGGAGGCTAGATCATTTCATGGATGGGGATGAAAGGTGGATGTAGGTAGTGTTAAGTATCAGGAACTACCACGTGTAGGTCTTGCGGCCTCTTGTAGCTTCCTTATTTTCTTATGTTCTTATGCTTGGGAGTTCACAGGCTGCAGCTGACTCATATAAGAAGTAACAGATGCAACAGATAACGATATAGAAGAGGAGAAAAACTGACATTCACTGATCTTTCCCTTCACAGAACCCCGCCCAGTGGAGTAGCTTTGAATCCTTGTCCCTGTCTCTGCCCTCCCTGCCGTGGGGGGAGGTGAGTCTTCAGGAGCTGCTAGGGGCCTACACCACCCGGGAGCAGGTGTCCGGGGTGAGCTGCGAGGGCTGCAGCCATGCCGCCGACTCGCCTGTCAAGACCACCTTCACCAAGCAGCTCACCATCGGCAAGGTGAGGCCAAAGGGAACCTGGGTGTCTTGTGTGAAGTTTTAATGATCTAGGTCTGACATTTTATTCACAGGCCTTCACATGGATACTCTTTAATTTTTGGAAGTATTACTCGTATTAGTGATATAACTTTATATTTTATGTTTTAGTTTTTATCCGTATGTTTATAATTCATTCGTACAGGGAAAGAGAATGTCCTTAAAATGTGGTTTGGATACTTGATGTATGAACATTGTGTAGAGGAAATTAGATTTTTGGAGGATGATATTAATGAAAAGACAAAAAAAGAGTAAAAGCAAGAGAGCATAAAGAGATAAGTGCACTTTTTAATGACATATTCAAGTAAGCATAGTGTGCGAGAGGAATTTTGAAAAGACTGCAGGCTGGCTGAGCACCCCGAAGGCTCATGTCACATCTGATCCCCAGCTGCCCGACTGCCTGTGTTTCCATGTCAAGCGAACCGTCTGGCTGGAAAATGGATCGGCCATCAAGAGAAGGGACCATGTGACTTTTCCTGAGATTCTGGTGATGGATCCGTACACCTACACCACCTCCATCACCATGCAGGTATGTGAGAGAGAGAGAGAGAGAGAAAAAAAAAAAGAACGGTAAAAACTTAAAGTACTAATCGTCCTGACCCATTTTTTTCTTTGCAGAGTATGTTGAATGCTCATTCAAAATACCTAATCCACAAAAAATCATTCATTTCCACGCCTTATTTCCGTATAAACACGACTTGTAAAGTGCGCGGGAAAAAAATCTACTCCGTTCCAGCCGTGGCGTGAAACTTGCTGATGACGTCCCGGGAGGCCGACAATCTGCACCACACAACCTTCCCTCCTCCGACGCGCAAACCACCTCCACACATTGCTCGTGGCCGTATCGGTCGGAAACGGGTGCTAAGCTCTCTGCAAAGGCACAGCTGTCTTGCTGCACCCATAAAGGATGCAAGTGTATGCCATATCGCAAGCAAAAAAATCTGAAACACCCAAAATTCTTCAAGTACTATATTTATTTCTGTGTTTTCGTGCTTCTGGAGCGCCGCGGGGTCAGGGACTGCCTTTTGTGATGTCACCGAGCCGTGGTGCGTCGTCTGCTAGTCGTAGGGAGCATTTTGGGAGCTCGTGGAATTTGCAGATTTTGATTGCGGGTTATTTAACCCATGGGCTGCGGGTGGACTCTGAAGAGCGGGGGTTTTAAAGGCATACCAAAACCGCGGGCTTTAACCCAGGCGGCTACAAATTGGTGTGTGTGTAGTACAACATGGCAACTCGAGATATGCGAGACCATATGCGAGCGCATGCGAGATATACGAGATATACGCGATATTACACTCTAACCCATAGCGTATACGGGTGGATATTCGCCCGGGAAATCTCGCCATACGATGCAGTTCGCGCCACATTTTTCAACTACGGACCGCCCCCCCACCCACCCCAGACATATTTTGGGGGGTCAAATATATATGGCCGGGTGCACTACAACATTCCCTACATGCTGATGTAGTTTTTAGCGATTTTTGCAAGGGTCGTCAAAATGACCCTACCCTTCGCCCAGGGCTTAGGTGTATAAAGCATACCCTTAGCTTGTTAAGGGTTAAAAATGGCTGACTGGATGCAAAAAGTGACAAAATGTTGTTGATATACTCGATAATGGCCATATTTTAACTGCATTAAATCAGGAATGATGAAATGGTCCGGACGATTACTTTAACATGTAAGTTGTGGAATTTTTTATGATTGATAAACATTTCTGTGTTGGTATCTTGATAAACATCCATATATTTCCTCTAGTCCTCTCACCCACCTCCTTGAAGACAGCTCCCTAATGAGGATAACGACACTATTCCATTACCTTCATCAGAGCCAGATGAAGGCCGGTATGCAGAGCAGGACGCCGTCTGAAGGCACGGGTTCCAAGCTGCTGGAAGGCCACCCCATCACTGCCCTGAATCACTCCTCCACACCCTCGCCCTCAGAACAAAGGTGAGAATTGCCACACATCAATATTCTCCTCTCCTCTTCATTTCTTCTTTCACTTCCTCTCTTCCTTCTCCTCTCCTTCTCAATTCCTTCTCTTTATTTCTTCTTTCTCCTCCTCTCTTCCTCTATTCCTTCTCCTCCTCTCCTTCTCAATTCCTTCTCCTCTTTTCTTCTTCAATTCTTTGTTCTCCTCTCCTCATATATTCTTTCTCCTCTCCTCCTCCACACACAACCAGCATGTATTGTATCTACCTGTCTGTTTGCCTCTGTCAGATTCTTAGTTCATATCTCTGATGCTGTGTGTTCGTTGATAAAGCAGAATGAGGTGTTGAGAGATAGTTGGAAGCGTATCATAGGCCGTCTAACTTCATGAAACATTATGGGAAAAAATTTACGGTAAACAAAGTAAAAGAAGAAGAAGAATGAGGTGTTCAAGGTGAATGTGGCACTTGTCTATTATGATGCTCAGCAGGAAAGCAGGAAAGTTGCATGTGTGTTGAACAAGAAGTAACGGATTCAAGCTGGAAAAGCGTAGATTTAAAAAGGAAATAGGGAGAAACTGGTTCACAAATAGGATGGTGAATGATTGGAATGGACTCAGTCGTCACGTGGTCAATGCAGTCTGTAGGGGTCTTTAAAAGGAGTCTGGATAAATTCATGGATGGGGATGAAAGGTGGATGTAGGTAGTATTAAGTAATGGGAACTACCATGTGTAGGTCTCACGGCCTCTTGTAGCTTCCTTATTTTCTTATGTTTCTTATGTTCTTAAGTGAATATGGAACATACTACTTACTACCCCATTGTGAGCCTCCCTCCCTTGCCCCACCCAGCCCCCTGCCAGGTGTGGTGCCACTGCACTATGACCAGCTGTACAGACTGCAGGCCATCATCGTGCACGTGGGGGATGTGTTCTGCGGCCACTTTGTCACCTATCGCCGCGGACCCGCCAACTCTCGCAGCAAAAACAGGTGTGTGAGCCGAAGCAGAGCTGTTGTGTCATTTACTTTGCGTTGCCTTTTTCTATTGATATTTGTCCCCCTCCTTCTAGAGAATGGGGAGAAAGTTATAAGTGTGGTGACAATGTAACGGGCTGGATGTCAACTGGCTAGGGTGTGCACAGAGTATGGCTGAAATAGTTCAGTTTTAGCGCCATACAGTCAGTGCCATTGATATTGGCGCGAACTATTTTTGCAAAACACGCATGATGCAACACAAAAAAAGCTAGATCCTCTCACTCTCAATGCCCAAGGCTGACTAATGCTTTCAAACTTTCTTCACCTATCTACTTGACAAAACCTACCAGATAACTATCCCCTCTTCTTCAATGACACTCAACTGTCTCCTTCTACAATGAACATTCTAGGACTATCCTTTACTAAAAATCGGAACTGGAAATCTCACATCTCATCTCTTGCTAAAACAGCTTCTAAGAAGTTAGGTGTCCTGTGGCATCTGCGTCCTTTTTTTTCTCCCTCCCAATTGCTTGCTCTCTACAGGGGCCTTATCCGCCCATGTATGGAGTATGTCTCACATGTTTGGGGAGGATCCACTCATACAGCTCTCCTAAACAGGGTTGAGTCAAAAGCTTTTCGTCTCATCAACTCCCCTCCTCTGACTGACTGTCTTCAATCTTTAAATCACCGCCACAATGTTGCTTCTCTTGCTCTCTTCTACCGTTATTTTCATGCTCACTGCTCTTCTGAACTTGCTAACTGCATGCCCTCCCCCCCTCCCGTGGCCTCGCTGCACAAGACTTTCTACTCATTCTCATCCCTATTCTGTCCATCTTCCTAATGCAAGAGTTAATCAGTATCTTTACTCTTTCATCACTTTCACTGGTAGACTCTGGAACTCTCTTCCTGTTTCTATTTTTCCACTTTCCTATGACTTAAATCTTTTCAAAAGAAGAGTAACAAGACACCTCCCGAACTAAATTGGCTCACCCCTCTTTTTTATATTATTCTATTACTGTCTTCTTTATAGGGACTGGCAACTAAGCGGGCTTTGTGTTACCTATTTTTATTTGCCCTTGGCCAGTCCTTTGTGATGTAAAAAAAAAAAAAAAAAAAAAAAAACTTGGTGAGTAGCTCAAGGTCCGTCGTCTCTGTCAACATCTCGCGAGCCAATATCATTGACGGATTTGAACCAAGGTTTTGGAGGGTGCTTTGTTCTGCGCCATTGGAATTGGCGCAGCATGTTTGGCGCCAATACCAATGGTGGTGACTGTAATGTAAAGGACGGTTGAGTCAAGTGTGGGACTGTTCTCTAGCTAGTATTTGTAGTAGCCTATATGTGATTTAGGTACATAAGAACATAAGAAAATAAGGAAGCTACAAGAGGCCGTGAGGCCTACACGTGGTAGTTCCTGTCACCTAACACTACCTACATCCACCTTTCATCCTCATCCATGAACCTATCCAGCCCCTCTTTAAAGCTCCCTAATGACTCCGCACTAACTACCTGTCTACTGAGACCATTCCATTCATTCACCACCCTATTTGTGAACCAGTTTTTCCCTATTTCCTTTCTAAATCTACGCTTTTCCAGCTTGAATCCGTTACTTCTTGTTCTACCCTGGTTAAAAGCCGTAAGAACTTTTCCTACCTCTCCTTTATTAAATCCCTTTATCCACTTAAAAACTTCTATCAGATCGCCCCTTACTCTGCGTCTCTCGAGTGAGTGTAATTTTAATAACTTCAATCTCTTCTCATAACTAAAGTTACGCATCCCTTGTATCATTTTGGTCATCCTTCTCTGCACTGTTTCTAACAACACTATATCCATCCTGTAATATGGAGACCAAAACTGAACTGCATAGTCTAGGTGAGGCCTGACTAGAGCCAGATAAAGCTTTAGAATAACTTCCGTACTTCTACTTTTAACACTTCTGGTAATGAATCCTAATACTCTATTAGCTCTATTTCTGGCCTCAATACATTGTTTCCTAGGTCGGAGGTCTGGGCTCACCCTCACTCCAAGATCTTTTTCACCTTCTGATCTTTTCAGTGATACATTGCTGATGGTGTATCTATTACCAGGGTTTTTTCTACCAACATTCATAACGCTGCATTTATCAATATTAAATTCCATCTGCCATCTGACTGCCCCCTTGTTAAGTTTATCTAAGTCTCCCTGCAATATGTTTACATCAGACTGTGATCCAATAATCCTACCTACCTTAGTATCATCAGCAAACTTGCTGATATCACTGCTAATCCCACTATCCTAGTCGTTGATGTAAATCAAAAATAGTAATGGACCCAACACAGACCCTTGCGGAACTCCACTCGTTACCAGTCCCCATTCAAATTTAGAACCATAATTGTAACCCTTTGTTGCCTATTACTTAGCCAAGCTCTGATCCAATGAAGAACCTTCCCATCTATTCCATGAGCCCTAACCTTATTTAAGAGTCGCTCGTGTGGTACTTTGTCAAATGCCTTCCTAAAGTCCAGATATATTATTATCATAATCCTTATCATTATCTGCCGTCTCATAAACTTTCCTATAAAAACTCAATAAATTGGTGAGACATGACCTACCCTTGGTGAATCCATGTTGTGAATCATTGATCAAACTATGTTTATCTAAGTGCTCTCTAATGTTTTTTGCAATAACAGATTCCAATAATTTACCCACCACTGACGTTAGACTTACGGGTCAATAATTTGACTTTAGTCCTCTGTCTCCCTTCTTAAATATGGGAACAACATTTCCTTTCCTCCACAATAATGGCACATCGCCTATCTCAACCGATTTTCTAAAAATGTGCACTAACGACTCACTAACAACCTCCTTGCATTCCTTTAATACCCTGGGATACACTTCATCTGGTCCTGGCGATTTAAAATTTTTAATTTTATCTATACCCTCTTCCAGCAGGTACAGTACCATCTAGGTTAAGTGTTAATTCAGTGTTTGAGGGAGATGGTAACATTTCTTTTCTTTTTCCCACAGATGGTTTTATACCTCTGACTTGCTGGTGAGAGAAGCCAGCCTGGAGGAGGTAAGGAAGGCCAACGCCTACATGATCCTGTATGAAAAAGTAGTGTAAATAGAAGACTCACCCGCACAGATGATGTATCTATGTATATAACTAACCACCTCTGTATATATTGTATGTGAGTGTGAGAGAGTGTGTGTGTGTGTGTGTATGTGTGTGTGTGTGTGTGTGTGTGTGATATTCATCCATGGTCTTGATCATGTGTTGGACTTGTGGTCACCAACTATTACTTTCCCGTAAAGAGCTCTACACTACCCTCCCGAGTTTCACGCTATCCGAGTTTCGCGATCCTCAAGTTTCGCGCTGGGTCCTAAATTCTTACCATCCCGACTTTCGCGCATTATCTCCCCGAGTTTCGCGCTGCTTAGTACACGTACGGGACACGTCTTTCTACCGCTGGCGTCACGCGCGCTGCCTTAGACCAGGTTGCCAGACCTGCCTCTCGAATACCTCAAATATCCTTATTTTACGGCTTATAAGACGCTGCATCTTGGAAGACGCACCCAGATTTTGGAAAGAAACTTCTAGAAATATATATATACAGTCAAACCTCGATATAACGGACTAAAGGGGGGGAGGAGTGGTCCGTTAAGGCCGATTGTCCGTTATAGCGAGGGTATTTTCCCAAGGGGGGAAAAATATATGAAAAAACCAGAAAAATTGTGAAATAAATGAGAAATAATTACAAACACAACCAGTCTGTGTAGCTATGTTGGGAGGTAAACAGTGACTGGCACTACATGCTGAATTTGGTCCGCTCCTACACGTGAAATAAATGAGAAATAATCACAAAAACAACCAGAACGTGTAGCTAGTCAAGCTCAAGCTCTAGTGAAAGGTAAACAAATTACTACGAGCCAGATTCAGCCGTGGCTTCCAAAGGTATTGCTTATTATCATGACTAATGCTCATTATTATATATATTATATGGTTGTGAACTGCAGTTCTATACACGTGTCACTATTTAGGTCAGTGTAGCACTGCGTGTCGCCTTAGATAAGGGTGATTTAGGGTGTTGAGGTGACAGGGAGTCGTAGCAGCGGCCACGCCATAACACTAATAGTCACTATTTTAAACAATACACATCTTCTACCACTAAATCACTAGCAACACAGGCTCCTTCCTTATAATATTATATCTTAATATGTGATACATCAAAACTCCTTAAAACCCAAGCATTCCAAAATAAAATGAAAAAATACAATAATGTTGAGTTGACAATTCGAGCGGCGATAAGCGGTCTAATATGGAGAAAAAAAAAAAAAAAGTCACGCAAATGGAGTCCGTTATATCCGATGTCCGTTACATCGAGGTTTGACTGTATATAAAAATAAACCGATTTCCTACCGGTAGGCAGTAGTAAAATTACCGATTTTCTTGGTAGGCTTCTTCTCCTTCTTGTGACCTCTACCGCTTAGTATCGCTTCGTAGGTCCTCTCCTCTCCTCGTTTAGTGTTGGCCGAAGCCATCACCCCCGGGAGGCGGGTCACAAACCCCCGGCTAACACCCGGTACCTATTCTTGCTGGGTGGACAGGGGCTCGGGTTTTTTTAAGGAAACAGCCCATCAATTTCCGCTCTGCCTGGGGATCGAACCCGGGACTTCTCGGTTGTAAACCAAGCGTGCTACCCCTACACTACGGAGTACCCAAAGAGTTTCCCCGGCAGGATTTGAACTCGGGACATTGAGCTCACCACTCCAAGACGCTAACCACTCGGCCACCGCCGCTCCCAACGGTGGTCCCAAGTGTCTCTGTTCTGTTCCCATGTTCTTTGGCATATCGTACAACTTTTAGCTTGTATGCGATAGTATTAGTAAATAGTTTTGATGAATTCGCCATGGATGATAATTTCCAGGACTGAAAAGAGCTTGTGATACATGTGTGACAGCCCGGTGGTAAATGATACATCAACACTAGCAGACAATTTTTAGCAACGATGGCGCTGTTAGTGGTAACTTGCCGGGCCTCAGAGGCGGAACGTAAACATCATCATTATCAACATGAAGATAATGAATAGTGAGTGTGTTCTTGTGTGAAAATGACTGTATATCGGACAACAGTTATGGTGGTCTGGTTTTTTTTTTGTAATAGAAATTTATTTCCAAAATCAGGGTGCGTCTTCCAAGATGCTGCGTCTTATAAGCCGTAAAATATGGTACATACCTCAGTAAATTCACATAACTGAAGTCAAGGCTTACTGTATTTTCTACTTTTCAAGCTGGAAAAGCATAGCTTTAAGAAAGAAATAGGGAAAAACTGGTTCACAAATAGTGTGGTAAATGATTGGAATGGACTCAGTAGACAGGTAGAAACAGTGCAGAGAAGGATGACCAAAATGATACAAGGGATGCGTAACTTTAGTTATGAGAGGAGATTGAAGTTATTAAAGTTATACTCACTCGAGAGACGCAGAGTACGGGGCGATCTGATAGAAGTTTTTAAGTGGATAAAGGGATTTAATAAAGGAGAGGTAGGAACAGTTCTTACGGCTTTTAACCAGGGTAGAACAAGAAGTAACGGATTCAAGCTGGAAGGGCGTAGATTTAGAAAGGAAATAGGGAAAAACTGGTTCACAAATAGTGTGGTAAATGATTGGAATGGACTCAGTAGACAGGTACAGAGTCAGTGCGGAGTCATTAGGGAGCTTTAAAAGGGGGCTGGATAAATTCATGGATGGGGATGAAAGGTGGATGTAGGTAGTGTTAAGTAACAGGAACTACCTCGTGTAGGTCTCTCGGCCTCTTGTAGCTTCCTTATTTTCTTATATTCTTATATCACAGCATGAGGACAGATTAGTTGATTTGAATGTCTTATGGTATTTGAAATACTTGTAACAGGTAAGTACTGAGGTACTGAGTACTGAGGAAGTACTACAACATTCCTCTTTGAAGACGCATGATTCTTTTTCAGGGTATTTTTTTGGGGGAAAAGTGAGTCTTATAAGCCGTAAAATATGGTACACCTCGCACCGGAATAACTAAGCATTTTTTCAGTGTTTTCAATACCCCGAGTTTCGCGATCCTCAAGTTTAGCGCTATGCCTTCAGAAGAAAGCATGCGCGAAACTTGGGAGGGTACTGTAGAGCACATCGTGACCAATCTATAAATAAGGCTGAGACCTCACACACCACACACCCAATTCCCAAAGAGAGTAACTGCCCGCTTGTTATTGAAAAACCTGAGAGGTCGGAGTGAGCCTTGAACATATGACCTGATGAATGGCAGACGAGATTATTAACACTGCTCTAAGCAGGCGGTGTGTTTTTGTGTGTCTGTGAGTATGTTAGTGTTTGCTTCTGTTTAGGTGAGAGAAAAGACACGTCTAATGTGGCAGCATTGCAGTGTGTTTGTCATGACTATTGCCATTTTTATGCAAAGAACAATGTTCCTTCTGATCAAAACTTCAGTCAGTTGTAACGTGTATCCCACTGAACTGTTTAGCAACACTATTAAGGCTGCATAAACACAGGATTTGGATAAATAATCAGCAATTTTTATACATAGGGTAATTTGCCCTTTTGATGAGTCTCTCTTAGTGGTGGAGGTGCCATGGGTGGCGACTGTCATGCCGCAGACTCCACGGAGAGCACAGTGTTTGTCATTCTCATTTTGCTTCTTAAAAACTCTTGTGTCTGTTGAGTAGCCAGCACGCCACACAACTGTGCATTGTTCATAGGAGACACTGTGGAGCTTTTGTGCTTAAAACTATGTGCTGTGTTTTAAAATGTAAGATTATAAAATATGCAGAGACTATTGTTATTTTTTTCAGAGAAGAGTCTATATTACATGTGTGATATTCTGTGGTGTTTTGAACTGACCTCTTTTTATATTTTAGTACATATACAGAAGGCAATAGAAAACCAATCACATTCACTCTCTTTGAGTTTATTGGTCAGAACACACACACACACACACAAAATTATTCTATTTTTACGTGCAATAAATAAAAATACAAAATGATATCTATTGTAACAAAAATAATGTAGACGTAGGAGCTAGTTAAATTAAGCTTCATATGACACCATGACTAGATCAGATAATACTATTGTTAATCAAATTATTGTCCAGGAGGTTACAGGTCCACGTCAACCCACGGTAGACAAAATTGCCTAACACTGGTTGATGCGGGAATTTTTTCGCATCAACTCACATCAGCCTGATCGCCACGTCAGCGACGTTAATGCCTCGCAGACACAGACAGAGCCACATCATGGCCCCGACACTGCCTCGTCACTTGTCCCGGGGACTGACGTGGGCTGACACAACAATTTTTTTTATTTTCAAAAATCACGCCACGTCAGGAACGAGGCCTCGTCTGCCGGCGTTACCTTAAAAGTCAGGACCACCTTAAGTTGTGTTTTTACCTCGTCAATCCGCATTAGCATTATGCAGGTTGACGAGGCCCCGTAACCTCCTAGTGGGACCCGGGCTTTAGTCTTGCACTGCTGTCACCTCGGTAAAACCCCCCATCATGATATAATTTCCAGTTGTGCAACATATATCATATCACCGCAATGTTATCTAAGCTGACAGTAGAAACAGATGTGAACCACTTTAGCAACTGATAGGACATTCTATAATTTGCCAGAAATCTTGTCAAAATAAACTTATAGTCCTTCAGGAGTATGAAACACACAAACAGGCTCACAACTAAGCAAGACACATATTTTGATGATTGCTTTTGTTGATCTTAACTTTGCCTGACACTAAAGAATAGGCAAGTGAGTCAGGGCTCCCCAGAAACCTTGCTGTTATGAGAAGTAAGGCTGAACAAGAACACACACTGTGTATCAGGCAGGAATATAAACAATACCTCATAATAGAGTGTGTGTGATAATGGAAGTCAGTAAGCACTTGTGACAGTGGAAGACAAGATGTGAACATAACATAGAAACATGCACAGCCACCAAGATGCCAGGACCCAAATACTGATAGAGAGACTGACAGACACATGCACGCAGCACACACATGACAACACAGCAAATATCAGTCATGTTCCCTGCTATCATCGTCCCTGGACCGTCGTGTGGGCGTCGCTATGATCGTAAGTACGATCTTTAGTGCCGGCATATTTATGATCCGACACTGACCCGTGCTAATCAGTCACCGGAAAGAGGTGATTTAGGGCAACAAGTGTGTTTCAATTATTTAAGAAAGTTTGTTGACCAAAAATACATCTTTATCCTCAATTCGCAGTGTGAAATGTGTCGTGACAGAAATGTGTTATTGATATGGCACTTTGTCCCTTACTGGTCGTCGTATGACAATACTACACAAGAACAAGAACTTGCTTAGAGCAAGATGAACACATTGCAGTTTGGTGATGTCATAACATCAGTTGTTGAGGTTAACCTAGTTTGATTTTTCATGAACACAAGTTGATAATGTAGGTTGAGTTTGATCTCATGGCACATCATTCTGATTATACAGGATATGAATAGCTTGATCTTGCATTGAATAAAGTGAAAATGTCATTCAAGAAGAAAATACAAACTGGGTTCATTTATGGCAGGTATTAATTACTCTCATGCATAACTAAAGAGGAGTGACTGCACTCCAAAACTAGAGATTCCAGTTTTAAAGAGTGAGAAGTACAGTGTTGTAAGTAAGGCTCAGCAGCCAGGAGTCACATGTCAGTCAGAACGAGCTATGTAGTGGAAAGACATGAATGAATCATCAGATGATTACAGTAAACCCTCACTATAACCAACCATTTGGGGCATTTGGGGGAAGGGCTGGTCTTTAAAGCCAAAAGTTAATCATACACGTAGGTTGATATATAGGGGTCTTTTATCGAACTATGTTCGTTATATAAGGGGCATTTTTCGGTGATATACATATACGGTAGTTAAATGAGAGACACTTAAAAACACTGTGAACACACTTGAAGGCTGGGTGCAGACTGAGGCTGGCAGTCGCAGGAAGGACCCAGGCGACTCAGGCCGTGTGTTCGGTCTGTCGCCAAATTTACCGACCGTTTAATTTGTTAATTAGATGGGGCACGTGTTCGGTAGGCTCAGACCGTTTGTTATATCCAAAATACGGTATAAAAGGGTTCGTTATATTGAGGGTTTATTGTTCTATGTCACCTGGGAATAAGGTAATGGAAGGCCAAGCATAGATCAGTCCGGCAGACCAAGACCTAGTCAGCCATACAGACGGACCGCTAGTTGGCCATGAAGCAACCCATTGGATCATTCAGTGAGCCAAGTCTCCTTATTAGCCACTCAGCCAACCACTATTTGGATGGTCATTTGACTAGACAACCAGCCAGTCTACTGATCAGTCCAGTATCAGTTTGCCTATTAACAGCCACAGTTATTGTCATTCTTCTCGGCCCCATCGTCATCAGCTGCCAGCAGACCTTTGGCCCGGCCCCGGCGTCCCGGCAGCAGGCTGGAGTCCACCGCCGTGGCCATCCGCTTCATCACCGCGTCCAGGAGGTGTGTCACTGCGGCCTCCACGTGGTGACCAGTGGCAGCGGAGGTCTCCACATACCTCAATCTGTGGGCGTGAGGTGATGGAGAAAGGCTGGTGTGTCACGGTAATAGTCAACAATGCTTAGTGTGAGCTCTTGTTGGCGTGAGGTGATGGAGAAAGGCTGGTGTGTCATAGTAGCAGTCAAGAATGCTTAGTGTGAACTCATTTCCACTTAGGTATGATGATGATGATGAAGAAAACAAGTGACAAGACTTTAGTGTCGTATACAACCTTGTCTTTCATAAGCAAGATGCCCGGTTGTCCCCGACTCACCCGTACTTCTGTGCCATCTCGCGCGCCCGCTGCTCAGACACCACGCGATGCTCCTCCAAGTCC
This sequence comes from Chionoecetes opilio, assembly GCA_016584305.1. NCBI lineage: Eukaryota > Metazoa > Arthropoda > Malacostraca > Decapoda > Majidae > Chionoecetes > Chionoecetes opilio. The sequence continues at coordinate 486,267 of JACEEZ010004648.1, read as the reverse complement.
ACCTTGTTGCCGCACAGCACTATGTCCGGGTCCTCACAGTAGGCGTGCGTCTGTAGAGTGCCGCTGTGTCAACGTTCAACACTATACAGCTCTTGGTGGGTGTGTGTGTGTGTGTGTAGGGGTTTAATGATGTAGGTGGTGTAGTGTATAGATAGATGGTGTAGTATTGAATGCATTGTAGATTAGTGTAGTCATTACATGAAATTGTGTAAGAATGAGGTCAGAAAAAACTAACTCATGTACTGTTGTAGTTTTGTATTGATGTAGTGTTTGTTGGGTCTGTAGAAATAGTTACAGCTAACATACAGGCACAGGTTTCCTTATTTCTGAAGAAAAGTGTTCTGGTATCTATATACACATTGTTGTATGTATATCATCTATCACATTATGATCATCTTCACACTAGGTATAAATGCTTAATTTTATTGTTTGAAAATAAAATTCAGTTTCCAGAGATGAAGAGAAATGCCGTGAAATGAAGACCACATTTCATTCGTTGTTCGTTGTGTGTGGAATGTAAAAGTTTGCACATAGTCACACAGCATCAAACATCAGGAGGAAAATGTCTGGTACACCAACACCAACAGGAGTAAGTGTATTCAGTTGAGAATCGATCGATTCACACTGAAAGTTGGAAAAAAATGTGCAATTCAATGTTTATTTTGTTTTGCTGTCATGTTCCTGAACTGAATGACAGTAGCCACCTGAATATTGTATCCAGACTATATACAACCATCATAGAGCATTAGGCACCTGTGTGTGTGTGTGTTGGTATAATGAGTAGTATAGAAAATTTGTACGTATAGTGAAATTTGGGTTATGTTCAGAATGTGACACCTGCCAACTGAAATGGAAACAGGAGAGAAAGAGAGACTACACGAAAAGAAATTTTTGAGGAAACCGAATAACAAGCAACAGAGTGAGCCATTTACTTTTGGTCACAGAGAAAACAGTGACCTGAAGACACTCATCAGAACACTACTACACATGACGGTCATGACCACAGTAACAAAAACAGTCACGAGTTACAGCCTGTAGTTGCACATATGCACGAGCATGCATGTGCACGCCCTCATACACACACACAGACACACAGACACCTACCTTGAGTTGCTCCAGCCAATTTCTGACATCGATGAATGACTGTTCATTAGTCAAATCAAAGAGGAGGAGAAAGCCCATGGCATCCCGATAAAAGGCTGTAGTTAAACTACGAAACCTACAAAAATAATTGGGATGCATGTTAGTAAGCACAGACAGGGTGGTAGTGGGGGCACTGCCATCAGGTTAAAGGACTCTACTCACAAAAATGTGTACATCCATATTTAACAAGAGTTGTAAATACGAGGCGTGATCAAAAAGTTCCGAGACAGCCTATAAAAAGTAGGCAGCAAAGCTGATTTAAAAATGGCCATCATCCCGTTTGTAGCTGCAACCCCGTGCAGCAATGCAACGCTCCCAGCGCTTCCGCCACTATTATTGGAATGCTCCTGGGAAATCCCTTATTTTAAACATGCCAACCACCATCTGTGATGCACTGTATCTCTATCATAGTGTCAAAACAGCAAACTTTCAGCTTGAACTTCATCTTAGGGAAGCTTAGAGAGGAAGTCGCAGGGAACCAAATCCGGATTTGTCTCCCTGTGATTTGCTCCTCCCCAAGATGAAGTTCAAGCTGAAAGTTTACTGTTTTGACACTGATGGAGTGACAGTGCAAACCACAGATGGTGCTTGACAGGCTTAATCAAAGCAAGGGACTTCCAGGGAGCATTCCCATCGTGGGGGAAGCACTGGGAGCGGTGTAGTGTTGCATCAGGTGACTACTTAGGAGGGGATGGCGCTAAATCTAAATCAGGTATGTTGTTTGCTTTTCCTAGGTGCAGTTTTGGAACCTGTTGATCCCACCTTGCATGTGTGATGGCTGACTTTGTGACTCTTGAGGTGCATCTGTGAGCCATGGACAACTGTTCCCCACTAAGCAAGAGGAAGGATCCATCTCCTGACTCATGCTAGTCATCTTATCTGTACATATTTTTGTGATAAGTGGGTTTGCTTTGAAACCAAACTTTACATACAATACTGTAATATGTAAAGTGCTACAATGCTCAACAGTAGCAAAAAGCATAATAATATTAGTGCGATATCAAAAGTTTGTGACATGCAATTCCGTAAATGCCTCAAAAAAATTGTGTAATGTATCTTTAGGGCTCACTAGTAGTGAGTATAACAAAATTTAAAAAAACTTAATCAAGAGAACTAATAACTCCTTGCTAAGACTTTTGATATATGAAAGCGAAAATGTCTTGCATAAAATACTTGCTGGTGCTATAGTGATTAATGAACTCAAAGCATGCCATATCATGTGCATATAATGTCATGCTAGTCAAGTATGAATAGTGCTCGCATCTGCATACATTCCAAAGTCATTCTCAATGTATTTCCTATGAATTGCAGAACATCCAATCTACTCAAATTATATTTAAGGTAAAGCCAAGATTTGCCTCGCAAAGAAACTTGCATGTGCCATTTGTGGTGTAAATTCAGCTTGTACCATCAGAACTATCTGAAGGTCACAAGCATGGTAACACCTAGTCTACCAAACTGTACCATGACAACGTTTCAAAGTAAACTCTACTTCAGGTGTGCAAACCAAAACAGCAACACCTTCCACCACTATGTTAAGACTAAAGTTCACTTTTGTATTTCGTTTTCCACCCTTGCGTGTCGTTCTTAACTTCCTGCGTGACAAGATATCTAATGAGCCTGTACGGTGCAGGAAGAGCACATGAAGATGAGGCAGAACCTACTTTTCCTGGCCGGCCGTGTCCCACAGCTGCAGGTGGACGCCCTGGGGCGGCCCTCCACCCTCCCTACGGTAGATCTGAAAGTAATGACATGAAGGTGGGGAATTCGGCCAAACTTTGATACAATAGTCCCAGTAGCCAGGACACCATGCAATAAGGATACAATCATGACTTATTAAGAAATCAGTATCTACGCACAGCTACGTGTATTGTTTATAAGTACACTCGACCCTCGATTTTCCGGACCTCCTATTACCAGAGTTCGGATTTCCCGGTCATTGTCCGCCCCCGGACATATCTGGCATGGCCGGACATATGTCCGGGACATTAAGGAAAGTACGGCATTCAAATTTCCCGCGCGGCGAGGTTCCCGGCCGTTAGTTCGAGAATGCTGCCACTAGGGGTCAGGGCGGGCGGACACAGCCGCTCGGGGTGAGTATTATTGCCACAATGCCTCCCGTAGTGCCGCCCAAGGACCCAAAACGTACTAGAAAACCAGTACACCTTACTGTTGACCAGATAAAGTCTGTGAATGGCTACACCTCCCGGACTTCCGCGGTTCCCGGACTGGGCTAACCCCCTAATCGTCCGGAAAATGGAGGGTCGAGTGTATCATGAAAAACCTCTTTCTTCATACAATATTTTATTTATAGCCGTTATTCAATTTCAAAATGCACTTCGGGGAATATGGAAGAAGGCATTTACTGTCAACCTTCTATGAATTCCTTTCTTACCAGTCGTTTTTCTCGGAAGTCAATGCCGACAGTGGAGATGAACTGCTGCTGGAAGACGCCCTCCGTGTAGTGGTAGAGGAAGCTGGTCTTGCCCACCCCGGAGTCACCCAGAGCCAGGAACTTGATGAGGTAGTCATAGTCCTTGCCGTTGCCCATCTGCCGGGAAGGAGAGGGTGCAGTAGGAGCAGTGGTGTATCCAGGGTGTGGCAGGCAGGGCACGTGCCCTGGCCGCCACTCAAGGGGGGTGCCAAATCTTCCTCGCCAAAATCAAATTAATTACCAAAATAGAGCTTTGAATGTGGCTTCAAAATGCTCCTATATATAGAATTACTCATATTTCGAAAATTTTCTTAATCAAAAGGGAGGCGCCAAATCAAATTAATTACGTAAATATGGCTTTGAACATGGCTTCAAAATGCTCCTAGAATTGCTCATATTTCTATCATTTTCTCGGACCTCCCAGCTGCTCGATCTGCTTTCGCTCTTTGACTATCGGCTTTTGACTATAGGGGGGGCTCGCTTTGCTCGCCCCCCACCCCCACCACCTGGGGCGCAATTCCAGTGTTTGCCCTGGGCGCTACTTTCCCTAGACACGCCCCTGAGTAGGAGTAGCACCATATTGAATTTAGTTCTCTATATTCATGGAAGAAAGTTAAGAATAATGAAAGTATCTGGGCAATGTAGACATTTTATTCCTCCAACATTGAGTAACGATGTATCATGATGTAGCATTTATTTCAATCTCACTTTACAATTATATTCATTTGGCGAAAATCCTCCTTTCAGTTCCCATGCTGTTACTAGGCAAGCTGCTTCATGACTAACAAGGCATCTGATGGGTAAGTACAAAATTCTCCTCCGCTATGGAATAAAAGGGATATATCTACGTATGCCTGCATGATGTAGCATTAATTATAGGGATCGGGTCTAGTGTCTGGTATGTCATATTATGGTTCAAGGAGAAGGGTTTTGTAGACTTATCTCGAAATATGTGAAGGTTGAGAAATTGATTAAATAGAAAATGTCAGCAAATTTTGGTGGGAAATAAATCTGAAGGCATCAGTGTTCTATATGAATAGTATGCACCATTACAACTTTTATCTTGCTGCAAGTCATCACACGCTACATTTTGAAGGTTCTGAAATAAACATAAAAAATAATAGAGAGTTGTTGGTGGTGTCTCTTCTATGGAATTCAAGTAGCCCTACATGATAACATCTAAGGAAATTGTCTCCCTGAATGCCATTATCATAATTTATGTACTTGTGTTTCGGGTTAGAATTTTAAGCAGTTGCAAGTACATCAATAAACAGATATGAGTGGTATTTCAAGGATTAAATGTTACAGGGTATTAATTTTTATCGAGTCATCGTCATTGTATCATTGCTGTGAGTCTATGGATCCTATCAGTGTTCTGACGGCAAGGTCTACCTGTGACAAAGAGGCTCACTAAGAATGCAGTGTTGCAATGTCCAGGCTTGAGGAACCATGACTCACTAATTCAGAAAGGTGGAGGCATAGCTTTGTAGCCTCTCAGTTGCACATCATAGGGATCAGACACATAAGCTTAAGTGTGAAAGACCAACTATTTCGCCACTCAGCCAAAGTTGTCAGTACTACCAGCAGGTTGGTTAGATGGTCTGATGAAGAACAGTCACGGTATGTCTGCATGGTGTAAGAGGCTCAGCAGCATTGCAGATATCAAACAGCGTGATAATTTACCTTGATTTGCTTCACAACAAGTTTTCACACCAGAGGAATTCTAGAATGTATTTAGCTGGATTATTTTCTGACAGCGAACGATACTCTGGGGTGAATCGCTTTCTTGATACCAGTGCCTTCAAACTGGTTTTGCCAAATGGGGAGGTAGCTGATCGTGATTGGCTTGTTTATTCTCCTGCCAAAACTTGCGTTTTCTGTTTTCCATGCACTCTACTTTCCTCTGACAGAGGTGCACAGCTTTCTGGCTCTGGATTTATTGATTGGAAGAATACGGCTCAGTACTTGAAGGCCCATGAAATCAGCCCAAAGCACATAGAATCAGTTCTAACATTTTGTCAGCAGAGTGCTGTTGCCGGTCGAGTTGATAAGCAATTTGGGGAGGCGGTAGCAGAGATGTTAGCGTCTCCGAGTGGCGTTCTCGGTGACACGAGTTCGATCCCGAGTGAGAACCATAAATCCACTTTAAATCTTTCTGCACCGTCGAGTGGTCTAAGAACACCCACATGCTGTCCATTAACTCTACCTTTGATTGCGAGTGCATCGGAGGACACGAGGGCGGCATAATCACTGGTCACTATAAAAATCCTGCCTGCGCCACCATGGGCGAGGGTCAGCCATCACAACACTCAAGTAAACCTCCAGGGCCTACCATCCGAACCATGGGTCAATGCCTACAGGCGCTATAGGCATAAATGTAAAAAAAAAAATTGCATCAAAAAATGCTGGAGCAGCACAGCTATTGGAAAAATGTGTTCACACGTTGTGTTGCCACAATTACTTTTCTTTGCAAGAGGGTTCAGTCCTTTCGAGGTATAGTAACAAAATTGTTGACTCCAGCAGCAATGGTAATTACTGAGGCATTTTGTAGTTGATTGGCCAGTTTGATCCGTTTATGTCCCAGCACATCTATGACCATGCCAATCGGGGTCGCGGTCACACGTTTTATTTGTCAAAAACAATCTGCGAAGAATTAATTGCTGTGATGGGCAAGCAAGTACTTGGTCACATCAAGGATGAGATTTCGAAGTTGCGGTATTTCTCCGTTTCAGTGGACTCCATACCAGACATTGCCCATACGGACCAGCTCACTATCATACTCCGCTACGTCAACATGACAGATCACAAGCCTGTCGAGCGTTGCCTCACGTTCATTAGTACTTCTAGTCATACAGGTCAGAATCTTGCTGATACTCTTCTCCAATACTTGAAGGACCATGACATCGACTTTGACAATTGCCGCGGTCAGACGTATGACAATGCTAGTAATATGTCGGGCAAGTACAATGGTGTGCCGCAAATTTTGAAGAACAAGTACAGATTGGCTGATTACATTCTCTGTGCAAGTCACTCTTTGAATCTAGTTGGTCAGTCTGCGGTGGATTGTTGCATTGAAGCGGTTTAATTTTTTGGGTTTTTGTAGGGCCTGTATGCGTTCTTTGTGGCATCCACGCACCGTTGGGGTGTCCTGCAGACCCTTGTGGAACAGCAATCTGGGTGCCTTGTTCGGAAACACCCATCGGATACCCGGTGGTGTGCCCGAGCTGATGCCCCTGAAGCTCTGTTCCGCGGTGACTGCCAGTTCCAGAGTGCTCTAGAAGAGATCTCTGCAGATGAAAATCAGAACAGGGAGACACGAAATGAGGCAGATTCTTTGGCAGAAAAGATGGGCACCATAGAAGTTGCCCTGATGTGTGAACTTTGGAATGATATTTTGCAGCGCTTCAACTGCTGCAGCAAGTTGTTGCAAAGTGCCACCATAGAGTTAACACCGGCTATTGGTCTGCTAAAGAGTTTGAATGAGTTTTTACATGTGTGCAGAGAAAATGTTGATTTCTATGAGCAACAAGCATGTGATTGTTGCGGCAACAGCACTTACAAATCCGAAAGTCGGCGAATTCCCAAGCGTAAGAAGCGTGTCAATGATGGAAATGCTACTGAGGCCACAGAAGGGATTTATGTTTTATGTCATCATTGACCAACTGAGAAGTGCATTGCAGAAATGCATAGAGGCGTATTCTGTAGTGCTGCAGCGGTTTGGCGTTCTGACAGAGTTTGACTCTATGACCTATGAGGATATCAACACTGCTATTACAGGGCTTGTCAGTGTGCATCACAAGGATCTGAATACTGATTTTGCGTCAGAGTTCCGTCAGTTTATTTGCTGGTATAAAGACCAACTGCCCTCAAGTTCCCCCTCAACAGGGTGTGCACAGCATGTGTTTGTGCTGCTGCACACCACTGCAGTTCATGCAGCCTTTCCAAACACTGAAGTGGCTCTCCGAATATACTTAACACTGATGGCCACCAATTGTTCAGAACACTCATTTTCGCAGCTAACGAGAATCAAAGATGTGAAGCGTTCTACCCTGCATCAACAGCGTCTTGGTGCGTTGGCCCTTTTGTGCATTGAAAGTGATTTGCTCCGAGAACTGGACTTTAGTTCTGTAATTGAAGAGTTTGCAGTTGTAAAAGCGTGCAAGGTTACAATGCAAGGTCTAGTAAACTGTAAAGCAAAGTGGCAAGTATGTACGAGTTTTGTCATGCATTATTCATACACTGCAAATTGTATAGAGGGATTAGAAAAACTAGTTTCTTTTCACATTAAATATTTGTCTGTTTTTGTATTAAATATTTTGTTCATGAATTAGTTCATGTTTTGTCTGGGGTCCATTTCCATGAGGCCGAGATCTAATCTAAATTGTTCAGGCCATTCTCTAAAATTTCAAAATGTGCCTTAGGGCCAGCCGAGGCATAATCCGGCACTGCTGGGAATGTGCATTTATCATATCTCAATACTTATAATTTACTTAAATTGGTAATAATGGACGAGTTTTGCGGTCGTTTTCAGAGACACCGACTATTTTTTCTTGGCCTACAATAGGTGCTTGTTCTAATGGAGATAGTTTTATTTTGCGCAAACACATTAAAAAAAAAAAATGAAAAAAAAAATGAAACCTAACCTAACCTTATAGGTTTTAATGAAACCTAACCTAACCTTAACCACAAAGTATACCTAACCTAACCTTATAGGTTTCATTAAAACCTAAAAGACCCAGATTCAGTGTTTTTAATGGAAACGGTACCATAATTTTTTTATTTTTTTATTCTTTTATGGGTTTGCGCTAAATAAAACTATCTCCATTAGAACAAGCACCTATTGTAGGCCAAGAAAAAATAGTCTGTGTCTCTGAAAACGACCGCGAAACTCTCGTCCATTATAACCCTTAAATTACCTTAATTAATACCCATTACGGTTATAATGGACGAGAGTTTCACGGTCGTTTTCAGAGACACCAACTATTTTTTCACCCGAAAAAGAAAAAAAGTATATTTTGTGGTTAAAGTTAGGTTAGGTTTTTTTTTAAACCTATAAGGTTAGGTTAGGTTTCATTAAAACATAAGGTTAGGTCAGGTTTCATTTTATTTTTCATTTTTCATTTTTTTTTTTTTTTATTTGCGCAAAATAAAACAAGCACCATTAGAACAAGCACCTATTGTAGGCCAAGAAAAAATAGTTGGTGTCTCTGAAAACGACCGTGAAACTCTCCTCCATTATTACCCCCATTACCATTATAATTATATATATACACATTATTAGGCTCCCCCTATGGTAAGGGAACAACACCTCCCTTATTACAAGGGGGGAACAAAACTACCACTACTCATTGAGAGGGTGGTTAGTGGATCATTCCCACAGCTTATTTTAAACCCATCAGAGACACGTACGGTGAAGTGGCTGATGGTGGGATGGTCCTTAAAAGATGTGTTGTTAGTTATTGAATACCACAGGAAATAATATAACGTGAACCCAGCTGTCAATACTACGACGCGTCCCGAACAGCTGACGTGAAGTGGGGATTAGACTGTCCTAGTTATTGGTATTTATGTGTTTTATTGTTAACTGCCTGTTTCTTGACCTCCTAATTATTGGATGATGTGTTTTTTGTAATTTTTAAACACTTTGATGGTCAGTAAGATGCGCATTGTGGTGTGTAGTGCATGAAATATGTAATTGTCCGTAAAATGAGATGAGTTCCAAACTGATGCCGGTCTGGTCTCGGTCTGGGTGTGGGAGGGAGGCTGAGGTTTCGTCTGCTAGTGTCGCTGCAGCCTTTAAACACTCCCGTATTTAGTTTTCTCATCAATAGAGGGTGTTAAGGATTATAACTAAGAGGTTGAGAAGGATCGTAGGCCTGTTGTAGGCTGTATATTACCACCAAGGGTAAACTTTCACACGTTTCATCTATCTACAGTATAATGATGTCATAGCAAGTATTTCATCATTCTTTTCTGCCTCCCCTCTATCATCTCATACCAGAGAGCTTCACCGAGAGGTGTCACTCGGGCGATATAACATTGCGCGCCATTTTGATTTCATGGACGACAGCGATCGTAGCGGAGGGTGTGCACGCACTGACAGTCGCCCGTGCAGATAGAGGGGGAATCGGTCCTCCTTTTGGTGATGATGGGGTGATAATGGAAGGTGGGAGAGAGGGAAGGAAGGAGATATGAGAGAAGGAAAGGAGGAATAAGGAGTAAGGAAGAAATTGGACGGATGAAAAGAGTCAGAAGAGGAACTGACGAGGAAAGAAATAAGGAATCAAAGAAGGGAGGGAATTCCTCCACTCACCCATTACCCATCACCACACACCCATTCACTCACCCATTACCCATCACCCCCACCCATTCACTCACCCATTACCCATCACCCCACACCCATTCGCTCACCCATTTCCCTTGCCTGGCACATTCACCTTTTTGGCATTAAATCAATCAATCACCCATTTCCCATCACCCCCAACCCATTCACTCACCCATTACCCATCACCCCCCACCCATTCACTCACCCATTACCCATCACCCCCCACCCATTCACTCACCCATTACCCATCAACACACACCCATTCACTCACCCATTACCCATCACCCCCCACCTATTCCCTTACCCATCACCCCCAACCCATTCACTCACCCATCACCCCACACCCATTACCCATCACCGCCACCCATTCACTCACCCATTACCCATCACCCCCAACCCATTCACTCACCCATTACCCATCACCCCCCACCTATTCCCTCACCCATTACCCATCACCCCCAACCCATTCACTCACCCATTACCCATCACCCCCACCCATTCCCCCACTACCCATCACCCCACACCCATTCACTCACCCATCACCCCACACCCATTACCCATCACCCCCACCCATTCACTCACCCATTACCCATCACCCATTTTGACTTCAGCCAAAACAAAATGTGTGTGGGGGGGAGAGGGTATTGAGATTGGAGACAATTTATTGGAATGACGGGGCTTCGGTATGAAATACAAAAGGAACAAAAGGTGTAATAACAAAATAATACATCCATCAATACCACTTCAGTTCATTATTTTAACTTACTACTACATCTATTTGCGACTTGGGGTATTGAAACGACACAACACCGTGCACAGTAATGATATAAGCATTTTGACACCTTTGAGCCCCCCCCCAAATTTAGGGGAACTCCCAATTCTGGGAACCCTGTAACCACTTCAGTTCATAATTTTAACGTAATACTACATATATTTGCGTCTTAGGGTATTGAAAAGGCACAACACCGTGCATAGTGTAATGATATAAGCATTGTGACACTTTTGACGAATTGCACCATCCGCATAGCGGCGCCACCTGTTCAAAATCCAAAATGGCGCGGCCCGAGTGACACCTCTCTGTGAAGATTTCTCTCACCAAGCTGTGGTCAGGGGTAATATATTCATCATGATCATTCACCTGCTGTTTTATTGACAAAAAGAAATACATTGGAGTGTATGTTACAAAGAAAGCCAGTATTTATTGCAATTAGGGTACGGTAATGAAAGGGATGCTAATAAAGGTAATAATAATAATAATAATACGTAGCTACATAATGTAATACGTAGAAAATGTCATATTTCATTAAAAAGTTTTAAATTGTTTGTAGTAATAATGATAATAATGATAATAGTAATAATGATAAGACGTATCACCTTGGGATTTAGAAAATATACATTGGCACATGTAGGTAATACTAATATACATCTTGAGGAGGGACAAGATATGTTCGGGCAGCCAGACGTGAGGGCAAACATACCCCTGTGTGTCTGCCTCGTGTGGGATAATTAAATGCAATACAAATGGAATTCACTACCATTATAAAGCCATATTTTGGTCTTCATGAATACAGGAACGAGATTGAATACTTGACAGGAACGAGATTGAGGATATGGATTGAATACTTATTACTGAACACATTCCTCATTCATTTAATAGTTTCATTCAAGAAGCTAGGGCAGGTTGAATCCGTGGTCTCATACATGAAAAAAAACCACATGGATTGATAAAATAGCTATTACATTTTTTTTTTACATAATTCTACGTACATGAGTTGTGGAAATATTCTGTATCAGCAATTGTAACCAGTAATGAACCTGACACGGGGAAATATGGACACGCGTATTTTTTATTAAACACGTGGAATTTCAAGGTTATGATGACACAGCAAGGATTAACTACATTACAGTTACTTATATATAGATTTTCAGTATGCCAGGATTATAATCTGATAGGCCTCGGGATTCATGGCTGAGGTGAATGCCAGGGGTGAAGGCTGTTACCATGTTGTTCAATTATACATTTATTCATTTTTTCTTATTATTTTTTACGTTAGAGCCTATAGCGCCTATAGGCTATAATCTTCCTTCTTTGGTTTACTTATTTATTTATCTATTTTGGTAGAAGGGAGTTGTTGGTTATCCATGGCGTCTAATTGTGGGTTTTAAAGGCCTCTTCCATTTGCGACATTTCAAGAACCAGTTCACGGAACTCAAGAGTTCAGGCGTTCCATTTGCGCACGAAAACCTGGGTCCGAGGCAAAGCGTGTAGTGACGCAGCAAAACCCGTGAACTTTCTCTACTCACATTGAGAGGTGGGTAGCTCGGGTAGAGTTTTCAGTTCATAACAAACAATGGTCGCCTTGGGCCCTATTTCTCTTATCGTGAAGGGTTTTCCGCATGCACGAGTCGGAGAGGATGTTAAACGGCATAAAAGAGGCATACGTGGCTGGTGGAGCCATGCGTTCCCGCGATCTTAAACTTGATATGATCCCTTTACATAGCAGCTAGCTGAGTTATATCTCTCGTTATCTCTCGATCTCTCATTATCTCGTTATATCTCTCTCTCTCTTGTTATCTCTCTCTCTCTCTCTCTCTCTCTCTCTCTCTCTCTCTCTCTCTCTCTCTCTCTCTCTCTCTCTCTCAATACTCCTACATTCATTTCATTCATTCCTATCGTACGTTCTCAATCATAACATCACACTCATAACTCACTGATCCCACGAGACTCAAGTATTCATGATTATAACACTTCTTGGTCATCATATTTTAACTGCATTTTCAAACACATTTGACATTCTCTCCATGTTACCCAGACATTCACTTCTCGTCGTATTTTTTCATCCTTAAAGCATCGTAATGACCCATACTTCCATATTCCTGGTTTCTCAACATATATTTCCTTAGTAATGTCACAATATTTGGTGTTATTTAAATGGTATCTGAATTCTGAACCCTAACTTTTCTTTATTATATTCCTTCCGTTGTATCAGATATTCTTATAACCATTATTGCCACCTCTACCTTTTTCTTCACCGCCCCCAAATTACCATTGCTATAATATTACCTGTCTCATAGACCACTATATCTCTGGACTGTTTACGCGCCAGTGTTTATGCCAGGCTGCATAGGGGCCCCACTGGTGGGAGGATAGAAGGCTGGTGTTAGGAGTGGTGTTGAAGTGGGAGTTGTAAATTTGTAATGGGTTGTGATGGAGTGTGGTTGTGCATGTGGTAGGGAGTGATAGTTAAGGTGGCAGGTGTTGTGAGTGGGTTGTGACGTGTTTAAAGTGGATTGTGAGTTGTTATGAGGTGTTGTTAGAGAGTTATAAGATATTATTAATAATTATGAGATGTTGTTAGTCGGTTGTGAGGGTGTTGTGAGTGGGTTATGAGGTGTTAGAGAGTTATAAGTTATTATTGATAATTATGAGGTGTTGTTAGTGGGTTGTAAGTGGGTTATGAGTTGTTGTGAGGGGTTATGAGTGGGTTATAGATTTTATGAGTGGTTATGATGTGTTGTGAGTGGGTTATGAGTAGTTCTGATTTGTTGTGAGTAGGTTATGATGTGTTGTGAGTGGGTTATGATGTGTTGTGAGTGGGTTATGATGTGTTGTGAGTGGGTTATGAGTAGTTATGATATGTTGTGAGTGGGTTATGAGTAGTTATGATTTGTTGTGAGTGGGTTGTGAGTGGGTTATGAGGTGTTCTGAGTGGGTTAAGAGGTGTTATGAGTTATTAATGAGAAGGTTATTAGGTGTTGTGACTTGTGAGTGGGTTGTGAGGTGAGTGAAATCCGAGACGCATCATAAACTTCACCTCATATGGTTTTAATCACCTCACACACACACACACACACACACACACACACACACACACACACACACACACACACACACACACACACACACACACACTCACGTAACATTCACCACCACTGTTACATAACCTAAAATTACGTGCCCAGTTTCACGAAGTCACGAAATTCAACCTCGGCCACTAACCCCCCCATAAACCCCCCTCCTCCCACAACCCCCCCACAACAACCCCTCCTCCACCTCACCGTAACCTCATTTCCACACCTTTCAACCCCCTACACTCATCTCCACTAATCTCAACATCTCCATAACAGCCTCTTCTTTACTTCCTATATACTCCTATCATCTCCACTCATCTCCTATAGTTTCTTCTTTCACTCCTATGTAAACTACGTCACTATCAGCGACTTTCTATTAGGGACTGAAAACATAGGAAAATTCGCTTCGATATCCTTCCTGGTTACCGAGTGAACAGTGAAGTTGAAAACAGGCGCTCCGACTTTGGGGCCCTTGTGCAACAGGCCGATATTCCGTGCGCAGTCCAGATTTACAGTGGTCTATGTCTGTCTATAAAAAATACACTTAAACTCACCATTACTTATTCCCTTCATTTCAAACAACGCATTATTACCACAAAAATCCTGCAAGAACACTAAAATCGTCCCTTCGTCCTCTCTTCACTCTCACTACGCACACGTCTTCGTCAGTAGCCTCACACACATCCTCTTCGTCAGTAGCCTCACACACGTCCTCTTCGTCAGTAGCCTCGCACACGTCCTCTTCGTCAGTAGCCTCACACACGGCTTGGTCAGCTCTTAGGACACCGGGACGCCAATCTTCTCCAGGTTCCACTTAATGATCATGTTGTGCACGTCCTCGAACACTATCCTGACGTTGTTGGTGTCGGTGGCGGTGGTGAAGTGGCAATAACACGTTCTAGGACCCTCGTCGCTCAGGAGGAGAGGACCACCCGGGGTCATCTTCCGCTCCACAGCCCTCACCACCTCCTTCGATATTGCCTGATGGAGGGAGATTAGAAAGTCATGTGAGTAGATATTTGAACATAAGAAAATAAGGAAGCTACAAGAGGCAGTGAGACATACACGTGATAGTTCCTGTTGCCTATATTGCCTGAAGGAGGGAAATTAAAAAGTCCTGTGACACGATATTGCCTGAAGGAGGGAGATTAGAAAGTCCTGTGAGATGTAATTGTTTAGGATGGTTGGATGATGAGAGATATAGAACATAGGGAGATACATAAGGTGATGGATAAATTGATGGATGCAAAGGGATGGTTAGGGGCACGAGGAGGAATAGGTGGATGAATGGATGGGAAAGGAATAGGAAATCATATAGGAGGACAGGATATTATGGACTTATGGAAGGAAAAAATTAATAGATCATGAGTAGATAATGAAGAATGGAGGGTTAAGAACTTGAGGAATAGGATTATGAGTTAAATGTTAGGAATATGATGGTATATTTGACAAGGTGAAATAGGGGGTAAGAAATTTGAATGGAACATATGACAAGGTGAAATAGGGGGTAAGAAATATGAAAATAAACTTACCATGAATTTTTCCCGTATGAAGCAGCGGGTCTTAAGATACTCCTGGTCCTCGCCCGTGACTCCATCTGCGCCAAGCAATGTGGGAAAGAACGAAACATTTTGGTGTGACGGAAAGATACGACATGTTAAAAAACCTGGTGATTTATTGGTTGATTTTATATTATTTGTCTATTGGTTCATGTAGTTATGATATATATTTGTTTTGTTTTACTGATGCACCTATCTGTGTTCGTGTTATTGTTCGTGTATTTATTGTGTATTTTTCAGTTTGCGGATAAGATTGTTTTGTATTTACTGTGTTTTATCATTATCATTCTTTATTTATTTTTCTGTATGAAGTTCGCACTGTTCAACCTATTCGTTAGAGATGAGATTACTCCCTTTTTTTTTCTCTCTCTCTCTCTCTCTCTCTCTCCTCTCACTCTCTCTCTCTCTCTCTCTCTCTCTCTCTCTCTCTCTCTCTCTTCCTCTCTCTCTCTCTCTCTCTCTCTCTCTCTCTCTCTTCTCTCTCTCTCTCTCTCTCATCTCTCTCTCCTCTCCTTCTCTCTCTCCTCTTATTCCATTCGCTCCTGCATTCCAAACTGACTTCATCCCCTCATCCTTCCTCTCTCTCTCTCTCTCTCTCTCTCTCTCTCTCCTTCTCTCTCCCCTTCTCTCTCTCTCTCTCTCTCTCTCCTCTCTCTCCTCTCTCTCTCTCCTCTCTCTCTCTCCTCTCTCTCTCTCTCTCTCTCTTATTCCATTCGCTCCTGCATTCCAAACTGACTTCATCCCCCATTCTATCCTCTCTCTCTCTCTTCTCTCCTCTCTCCTCTTCTCTTCCTCTTCTCTCTCTCTCCTCTCTCCTCTCTCTCTCTCTCTCCCTCTCTTCTCTCTCTCCTCTCTCTCTCTCTCTCTCTTCTCTTCCTTCTCCTCCTTCCTCTCTCCCTCTCTTCCTCTCTCTCTCTCTCTCCTCTCTCTCTCTCTCTCTCTCTCTCTCTCTCTCTCCTCTCTCTCTTCTCTCTCCTCTCTCTCTCTCTCTCTCTCTCTCTTCTCCCCTCTTCTCTCTCTCTCTCTCTCTCTCTCTCTCTCTCTCTCTCTTCTCTCTCTCTCTCCACACCCACACACCCACCCACACACACGCACACGCACACACACCCACCTTTGTCCTCGAGGGTGTAGGAGGAATAGTCAGGGAAGTGGTCGCCAATACACTTGCCCGACGCCACCTTCTCCTTCAGAATATCTTGCTTGTTGAGGAAGACGATGAAGCCAGAGTCCTTGAGGAACCTAGGGGTGGGGGGGAGGATGGGTAATGAAGGTGAGACAGACGATAGGCAGAGTAGGTTCTGAGGAAGAGTATTATAAGGAGTAGGTAAGTGATTGGAATGGACTCATTAGACAGGTAGTTATAGTGCGGAGTCATTAGGGAGCTTTAAAAGGAGGCTAGAGAATTTCATGGATGAGGATGAAAAGTGGATGTAGGTAGTATTAAGTAACAGGAACTACCACGTGTAGGTACCGCGGCCTCTTGTAGCTTCCTTATTTTCTTATGTTCTTATGAGTATTCTAGGAAGGAGGAGGCATAAGAAGAGTATTATATTAGAGAGAGAGAGAGAGAGAGAGAGAGAGAGAGAGAGAGAGAGAGAGAGAGAGAGAGAGAGAGAGAGAGAGAGAGAGAGAGAGAAAAGAAAAAAAAGTGATGAGGATATAAAAACGTAAATAAAGAATGCAGGATGAGGAGAAAGTCGTGTAGAAGTGACGAAAGGGAGACTCAGTGAAGAGTTCAAGAAGATTAATTTTTATTTGGATAGCGTAATGAGCGACGTAGAACGGTGATTGGTATGATGTGAAATCCAGTGGAGGGTTGGGAATGGTTCTGGGTGGAGGGCTGGGAGGGTGTGTGGGAAATAGAACATTGAGGGGCCTAAAATAGCAAATCAATACAGTCAATAGAGTGCCACACACACGCCAAGCAAGACACACACCACCCACGAGTGCCACGACCCACCTTGAGTGCCACACGCTCTTAAAGATGTTGATGGACTCCTGCAGGCGATTGGTTTCCTCGTCCTCCCTAATCACCAGGTCGAAGCAGCTCGCCGAGACCAGGAACAGCACCGCCTGTATCCCGTCAAACACCTGCAGGAGAGTTTACCTGTTCTCACCTGTCCTCATTAACGCATTAACCTGTCACCAGGGGCGCACCCGGGTGGAAGGGGGGGGGGGGCAAGGGGCATATGCCACCCCTCCGAAATGTTCTTCCTTGTAAGAAATCAGAATACGCTAACAGTCGGTAAAAAAAATTGTTTGAGGTTCTAGATCTCTGACCGCGTCACCTGACCGTGTAGGCTTACACCTATCTTAATTTGGTCGCCTATGCCTTACTTAATGCCTTGGACAAGCATCTAACACTACCAAAACTATTGTTTCAGTAGCATAAATAAGACATAAGGCCTGAAAAAGGAATCAGCTTATGGCGGAATTTTTTTTAACATCCGAGGGGTAGCGAGAAATCAGGCGCATTTACTATACTGGCTGGCAAAAACAATTTTCTGACTTCCCCGAAAAAATTTCCTGAGTGCACCCTTTCCTGTCACCCCCTCTCTTTTAGCTCTCACTTCGATCTCATTATGTCTCGGTGGGGTGTGTATTGGCTAGTGTGGGTAGTAGTATAGTGTCACCTGTTCTGTTTATTCTCATACCTGTGGTCTTTAGTTCCTGCCTCACCTACCGTAGATAACAGTATAGTCGCCAGCTGCAATAATGTCGCCAGCCGCCAAATATTAGGAATTATAGCATCACTACTAATTGTTATGTGCCACTGAAAATGATACACAGTAGTTTATATCATGACTGTATAATCTACTCTGTTTCAGCGTTGTTTTATGCTTTGTATCTGCAAGTATATACGGTTTCAAATTTCACTACTCGTTTTTTTTCCGGGCGACGACGACGGCGGGAGGACACTCAGAACATAAACACTAGATGGCGACTTTAATGTAGCCCGTTATCAACGTCGCCACTTGGTTTTATTTTTGTAATTTGTTCATTTATAGCCACACAGATGAAGACACAAAACGACACAGACTCTCCAGATAACCCCTTCTAACTTTCCCGAAATCATGGATGTAGAAATGTAAGTATTAACGCCACCACACGTCTGTAAATAAAGAAAAATCGTTGTCTTGGCGACGTTAGTGTTATGTACGGTAATATTGTTGTGATGTTTTCTGCTCTGTGACTTTTACCTCATCTTGCCTGGTTACTGTTTTTTTTTCTCTCTCAAATGATTTAACTTTATTCATGTCTTATTCAAAGTATACAGAGTGTACACTTTGGTCATATTCACCTCCTTTCCTGCCTTCTTTCTCCTCGTTTATTCCCTCTCTCCTTCCTTCCCTCCCTCCCTCCCTCTCCCTCCCGCCCACAACGTCACCTTCGCCAACAATCAGGTGTGTGGTGGGGGGGTGGGGTGGGGCTCAGCTCTAATCCTCCACCGATATGAATGATAAAAGTCATATAATCGGGTCTGTCGCCTGCCTCCTTCTATCCCTTCACCCTCTCCTTCCCATTCCTTCTTCTTAACTCTCTCTCTCTCTCTCTCTCTCTCTCTCTCTCTCTCTCTCTCTCTCTCTCTCTCTCTCTCTCTCTCTTTCCCCTTTCCTCTCTTCCTCTTCTTATGCCTATTGTAGAAGTGAGTAGTGTAAGTGTGTGTGTGTGTGTGTGTATGTAATCTCTTTCACACACACACACACACACACACACACACACACACACACACACACACACACACACACACACACACACACACACATACGTATGACATGCATGTTCTTACCTTCGTGTCAGTCTGTCAATCTTCCTTTCGCAGTCACTCGCTCTGTCAACCTGCCAGTCACTAACCTTTTTTTCTATTTTCTGACATAATATCACTTTATTTCATCTTTTCTCTTTCCCTCACTTCTTCCCTTCTTGCATCGTGTGTTTTCCCCTTTTCATTTTCCCATTCCCTTCGTTCTACTTCTTACTCTTCTCCTTTCATCGTTATTTTTCTTTCTCTCTTTCTCCTCATTCTTTCTTTATTCGTTTTTTTCCTTCAATTCTTTATTTTACTTCTTCCTTTGATCGTTATTTATATTTCCTCTTTTTCCTCATTCTTTCCTTATACGTTTTCTTCCTTTCTTTCTTGCATTCATTCATTTCTATCTATTCCATACATTTCGTTTCCTTATCTATCGTTCATTCATTCTTATTTTGTTGTTGTTTTTCTTGTCTTTGCTCTTTATGCCCATTATTTCCTCTTTTTATTCTCCCACTTTTATCTCAATTTATTTTTTCCCTCTGTCCCTTATGCCACTCTTCTTTCCACTCAAATTGTCCTACCTCTTCCTCACCCACTGAACTCTCTCTCTCTCTCTCTCTCTCTCTCTCTCTCTCTCTCTCTCTCTCTCTCTCTCTCTCTCTCTCCATCTCTCTCTCTTCTCTCTATTCCATCTTTCCCTCATTCTTTCTCCTCTCTCTCTCTCTCCTCTCTCTCTCTCCTCTCTCTCTCTCTCTCCTCTCTCTCTCTCTCTCTCTCTCTCTCTCTCTCTCTCTCTCTCTCTCTCTCTCTCACCTGGATCCACTTCTTCCTCTCGCCTCTCTGGCCACCCACATCAAACATCCAGAAATTCAATGTGCCGCCGCCGTATTTCTTGGGCACTCGCACCTCAAACTCGATCTTCTGAATGTCGGTGGTGCGTCGTCGGCTGTGCAGGATGTCCTATCGGGCGGAAACGATGTGGGAAGGAGAATGGAAATGAGTTCAGAAAAATTGTACATAAGAAATTGCGTTCAAGTATTGTAGATAGGTGAGATGTTTTGACTATTTGCATTAAATAAGAAGATAAAGTAAAATATGCATACGGAAATTGCGTTCAAGAGTAACTGTTGTAGATAGGAGAAATGTTTTAAATATTTGCATATGAGAAGAAAAAAAGTCTGAATTCTTATATTTATGGGAGTTTAAGCTTTTTTTTTTTTTTATTCTACATATTTGGCCTTGTAAATGTTGTCTATAAGTACTACTCATAAGTATACATGTATTTGCATATACGAATATATATAAATATATATATAATAATAATAATGATAATAGTAATCATTTTTGAGGTATATATTGAGAAAGCTTAAAAATATCGTAGGTTCGAAAATATGTCTGTAAATCGTAAGTACGTGTATGAATATCAGGTGAAATTACACACAGTTTTACATGTGTGTATTTATAGCCGCACGCTGATCTGTATCTAAAACTATGGGGAAAAAATAAAGTTGAAATTGACGAAACACACACACACACACACGCAGCAAACTTACGAAAGGTTATGTAGAAATGCATGAATACACACACACACACACAAAAGAGAGAAGTAGAGAGATGAGAGAAGAGAGATAGAAGAGAGAGAGAGAGAGAGAGAGAGAGAGAGAGAGAGAGAGAGAGAGAGAGAGAGAGAGGAGGAGAGAGAGAGAGGCGCGTGATCAGGGCAGGAACACGTGAGATTAGCGGGGATAAGAGAGTGTAGAGCTGACAAGAAGGATGTGTGGGAGGTGGCAGGAGGGAGGTGAGGGAAGTGACGTAACAAGAGTATAAGAATATGGCAGGAGGAGGAGGAGGAGGAGGAGGAATACATAGGAAGAAGGAGGAGGAGGGAAAAAAATACTATAACCGCTATATACCACCACTTCACACACACACATACACACACACACACACACACACACACACACACACACCTACGCACATCTATAAAAAAAAGCCTTTAAGAAAACGTAATTAACTCAGGCAGAAGCAGTGCAGGTGTGTATAAGTGGACCTTTTTACAGTTTAATTCGTACCTATAGATAACTTTACATAACTACATATCTGATATTTGCTATATCTACATTTAGCAAAAGAAGTAGCAAAGATATTTTTTTTTCATGCCATTTAGCTAATAGTTATAGTAAGACTTATATTACATGTTTAGAGTTACGGTGTGCTACCTGAGGGGGATCGGAGTCGGCGCTACACCACTCAAATTTTGGGTCAGGAAGCTACGGGAGATAAGAGCCAGGTGATAGATAGATAGAGAGATAGAGTGTGAACCTCGTCTTACTCATATTTGATAGCCAGGTGTGATGAGTGATAGGTGAGTGTGAACCTGGTCTACACATTGATAGCCAGTGGATGAGTGATAGGTGATGTGAACCTGTCTTACTCATACTGATACAGTGGATGATGATAGGAGTGTGAACCTGTCTACTCATACTGATACCATTATGAGTGATAGGGGTGTGAACGTATTACTCATGCAGATAGCAGGTGTGTCGAGTGATAGTGGTGGACCTGTCTATCTACTGAAGCCGTGTAATGAGTGAAGGTGAGTGTGAACTTGTCTTACTATACTGATAGCCATGGATGATGATAGGTGTGACTGGTCTACTCATACTGATAGCCAAGTTGATGAGTGATAGTGAGTTGTGACTTGGTTTCTCATGCTGATAGCCAGTTGATGAGTGATGGGTGAATGTGACTTGGTCTACTCAACTGATGCCGGTTGGAGATGAAGGGGAGTGTGAACCTGGTCTTACTCATATGTAGCCAGGGGTGTGAGTGAAGGTGGCTTACTGGTCTACTCATACTGATAGCCAGGTGTGAGAGTGATAGGAGTGGAACCTGGTCTTATATATGATAGCAGGTGAGAGTGATAGTGAGTGTGAACCTGGTCTTACTCATACTGATAGCCAGGTGTGATGAGTGATAGGTGAGTGTGAACCTGGTCTTACTCATACTGATAGCCAGGTGTGATGAGTGATAGGGGAGTGTGAACCTGGTCTTACTCATACTGATAGCCAGGTGTGATGAGTGATAGGTGAGTGTGAACCTGGTCTTACTCATACTGATAGCCAGGTGTGATGAGTGATAGGTGAGTGTGAACCTGGTCTTACTCATGGTAATTAACCTGGACGTATTGTGGACATGCTACATCATTCTAATTTATTTACTCATATTTGGTTTTCTATTTATCTACGTATTTATTAATCTTCATCTGTCTGTTTATTTGTTCATCCATTCATCTGTCTATTTATTTATTTATTTATTTATTTATTTATTTATTTATCAACTATTTATTTAGGGTTCATTCAATTTTCTACTTTTTTCACGTGGTTTTTTTTCAGTTACTGGAAACGAGATATGAATTATTTCTTTTTCTTTTGAAGGTGAAATTTGATTACCTGAGAATGAAGAGTTACCTGCATATAATTGACAGGTAAAATGTTGATGGTATATTCCAGGAAATTAAAAAATGTATTGAGTTTACCTTTCAACACGTATATTTTATGGTTTGAGATATTTCTTATTGTATGGAAAAAAAACCTACGTTGTATAGTTTCCATATATATATATATATTTTACATTATATTTAGTGAAGTATGTGACATTATGTAACGTTAACCCCTTCACACCCAGTTCTTTCCTTTGCTATATGAAATCGTCTGTTCTTAGCCATAAAATTACGAAAAAGTAATTAAATATACCAAATAGCTAGTGAACAAGGATATTAAACAGGTCATATCTATAAAATATAGCTTATGTTCATTAAAATCGTTGAATGGTGGTTATATTACAATGAAAATTACGTTCTGGGCCTCAAGGACTTAAATGTCACACTTGGTCCTCTCGCCTCGATGAGTTCTCTCCAGTCCCCTCTCTCCTCCCTTTCCTACGTAATCCTTTTGTCCTCTTCAATCCCTTCCTTCCCCTCACTCATTACCCGCTCTACCACGACATGAGCTTTCCCCTTGTTATTTGCCTTCCTTGCCTTGCCTTGTTCTTTCCTTCCTCACCCCATCGCCTCTCTGACCCTTCCCTTTCCCTTCCACCTTCCCTTTCCCATCATCCCTTCCCTTCAACCTTCCCTTTCCCATCACCCATTCCCTTCCCTTCCTTTCCTGTTATCCATTATTTCAGCGATCACGTTCACGTCTCGCGTTAATCAAATACAGCTTGAGTGTAATCAGTAAATTACCTCTCTCTCTCTCTCTCTCTCCTCTTCTCCTCCGTCTCTCTCTCTCTCTCTCTCTCTCTCTCTCTCTCTCTCTCTCTCTCTCTCTCTCTCTCTCTCTCTCTCTCTCTCTCTCTCTCTCTCTCTCTCTCTCTCTCTCTCTCTCTCTCTCTCTCTCTCTCTCTCTCTCTCTCTCTCTCTCTCTCTCTCTCAAGGACACACACACACACACACCTACACACACACCTACACAAACACACACACACTTACTATCTAGCACAATCGATCAGCTGGAATCTGTGCTGCAAGGTGTACACTTTTTGTATTCCCGAGTCTCGCCACAGCTGCTCGGCGTGCGTGTAGAACTCCTGTGGACGGCAGAAATACGTACATGAGTGTGTGTGTGGTGTGTGTGTGTGTGTGTGTGTGTGTGTGTGTGTGTGTGTGTGTGTGTGTGTGTGTGTTTGATGCTCGTGTAAAGTCGTGATTTTTCGTGTTCGTATGAATTTTGTGTATTTTTCTGCTCATACTTCTTTCTGAGTTTTTTATTTGCTTTAATTTTTCGTGCTACATCTTCATTTCTTGGTATTACGTTACGTTATGTAGTAAATGTTTACTTCTATTTGTAGTACTAAGTATGTTGTTTTGATAATTGTAGTAGTAATAGTAGTGCAAGTAGGAGTTGTAGAAGTGACTATAGTAGTAGTAGTAATATAGTAGTAGTAGTAGTAGTAGTAGTAGTAGTAGAAGTAATAGTAGTAGTAGTAGCAGTAGTACAAGTAGTAGTAGTAGTAGTAGTAGTAGTAGTAGTAGTAGTAGTAGTAGTACAAGTAGTAGTAGTAGTAGTAGTAGTAGTAGTAGTAGTAGTAGTGTACAAGTAGTATATAGCAGTAGTACAAGTAGTAGTAGTAGTAGTAGTAATAGTAGTAATAGTAGTAGTAGTAAGAGGAGAAGAATCGCAAATCACGCCCATTCACGAACCTAAACCCCATTCCTAACCCTTTCTTTGTCCCTTCTCCTCTCTTCCCCCCTGTTCCTCTCCTCCTACCCCTTCCCCTATCCCTTCCCTCTATGCCTTCTCCTCTCTTCCCCCCTTCCCTTCTCCTCCTACCCCTATCCCTTCCCTTCCCCCTATCCCTTCCCTTCCCCTATCCCTTCCCTCCATGCCTTCCCCTCTTCCCCTCTCCTACTCCCCCTTCCTTTCTCCTACTCCTTCTCCCTCCCCCTTCTCTCCATGCCTGCGGGAAGGTGAAGTCCTCCGGTGTGATGGCGAGGACGTAGCTCTTCGCCGCTTGGTTCCCCTGCACACCCAGAGGCACGCCGAGTACGTCCAGCTGCCTTGTTAGCGTGGTGATGCCCTCTAGGATGTTGTTACGAATGTCCTGCTTCTTCTCCTGGCGATCCCTGGGTGGTAGTGGTAGTAGTAGTGGTTGTGGTAGTGGTAGTGGTGGTGGTATTGGTGGTGGTTGTGGTAGTAGTGGTTGTTGTTGTTGTAGTGGTGGTAGTGGTAGTGGTGGTGGTGGTGGTGATAGTGGTAGTGGTGGTGGTAGTAGTGGTGCATGGTAGTGGTGGTGGTGGTGGTGGTAGTAGTAGTAGTAGTAGTAGTAGTAGTAGTAGTAGTAGTAGTAGTAGTAGTAGTAGTTGTAGTAGTAGTGGTATAGAGGAGGTAAAGGAAAAGAGGAAGAGGGCGAGGAAAGTTTGTTATCATCATTATCATTATTATTATTATCATTATTATCATTTAAGTAGTAAGCTCTAGGTCCTGCCAATTAAAAGCGAAACGGAAAGTGAGGTAAGAGAGAAAGATGGGAGATGTCATAGTATACTACCCAACGAAGAGAGAGAGAGAGAGAGAGAGAGAGAGAGAGAGAGAGAGAGAGAGAGAGAGAGAGAGAGAGAGAGGTGGAGAGGCAATAGAAGATAGTTACACAGTCAACATAAGAGGGGAGAGAGGGGAATGCCGGGAGAAAGAGAGAGCAATGGGTCGTGAGGCAAGTTACATAGCCAACGGTTAGGAGCAAGGAAGGGACGAAGGGATCACTGTATAGCGGAACACTACGAACACAGGGAAAGGAGGGGAGAACATGGTGGTGAGAGGGAGAGAGGGGAAAATAGAGGGAGATCGAGGGAAATAGTGGCGAGAGGAGGGAGGGAGAGAGGGGAGATCGAAGGGAAATAGTGAGTGAAGGAGGGAGGGTAGAATAGAGGGAAGAGAATGTGGGAGGGAGTGAGGAAGAGAGGGGTGAATAGAGGGGAGGGAGCGAGGGAGGGAAGAGACTGTATGAAGGAGAGAGGGGAGATCGAAGGGAAATAGTGAGGGAGTGAGTGAAGAAAGGAGGGGAGTGAGTGAGGGAGGGAAGAGAGTGTGTGAGGACAGAATATTAGCGAGGGAAGGGAGGGTATTAGGGAGGGAAGAGATGAGAGGGACAGATTGATTAGGTAAGTCAGACTGAAAGCAACTTACTCTTTGGAGAATCCGTTGATGTGTAGGATCTTCATCTGCTTGATGATGGTTGTCTTGCCGGACTCCCCAGCACCTGAGGACACAACCACCACCACCACCACTACCGTCAGTACCTGTATAACACCTGTATAGCACCTGTATAGGCACCTGACCCTAGTTGTCCTGGTAGATTACACCCTAAATTTCATCATTTCCATCACTGTTATATAATATATATATACTATAGGAGTAGCCGTGTGTCTGTCTGTCTGTCTGTGTGTGACTGTGTGTGTCTGTCTGTTTTGGGTAGCCGAAACTGTAAATTCAATTTTGATGAGAGTAAGCTAAAAAAAATCGCAAATAAATCGTAGGTGGTAAACGGCTTGGTCCCATGTCGATTGAATCATTTGAAAGGGGGCTTTTGGGCTAAAAACATTTTTCAGAGATTAGATTACAGGAATGAACTCTGCGGTAACGTCTTGCCGCATTTCACTAATTCCGTAGACTCATGAACTTACCGTTTGTGTGTGTGATGTGTGTGTGTGGAACAGGGGACTCTGTAGTGTAGTGGTTAGCACGCTCGGCTTACAACCGAGAAGTCCCGGGTTCGATCCCCGGGCGGAGCGAAAGATAGATGGGTGGTCTTTCTTAAATCCCTAGCCCCTGTCCACCCAGCAGTGAGTGGGTACCGGGTGCCAGCCGGGGGTTTGTAACCACCCCTCCGGGGTGGTGGCTTCGGCCAACACTAATATGCAGCAGCGGTAGATCACTATGGCTCTGAGGCATTATCCTCTAAACAAAACAAACAAGAAAGAGAGTGTGTGTGTGTGTGTGTGTGTGTGTGTGTGTGTGTGTGTGTGTGTGTGCTTGCAGGACAGGCGTGGGGCTGGGATGAGACAGGCGTGGGGCTGGGGTGAGGCAGGCTACGGTGGTGGTAGGTGGTCTACCCCGAGGCACTTTGACCAGTGACCAACGACAGCAACAACAGGATTGGAGTTTGCACTCACATTGTTGTTTAAAATATACTACTACTACAAACTTCAATACATGGGTCCGAAGGGCCCACAAGCACTTGTCTAATATACTATAGGAGTAGCCGTGTGTCTGTCTGTCTGTCTGTGTGTGTGTGTGTCTGTTGTCTGTTTTGGGTAGCCGAAACCGTAAATTCAATTTTGATGAGAGTAGGCTCAAAAAATCGCAAATAAATCGTAGGTGGTAAGCGGCTTGGTCCCATGTCGATTGAATACTTTTGAAGGGGGTTTTGGGCTAAAAACACTTAGGAGTATTAGATTACAGGAAAACTCTGCGGTAACGTCTTGCCGCATTCCACAAACTCAGTAGACTCATGGACTTAACGTTTGTGTGTGTGTGTGTGAGTGTGTGTGTGTGTGTGTGTGTGTGTGTGTGTGTGTGCATGCATGCATGTGTGTATTCATCTAGTTGTATTTTACAGGGCCAGAGCAACGCTCGTATGGCCCCGTCTCCATATCAACATTTTTTTATCATTCATCCTTAGTGCTTAGTGTTGGGGGAAGCCACCACCCCGGAGAGCAGGTCACAAACCCCGGTTAACACCCGGTACCCATTCACTGCTGGGTGGACAGGGGCTCGGGTTTTAAGGAAACAGCCCATCTGTTTCCGCTCCGCCCGGGGATCGAACCCGGGACTTCTCGGTTGTGAACCGAGCGTGCTTCCCCTACACTACGGAGTACCTGTGTGTGTGTGTGAGTGTGTGCATGCGTGCGTGCGTGTGTGTGTGTGTATTCATCTAGTTGTCTAGTTGTATTTTACAGGGCCTGAGCAATGCTCGTGTGGCCCCGTCTCCATACCAACATTTTTATATCATTCATCCTTAGTGCTTTGTGTTGGCCGAAGCCAGCACCCCGGAGAGCAGGTCACAAACCCCGGCTAACACCCGGTACCCATTCACTGCTGGGTGGACAGGGGCTCAGGTTTTAAGGAAACAACCCATTTGTTTCCGCTCCGCCCGGGGATCGAACCCGGGACTTCTCGGTTGTGGACCGAGCGTGCTATCCCTTACACCACGGAGTATCTTGTGTGTGCGCGCGCGTGTGTGTGTGTGTGTGGGGGGGGGGGGGGTCTATATTCTAATATACTCCACGCACGGCTAACTCTACGTCACCCTGTCAAGGGTTGGCTGTGCTGATGCCGTCGAAGTGTTGGCGCCCCGTGGAAGCACACGGAACGTGGTCTACCCCGAGGCACTTTGACCAGTGACCAACGATAGCAACAACACGATTGGAGTTTGCACTCACATTGTTGTCTAATATAATTTTATACTACTAATACAAACATTAATACATGGGTCCGAAGGGCCCACAAGCACTTGTTACTCCACTATTACTTCATCATTTCACTGTTATTACTCCACTATTACTTCATCATTCCCATCATTACCATTAATTCACCATTCCCATCACTCTTACTTCACCATTCCCATAATTTTATATAACACGAAACTTAACTTTAACTTTACTTATTTTTACATTTACTTTTTTTTCCTTTAACTTAATATAGTAAAATCAAAGCATAAGCGTCTCCTTTAGTCAATAATTTGCCCATATAGTCAGCATAAAAAGGGTATAAATAGAAGTATAAGAAGCAATGGGAAACTATTCTATTCTATTCGCAAGAGGAAACTGTTCGACTGGCTTTTTTTGGCACCCTTTTTTATCTATCATCAGCGAAAACACGAGAAATATGGATGCGAAAATGTGAATGTTCATGAGAAGCAAAGTTTTGACAGGTCTGCAGATGTTTCTCTCGCAGCAACACACAATGATATTTAATTACAGTGGAAATTAATGCAGTTCCCAGGAGAAGAAGGAAAAAATATGTCTGTGTCACACGGAGGAATTAGATGCGTTGAGATTTCGGACACACAATACATAATAATAATAATAATAATAATAATAATAATAATAATAATAATAATAATAATAAATGCATGTAGGGGAAATGAAGCAAAGTAATACCTGATTCGGATTCTCAAATATTTCTTTTGGTGTGTAATGATTATGTTTTGTGTCGTTTGTACCATGATAATACACGCACTGTAGGCTACGTCCATTATGCCTATAGGTGTGTAGTATACAGGAAGTAGAAAATATAGACGGAAATATAGAAAATAGGAAAAAAAGTATTAAGTAGTATAGAAAAAGTAGGAAATATAAAAAATATAGTCAAAAATATCAACACATGCCTATATTTTTACCTGGTCGTCCTAACATGTGGTTTTTACGTGGAAGAAAATAAACAGCAAAGAAAAACAGAAGCGCGAGAGTTCATGTGTGCAGTGAACTAAGCACACAGACTGCGACTTGAGAGAGAAAATCTATATTTACTTTAACAGAGATTCAAAAGATAAGCACCGTCTGGCTAATCTAAAACGCAGTCACAAGGGTAGGAATTAATTAGTGCGGCGCGTAATGGTGGAAGCAGATGATAAATATAAACTAAACTGAATGAGTAAATAGAAGGAAAAAAAACAATGCCATGAAACAAAAAGACATCGGCACCAGAAGCAAATAATAGTAATAATAATAAATAGATAGATAAGCTTAATAGATAGATGAGCAATATTATAGTGTAGAGGAAACTGATTAAAATGATATTGATGAAATGGACGACTGACGAGAGAGAGAGAGAGAGAGAGAGAGAGAGAGAGAGAGAGAGATCCTACAATCCATCAGACTCGAGCGCTTTTATTACCTCGGCCGCCAAGTGTATCTTATCTGGCGTGACGTCATTCTCGCTTGAACCAACAAAAAAAATATCAAGTCGGAAGAGAACTGTTTGAGGTGACGCGCGAATCCTTTTGAAACAGACAGTGACCTCCGCGGCGTGTGTGTGTATTTCTATTTATTTATTTATTTATTTATGCATCTATTTGTGTGTGTGTGTGTGTGTGTTTTATATTATATTTTTTGCTTCTATCTCGTCCATTTGTTTTCGTTTTCCAAAGAACATCATTGTTGTTTATGTATGTGCTTGATAACGATGAAGGGAAAAAAATCACGAAACTTTTTGATGGTGGACATTTTCATTCCTTCGAGTCTTTGTTGAATGACGTAATATTTTCCCACGTTTTTTATGCAATTCCAAACATTATAAATTTCCCCATTCCCTAGGAGTCCGTAAAATGAAAATGATAGCGATAACAACAACAGCAATTATAAAAACGATGATGATAACAGTGATAGCGGTAGTATTCATAATGATAACAATAATAATGATGACAATGATAATGATGACAATGATAATAAGCCAACTTTCGCATCTCAGTCGCGCCAACTTCCAGTCAAAAGAAAGTTGATTGTTTAATAGATTGGAGTATCGACCGGCCAGTCCTGATCAATATAGCAAGGGAAAGGAGGGAGAGGAGGGAGGGAAGGAGAAAACCGAGAGAGAAGAAGAGAAGAGAAGAGAAGAGAGAGAAAAGACGCCACTGTTGACAGCCCAGATGTTCCCGCTGTCAAGTGTTTGGGGAAGGAGGAGGAGGAGGAGGAGGAGGAGGAGAAGGAGGAGGAGGAGAAGGAGGAGGAGGAGGAGGGAGTAGAGGAGGAGGAGAGGAGGAGGAGGAGGAGGAGGAGGAGAAGGAGGAGGAGGAGATTGCCTCTGAAACAGTTGGAGGGAAACAGTGAATCATTTCGTAGGTGTCCAAGTGGGTCGAGAGAGGGGAAGAGGGGGAGGCTCGGCTACTTACTTGATAAGGGACTGACAGTTATGAATGAGACCCAAGACCTTACATACGATTTTCTGGGAACCAAGGTAATATAAAGGTGAGGTGAGGAGAGGATTGATGTGTTAATAGGTGTTGAGTGAGGAGGCTGAGAGGATGCGTGCCAGACAGGACGAAGGTGTTATGAGAACAAAGAGAAAGGTATGAAGAAAGGTAAAATAGAAAAAAAGATAAATGAGGTAAACTTGACGTTGATTTAAATGAAAGAATAAGAAAAGAATAGGAAAGGAATACATAATTAGGATAGAACGAATAATGGTTAGTGATCCTAGGAGAGAAATTAGTGGACAGGACAGTGAAAAGAGCCTGAAAATTGTAAAAAAAAATTTGAGAAGCTTATAAAGTAGATGAAACAAGAGTAAATTGGCCCACATCCCTCATTCTACAATCTCTTACTGTCTACTTTACTGTCTTTACTGTGATACTGTCTTACTGTATAGGGACTGGCAGTTTAGCGAGATTTTTATAACATTTTTTTACTTAGTCAGTTCCTCATGTAAAAAGAGAGAGAGAAAAAACCATAGAGGCTCTGAATACAAGGGAAGGACACAGTGCCAGAGAGAGAGAGAGAGAGAGAGAGAGAGAGAGAGAGAGAGAGAGAGAGAGAGAGAGAGAGAGAGAGAGAGAGAGAGAGAGAGAGACGTTGCCAGGGGAAGAAGGAAACAAGTGATGCATACGGAGTGAATCAAGTAAATGGAAATAGGAAACAGTTATTATAAACGTCCATACCTGAAATATTGTTAATGATAGACAATACATGGTTATAATAGAAGAAGGATGACCATGAATACACTTGATTGTAAATGGTTGATGAAGAAAATAGGAAAGTAGAGGCGAGGGTGATGAGCTGAACTATATACGTAGATAGATAGGACAGATAGACAGGACGTATATATAGATAGTAGGTACGTAGATAGGACGTAGATAGGACAGGCGTAAAAGAAGGGGAGAGGACTGTATATAGTAGCCGTGGGTGTTGTATAGGATAGATAGGACAGATAGACAGGACGTATATATAGATAGTAGGTACGTAGATAGGACGTAGATAGGACAGGCGTAAAAAAGGGGAGAGGACTGTATATAGTAGCCGTGGGTGTTGTATAGGATAGATAGGACAGATAGACAGGACGTATATATAGATAGTAGGTACGTAGATAGGACGTAGATAAGACAGGCGTAAAAAAAGGGGAGAGGACTGTATATAGGTAGCCGTGGGTGTATAGGAGAAGGAACTTGAAAAAAGGGAAATCTGGGATCATCCTGCTTACCAAGAAGGAAGAAGAGGATATGCGAAGAATATGTACAGAAGAGATAAGGACGAAAAGGGAGAGATGTACGATGAGAGCTGTGAGGAAGGATAGATAGAACGTGTGAAAGACAGTATGTCATTATTATTCTTGTTGTCTCTTTTCTGATACACCTTGGAGAGAGAGGAGATTTTGATATTTTTTTTGAGGGGGAGAGAGAGAGAGAAGAGATTTTGATATTTTTTTTGAGGGGGAAAGAGAGAGAGATTTTGATATTTTTTAGGAGAGAGAGAGAGAGAGAGAGAGAGAGAGAGAGAGAGAGAGAGAGAGAGAGAGAGAGAGAGAGAGAGAGAGAGAGAGAGAGAGAGAATTTTGATATTTTTAGGGGGAAAGAAAAATATTGATATTTATTTAGGAGAGAGAAAGACAGACAGAGCGAGAAAGTGTGTGTGTGTGTGTGTGTGTGTGTGTGTGTGTGTGTGTGTGTGTGTGTGTGTGTGTGTGTGTGTGTGTGTGCAGGTGTAGGTGTAATCCAAGCCTCTGTACACGTCACTCACCCAGCAGCAGTATCTTGATGGCCTTGTTGTATTCTTTCATCCATTGCGAGATCTGCTTTTCCAGTTCCCTGCTGGCGCGCCTTTCCGGATCCACGCCACACAACACCATCATGGGGTCCGGGAGCGCCACTGTGACGGTCTTAGGGGGGGGGGGGGGGTGTAACAGAAGACAGAACACTACACCACACACCACAGACCCTCACAACACCACCACCACAAACACTGTATTCTCTTTAGACTTGCAATGTGAGAACCATCATGTATATTTTTCTTATTTTATGCTTTTAACACTTTCTATTCTCTCGTTTTCTATTCGTGGGTGTTCTTTTTTCAGATAGTTTTCTTAGGAGGTATGTGATTAGGTTCGTGTATGTCTGTATGTGTGCGTCTGTGTGTGTGTGTCTCTGTGTGTATATGTGTCAAGGGCTCAGTTCCTCACACGGGAGCGAGTATCTCTCTACAAGTGGCTCTCCCCTCTCCCTCTCTCACACTGGCTCTACAAGTCGCTCTCTCCGCTCACACTGTCACCGCCACCGAGGCACCCACGTTCTCGCTCTCCCTCCACGCCTCCTCCTCTTCCTCTTCCTCCTCCTCTTCCTCTTATCACCCTCCACACCTCCCTCTCACCCTCCTCCTCCTCCTCCTCCTCCTCCTCTTCCTCTTCCTTTTCTTCTTCTCACCCTCCACACCTCCCTCTCACCCTCCTCCTCCTCTTCTTCTTCTCACCCTCCACACCTCCCTCTCACCCTCCTCCTCCTCTTCTTCTCACCCTCCACACCTCCCTCTCACCCTCCTCCTCCTCTTCTTCTTCTCACCCTCCACACCTCCCGCTCACCCTCCTCCTCTTCCTCTTCCTCTTCTCACCCTCCATACCTCCCTCTCACCCTCCTCCTCCTCCTCTTCCTCTTCTCACCCTCCAGGACTTCCATCTTGCCCATTTTTTTCTTTTTTCTTCCATCAACAATGAAAACGCACGTCTTTACCTCTCCTTTCCTTCTTTTCCTCCTTGCCCTTCATTCCTACGTCACTCCCATGAAAATCACTCCCCCCCTCCCTGCCTTCCCCCTCCTCCCTCCCCCCTCACCGCTCACTCTTATCGCTGGGAAAGTCAAGATATCAAGATTTTTATCAGCATACTTTTATTAATGTCTCATGTTAATTGGGATTCTTTTGGTTGTGAAGACATTGCGGGGGCGAGGTAAAGAAATGTGTCTGTGTGTGTGTTCAGTTTTCATGCAAATTTTCGTTAATATTTTACTATTGGACCAATATTCCCTACACAATGGGGAAGTGATGTTTCTGTTACCTCAATAGATTCTGAGAAACTCTCCCTCTTGAGTTTCCGTCGCAAATAATTTTTTTCGAGATATAAAATACTTTTGTAATAGGGTAATACGTAATACGTGGCTTTCCCTGCTTACTGCCAGGAATATGCATTTGTTCGTTCGTGTTTTCTCACCGTGGGTTTAGAGATGGATGCATATCTTAATAAATTAAATTATGAGAAACCTCTCTCAGTTTCAGTCACAGATTTGTAGTTTTGAAATAAATACATTTTTGTTGTTGGAAAACTAATACTTTAATGCCTGGCTGCCGTTGTGCTTCAGAGTAATGGTTCGAATCGCAGGGCTCGAAAAATGTTTGTTCGAGCGTGATCTTGGAACTTTGACTGAAACTGCGCGTGCGCGATAGTTACGTCACAGCCAATGAAAATAATGGAAAAATAAATCAGCCAATCAGAAACTTACACGGCGGCAGGGAGGGGCGGGGCGGTGCGGGGCGGTGAAGTTGGTGACGATCAGTCTGTTGCCATGTCTTCCCGTGAAAGGTGCATTTTTAATATGTCGGGGCATGTCGGCTTTGTTTTGAGGACAATGATAGTGCACTAGCAGCCGGAGGGAGGGGAGGAGAGTGACGAAGCAGGTCCTTACAGTCGGGTTTAAGGTAATCATTAATTGATATTTGTGTATTGTTAATAAATGTATCTTTGGGAGGGACAGGTGACGCTTGGGTGGGGTGGGGGGGGGGTCCAGGGAGGGGGTACTTGCCCTTCCTAGCTTCGGAGGTTATATTTTGGGTAAAGTTTAATTTTCAATTCTGGGTGGAGACATCCTGTTTGATAATTGAAGAGTCTTGGGGAGAGTCCAGCGGGGCTCGCAAAACTGAAGCAACGAACTTATTTACACATACCATACTTTGATTATTTCAGTGATTTCTAAATATCATGCAGTCATGATAATAATAAACACAAGAGGCAGGATTACTTCTATTAGTGGCATTATGAGACCATCAGGACTTTATTGAGGAACTACTATTACAGGTGGACCAGAAAACTTTAACAAGCGAAGGGTTTGGGTTGGCGGTGGTGGCGGCGTTGTCATCGCTTCGGGGCGGCCCTGCAGTCACCGGCTCCCCACACCAGGCACAGGCGAGAGGCGGACACTGCCTCAAGTCATCCACCTTCATCAGTAGATCCTGGTGAGTGTGTTTGTGCTGAAGGTGTTCTTGAGGCAGGTGTTGAAATACGTGGTCACGGAGGGCGAGGGCGGCGCATTTGCTTGTTAATTAAAAGTGTGTGAGGTGTAATTAAAGTGTGGTGTAATGAAAGGTGAGTGTGGTGTAATTAATTAAAGGGGTTTGTGGGGTAATTAAAGGCGGGGTGGGGTAATTAGAGGTGCGTGGTGCAGTGGCTTAGCTACGGGGTTGGTGCCCCTGTGCCCCCCCACTGGCCATGGCTGCCGTATTCTGTATAATGCTCTAATATCCACTACTGATCTAATCTTGGAATATACCCTTGGCATCAGAGTAGTCTATGAGCTCCACTTGCCTAGTGCCCCCCCCACCATAAATAGATACCTAGCTACGCCATTGCTAACAAAGCAATTCAATCCTTTAACAACCCATAAACTACGTAGAAAAAAGAAAAAAAAATCCCATCCACATCCTGTACCACGCTGTTAAGGAGTTCGAAGCACTTTAACGAACCCTATCAATATTAACTTTAAAAAAAAAAATACGACAAAACTATACCAACACTATTACTAACTCACATTTACTAACATAACATTTAAGACTTAGATAACTTTACAGGTCAATAATTATTGGTCAAAGACCAACAGGTCAGGGCGTGGGAAGGAAATAAGGGAAAGGTTTAGTGTTTCGAAGCAGTGTTAAGTTCCTAGAGTAATCCGGTACGAGCGACAGTCGAGGGCGAGCCGGCGAGAGGGCAGGACGCGTGTGTAGGGCAGCTGGGAGGAAGAGGATGATTTTTGGCCAAACAACGCTTTACTTTGTTGCTTTTCTTCATATTTCTGCAGCGTAAGGTAGTAGAGAGAGTTAAGAGGAATGAATGAGTGGGCAGTGGCGGATCTAGGGGATGGGCCACGGCCACCCCTGAAATCACATAGGCCACCCCAGCCAGATCTGAGTCTGAGGTCTTATGAAAGTTCAACCATTTTTTAAAAATGGCTATGCCATGGCCACCCCACACTGGATCTGTGTCCAACCATGGCCACCCCTGTCAGAATTTCCTGGCGGTGCTACTGTGAGTGGAAGAGGGAGGGAGTGAGAGCTTAAAGTAATCGTCCAGACCATTTAATCATTCCTGATTTTATGTAGTTAAGAGTATAGCCATTATCGAGTGTATCAACAATATGTTATCACTTTTTGCATCCAGTCAGCCGTTTTTTTAATAATCCGCAATCAAAATCTGTAAATTCCCCGAGCTTCGAAAACGCTGCTGGCAACTGGCAGACGATGCGCCACGGCTCGGTGACATCACTGAAGGTGGTCTCCTCTTCCCGCGCTAATCCAGAAGCACGTAAACACAAGAGATAAATATAGTACTTGAAGAAGTTTGGGTGTTTCTGAAGATTTTTTTTGCGATATAGTATACACATGCATCCTTGATGGGTGCAGCAAGAAAGCTGTGCCTTTCCAGAGAAGTTTTCACACGTATCAGACCAATAGGCGAGAAAAGTGTAAAAAATGTTTGTGCGTCGGACGGATGTTGGTGCGTTGGGGTGAAGGTAGAGAAACGGAGCTGGGTGTTGGTGGTGGGGGAAGTGGGTGGATGTTGGTGGATGGGGAAGTGGATGGGTGTTGGTGGTGGGGAAGGGAGTGGGTGTTCGGTGGTGGGGGAAGGGGATGGGTGTTCGGTGGTGGGGGAAGGGGATGAGAGTTAGTGGTTGGGGAAGGGGATGGGTGTTGGTGGTTGGGGATGGGTGTTGGTGGTTGGGGAAGGGGATGGGTGTTGGTGGTTGGGGAAGGGGATGGGTGTTGGTGGTTGGGGAAGGGGATGGGAGTTAGTGGTGGGAGAAGGGGATGGGAGTTAGTGGTGGGAGAAGGGGGTGGGAGTTAGTGGTGGGGGAAGGGGGTGGGTGTTGGTGGTGGAGGAAGGGGGTGGGTGTTGGTGGTGGGGGAAGTGGGTGGGTGTTGGTGGTGGGGGAAAGGGGTGGGTGGGGAAGGGGATGGGTGTTGGTGGTTGGGGAAGGGGGTGGGTGTTGGTGATGGGGGAAGGGGGTGGGTGTTGGTGGTGGGGGAAGGGGGTGGGTGTTGGTGGTTGGGGAAGGGGGTGGGTGTTGGTGATGGGGGAAGGGGGTGGGTGTTGGTGGTGGGGGAAGGGGGTGGGTGTGTGGTGGTTGGGAAAGGGGGTGGGTGTTGGTGTTGGTGGTGGGTGTTGGTGGTGGGGGAAGGGGGTGGGTGTTGGTGATGGGGGAAGGGGGTGGGTGTTGGTGGTGGGGGAAGGGGGTGGGTGTTGGTGGTTGGGAAAGGGGGTGGGTGTAATTTGTGTTTATTTAGTCCTTCCCGCAAATTAATGGTTGTTGCCTCGTTCTTGGTGTATGTGGTGAGATTTAATGAGCGAGGTGTAATTTATGAGGTGTGTGTTGTAATTTATGGGTTGTGTGTGGTGTCGTTCAGGGCGTGTAGGTGTGTCACGGCGACATGTTCACCTTGAGAACAACTGTTTGAGGGCTAATGAGTGTATCACATGGTTGATAAGTAAGATAATGTGATATGACGTTAATTTATCATAGATTAAAAAAAAAATGCTTAGCCGTAGTACATATTTTTTTCTAATTCTTCAAATAATGTAAGTTCTTCAAATAAGTTATAAAAAAATTATCTTTCCAGCATGGTATCCAGTGTCCTCGCCAAGATGCCACTCTCGCCACCATCCACCTCGCAGCCTCTGCACGGATCACCTGTACCTGATTGTGTCACATGCCAGGTTTGACATAGTTTAGTGTAGATTGCAAATCGCTCAATACTGAATTCCTCATAAAGAGGTATCAGTAGAAGTCTTAGTATTTTTTATGATTTTCTATTATTTTTGTTGTCACTAAGCTCAATGGATTGCCTCATAGGTGGAGGTACAGGAGAACCTCGTTTATCCGGCACCCACGGGGGGGAGCGCATGCCGGATAACTCATTTTGCCATTGTTTTGAGAGTTACTCTTATGGAATCGCCCAAAATCCCTTTTTTTTTCTCTTTTTTTTTTTCTTTTCCCCATCACAAGGAACCGGCCAAGGGCACAACAAAAATGGGTAACACAAAGTCCGCTTAATTGCCAGTCCCTATAAAGAAGACAGTAAGAGAATAAAATAAAAAAGAGGGGTGAGCCAATTTAGTTCGGGAGGTGTCTTGTTACTCTTATTTTGAAAAGATGTAAGTCATAGGAAAGTGGAAAAATAGAAACAGGAAGAGAGTTCCAGAGTTTATCAGTGGGAAAAAAAAAAAAAAAAAAAGCCTGGGTCGATTAGTGCCGTTGTTTTGAGGCTGCCGTTGTTTTAAATGCCGGTTAAACGAGGTTCTCCTGTATTAGTATTGATCCAGGTAGAGGGAGAAATACTTTGAAGATGATGTCAGGGATTGCTTTTCATGTGGCTTGTATGAAAGGAGCACAGCAGGTGTTTCAAGGTTTTAGAGGTATTAGTATGCAAGGATGGTGTGTGTGTGTCATCATCTAGTTGTATTTTACAGGGCCAGAGCAACGCTCGTATGGCCCCGGTGCAGTCTTCCGTATTATGCTGGATGATGTGGGGTGCTGTTGCATCCTGGACTGGTACCTGCAATGGTCCCATCCAGCTCTCTTCTGGTTGCACAGAAGGGCTGGGTGGTGTCCACACCGCAGCCTGGCCAGGTGGACTTTGTCCTCACGGGGAAAGGAGGACTGAAGGGTGGATGTCTGCGAGCCTGATTGAGGTGAACCAAGTGTGAAGTGTGTCGAGGTAGGTTTGAAGATGGCTGTGGGTATTTGGGGATTTTGACTTGTGGGTATATCATACATGATAGAGAGATTAAAGAGAGGGTGAAAATACCGACTGAGGGACACAGTTTCTGATGTTCGATGTTTTGCCAGATTTATACACTACGCGCCAAAATATTGTTTGCCACTTCATAACAGAGCGCTCCCATAAGGGAATTCTGAAAATGTACTGTATGCAGCCTAGTGACTTTAGAGAGAGATATCCTGCATATGGCAACTTGTTTAAAGTACATACCAGTGTTTTCATTTTTTTTTAAAGTAGGAGTTGGAATGAAGAAAGTAGGAGGTGGAGATTGATTGAAAGCCGAGCGAATCGAGGCACTGCTAGATAGGCCGGGGGTCCGGGGGTCTAGGCGGCCCCCGGAAGCCCACGCCTTGGAAGGTGTTAAAATATGCATTGTGGCTGTTTTTCAGGATCAAATTCACTCCTTTCATACAATATTTATGGGCCATTTTCCTAGTGATTTCTTTCATAAAAGAAACCTAGTCTGCATTTCTCTGAAATATCTGTGCATTTAAACAGATATTTCAGAAAAATGCAGTAAGTTTCTATTATTTAGAAATCGCTAGAAAAATTAAAATGACCCATAAATAGTAACAGGCTTTAAGCCTGTTACTATTTATGGGTCATTTCAATTTAGAAGGCATCATGCACCTCTGAGCACTCACATTTCCTGCCTCAATATTTAATATTGAATTTTGATGCTTTTTTTTTTTTTTGGAAAGTAGGCGGCGCAAGTTTGAGAGTAGACCGGTAATTGCGCCGTCCACCTTGTTTTGAAGACACTGAAGTACAGACAGTCCATCAAGACCGTTGAGGAATGTTCAGATGCCACTTGTCAGTTATAGACGAAGCATTTAAAAAAATATCGCCTCACTTCCCGCAAATAATTTGAACAGACGTGCGCTGGTATAGCTCTCATTATCTCCATAATGAGGGGCATGAGATCTAAAAAAAGGGCAAATTAAAGTTATTGTAACACTACGCAAGGCAGAGAGGCCAGTGGAAGAAATATCAAGGATTGTGGGTGTTATGAGGAGATGTGTGCAGAAGTGGGTGGAAAGTTTCGTGAAGGGTGGCGGGGTGGCGACACCGGGACATAAGAAGTGGCCAGGGCGAGGACGTAAAACATCAGCACGCACACTAAATGTCATGAAACGTCAAGTGGATGCTCATCCTCAAATAAGAGCAAGAGAATTATTGCGATATGACTTTTGCGTCCTCGCCCTGGTTTCTTATGTCCCAGTGTCGCCACCACGCCACCTTTTACGAAACTTTCCACCCACTTCTGCACACATCTCCTCATAACACCTACAATCCTTGATATTTCTTCCACTGGCCTCTCTGCCTTGCGTAGAGTTACAATAACTTTAATTTGCCCCTTTTTTAGGTCTTTCATGCCACTCATTATGGAGATAATGAGTTATACCAGCGCGCGTCTGTTCAAATTATTTGCGGGGAGTGAGGCGATATTCTTTTAAATGCTTCTTCGTCTATAACTGACAAGTGGCATCTGAACATTCCTCAACGGTCTTGATGGACTGTCCGTACTTTAAACAAGTTGCCATATGCAGGATATCTGTCTCGAAAGTCACTAGGCTGCATAGAGTACATTTTCAGAATTACCTTATGGGAGCGCTCTGTTATGAAGTGGCGAACAATATTTTGGCGCGTAGTGTAGTTAGTATAGTATTACAATGCACCAGATAAATATTGCACGCAAAATTTCTAGTGAGGAATAATTATTATAGTATGCCACTTGCTGTAATGTACTTACTTAAACACAAATTTTTTCAGATCATGGACTGCAAGGACTTCACACAAGATTCTTTTTGCTGTCTACCACCGTGCCGAGGACGTCACAGAAGCTGCAGTGCGTGACAGTGTCTCATCACCGCCACCCACACAATCATCACTCAGTGCTCCCTCCATTCCCTGGCGTGGAGGGGCCACCTTCCAGACTCGTCTCGGCCACTGGCTATTTTTCCAGTTAATGAGCAGTGGGTTTATAAGAGTTCGAGAGACTCTTTCCAACTTTATTTATTTATTTAATTTTTTTTAATAAATTTTCTGACCAAAATCCTGTTGCCTCACTTTGTACATCATGTAACACCCACCGAGAGGTATTAAAAAATTAAATTAGTCTAGAATATATAAAAATGGCGACATAATTATATATATGGTTAATGAGGGCTGTTACAAGTCTCACATAATGTCAGTGACCACCAGGATATCTGATAGGTTGTGGTCTCGGCTCCCTCCTGCCCATTTCTTGAATAATTTTTGTGGTAGAGAGTAATGAATTAAACTTGGTGATAACGTTTGTATGTCACCTGATAGTTCAACTGTATTTACACATAAGTTGTACTGAGCTATGATGGGTGGCACCTCTGATACAAGAGCCCATGAAACCACCACTAGTGAAACGTGAGTCGAGAAATTTTGCACATTCTAGTGTGCTACAAGACGCCTGTAAAAATCCTCTTGACTCCTGTTTCAGCAGTGGTGGTCTCATGAGCCCTTATATCAGATGTGCCACCCATAGCTCAGTACCTCTTATGTGTAAAAATAGTTGAACTATCAGATTGGTGATACATTCATCAGTCACTACCACAAAAATTATTTAAGAGAATACTGGAGTGTTACGGGCAGGAGGAAGTTGACCACAACTGTGATCACTGGCGACTATATGGCAGGTCTAATCTGTAAAAGATTTTTTTGGGGGGTGGGACAAATTAGGTTAAATTATGCTAAAACCTAGTCAGATGTTAAGTACTATTATCTGGGTTCATCTTAATGTGTCAGCACATCATTATAACGCTGCTCACGTACATAATAGACGGGGAAATAACGACACATACGTTACAAAGGCATCCTTAATAGTGGATATGGAATTTAATGCTCTAATAAAAAAATTGGCAATTTACGTTTAAAACACATACACTTGACTAAACTTTCGTCAGTCAAGCAGTGTCTTATTTACCAATGAAGTGAAAGATAAGGTTGGCTTAAAGCTGATTACTTTGTACTGAAAATTTCCCATGTGATATATAAATTTATGAAAAGTTTCCCATGAATTAACTTGCATTGTGATCTATTGATTTCTACAAAAAAATTACGCCATTTGTATATTACGAAAGTTATATGCAACCTTGATCAAGTATTGAGAAATTTACCTACAGATGTAAGAACCCGTGTCAAAGCGATGAACTAGTCAAGTTTTTGTTGGACGGTCTAATTGTTTCACGGGGGCCTCTAGAGGCTGCACAATGAGCAGGGTCAAAGAAGGGAATATAAGTACAAGCATGTATCGTGATGATGCCAACTTGTTACATCCCGGTGGCAGTGAGAGATGAGAATCTGATTAGCCTTATAACTTAAGTGTTAGAATATGAGATGATTAATGTCTTTCTACACAATTTTCTGCAGGTGAGAAATATCTATCTGTGGAAAACACTAAAAAAATTTACATCACGCAATACCAATTACCATTATGGTTTTCTTAACACTGCGATTCAAATAAACTTAACCCTAAGCTACCTAGTTATTCATCTTGCACATCAGTAGAATTTTACATCCTGTCTTGACCACAAACTAGTAAGTAGGTTAAAGCTCCATCCAGGTTTCCTTCCCCCTCACTGCACGGGACAAGCACTCAGCAGGACATTCTGCAGCTTGTACATGTCCGTCCAGTCCCGCCGCTCACTGTTCAGCACAATGTTACGGATGCAACCCTTGAAGTTCTCCCGGGTATTCAGGGTTCCTTGCCGAGCTGTGTCTGTAGGGGGAGAAAATGACATCAAAGTAGATATTCAATCAGTTATCGTATAAGGTTGCCCATTGTGAGGCTACTACTTATATAGGCTGTGTGCTAGCTTTGTAATAAATCTCTTTAGTGAAAACTGTACTTCTATAAGCATCCGAGTGAAACAAAATTCTTTGCCCTTACCTGGCAAGCCGCCAATGAAGAGCTCGGCCCCTGTGATGGCTCCTTCGTGGTCCCCTGAGCCATTAAAGCCGTAGGCCTCCTGGTTATCGTCAACACGCAGAGCCAGGGAGTCTTTGATGTAGCTTGCCTTGACGGTGTGCCACATATTGTCACAGAAGCTAAACCTATTTCTAAGGCCGACCCGGGCGCTGAATGAGTGGCCAACCCCATGTCAACACTCAGCACAACCTGGGTGAACACAATCCTGGTTAGGGGGTCAGCCTTGCATTATGTGTGATTAAACTTGTGCCGTGTCTGTAAATTTATTGCAACTAATGCCAGGTTCAAATTATAACACTTATATCATAAGGTATATATTTGACTAACAGGTGATGGACTGACAAAAATCCTTGTCCAGAAACTCAAGAATGCAGATCATTATTTTTGTTGGAAAATTTTTCACGAAACATTACTGGTGAAGATGCTGATATGATATGCTGATGCTATCATCATATACTTACTTTTCCATATGAAACAGAGGAGTTATAGATACATGGGTAGAAAATGGACTCATTGCTCACCGCTCCATTGATGAGCTCGAGGGAGAGTGAGGTGCCTCGCGGGTCAGCCACACTCAGGATGATGCCAGTCAGCTCCCAGGTGCGGAACTCCAGGCTCAGCTCCAGCATGAGTCCCACGTTGAACTTATCACCTGAACAACAACAACATTACTCAATGCAGACTGATGCATTGAGATCATGCTAACTCATAGAGGTGAAATTATTAAAACACTGAAGGAGGACATACATCTCATAACAAGCCTGCAGCTGATGTAAGTTTTTGCTTAGACTATGATTTATCTGACAGTAGTACTTGACTAGAATTTCATAACAATGACTGAAAACCTTAACAAGGTAAAAGGCAAAATTAAATGTGACCTGATAAGTTATTACAAACAAAAATTAGAGCTCTCA
Organism: Chionoecetes opilio; assembly: GCA_016584305.1. Lineage (NCBI taxonomy): Eukaryota > Metazoa > Arthropoda > Malacostraca > Decapoda > Majidae > Chionoecetes > Chionoecetes opilio. The sequence continues at coordinate 442,797 of JACEEZ010004648.1, read as the reverse complement.
TCAATCTGTAAATATTTGTTCTATGAGATTTCAACAACTTCAGCGGTTTTCACAAGTGAATGATGACTACAATCGTCTTTTCTTTCAGTCCAAGGAGTGGCAGTACTTACTATAGATGGCATAGGCATCGCCCGGGAAGTAGGAGCCTGGCTGAACACTGGCAAAGCACTGGCCCACGCCCACCATCTGGTCCCGCCGCCTGGTGCTGGGGATCTCGTACTCCTCCCCGTTGATGTCCAGGTTCCTGAGGCAGCCTCGCAGCGGCTCAACCTCCTGACACACAGAGGGAGGTAAGGGAATCAGGTCCTGCTGGCTGAACATGATGCAGTGTCTATTGTGATGGGAGGCTATATTGATAGACATGCCCAGGATGAAAACTAGAAAAATGTATAAACTAAAATGATGCAATATAGTGAGCTCAATGTTAGGATGTAGATCAGCTGACAACTGTTGTAAAATTAGCAGCTCTATTTCTTCAGACAAAGCATGTCATCTGGATGCCAAATGAGCTTCTCCTATATTTGGTGAAGGCGCCAGAAGGAAAAGTACTACTGTATCAACATTCAATCAACAAATATCTCAATTCATCAGAAAAACTAAGTACCACAAACTACAACTACCACAACCCGGCCATCGTTACCTGGTAGCCGCTCACTCTTGCCCCCGTCACACCCGAGGGCAGGCCGCCCAGGAACAGCTCTCGCCCTACATTCACCTTGCGCGGCCCCTTCACCCGCTTGACAACCTTGCCGTCAATGGAGAGGGTGATGCGCTTCTTCACTTTCTGCACCTTGACCTGCAAGACAACACACACACACAGGTATAGATTTATGACAAACTGTACTAGCTTGAGAAAACTTTGGCGTCAGTACACAAAGTGCATAGACAGGATGCCTATTTGATCTACTTGAGAAATTATGACCAAGAATTTCAAACTGCATGAGTAAATACCATTTTGAACACCTACAGTTATCACGGTCATCATTATCCCTAAACATTCTATGGGTGGAGGTTTGGCAACACCTTCCTGGAACTTTGTACATTCCCACAAAACAAGAACAGAACACAAAGCCTTTCTATTTCTTTTTGTGGTATGTTCCCAAAGTCATGGAAGAATTAAAAATATATATGCCTCTGTATTCCTTGTGTTACGAAAGGTGACTCAAAGGGACAAAGGCAGAAAATGAGTACAGTTTTGAAGTATGTTCCTAGAAAATTAATAGCATCAAGGTGAAGGAGTTTCTGCTGTACACGAGACCTGTACTGCCCTGCCCATGCCTCACCTTGGTCCACTGGCCGGTGTTGAGTCCTGCATCGGACACAGCCTCCACCACCTTGGACCCCTTCTTGCTGTCCTTCCTCATGGACGCTTTCACGCGGCCGTTGTGCAGCCGCACGGCGATGGACTGGACTCGCTTCCTCCTCGTTTTCTGTTGAATCAGTGACGGCTTGTTGACATATGAAGCTGATTTTCATACTTCTTAAACATTTCTCTAAAGTCAAACTATGATCATTAATATCAAATTAGAATTAGAATAGTCATTACACTAAAAATCAATCTATAAATATTTCCTGGTGACAATAAACGCCCCAGAAAATAATTACACTCACAATAGTACAAATTATGTCTTCTAAGAAAAGTTCACATACGTCCGTGCTAGTATAAATAATTAGGGAAAGAAATAATGTCCACAAAGACACAATCACAGCTTTAAGAAAATACTGCACATGAACTCCATAAACTCACAGAAGCAATGAAGAAGAGTCCATTAGGGTAGTAAGTCCTGAACTCAAAGGACACCTCAAAGTTCTTCTTGAAGGTTGTGGGCTGCAGCGGCACCAGCACGTGGGAGTCCATCTGGTCCCCAAACTTGAGCGCCTTGTATTCCACCGTGTGTTGCGTGGGCGGCAGGCACGAGTCCGCCACCTGCGCCACACAAAAGTTACTCGCTGTACTGATGCTCGTGTTCTACAACTCATACGGTGCAAAGCAAACACAATACAATCAAACAAGCATTCTGATAGGATATTGATTGATTCCTCATTGATTTGCTTTAGTTTATCATTTAAGGTTGGTAAGCGATAACACAATAGGTCCTTTAAGATAAGGGGCTCAAGAGTTCAGTTATGCTTGTCAATAGCAATCACAGATACAGTTACAATTATAAAGATTAAATGTAAAGTTAGTTAAGTATGTAACATATGTAGCGCTTTAGCACCAAAATTCTCCCAGGACTAAATGACTGACGGAAACAATACATATTGGAAGTATTAATTAATGTGAAGGTAGGACAGTCACCCACCTTCATGTCAGCCTCCATTCCCTGCATGGCGGTGGCCGGCAGGTCTGAACACCGGCCTATGAACACCTCCTGGAACCTCACCGGCCTTAAGAAAGACACAACTCTGGCGAGGAAAAAACAAAAACAATGCGTCAGAGAAGATGAAGTGTGCCATGGCAAAACTGCAGAATTACGTATAGAACTCGTGCTGCAAATTTAAATGGTGAACGGCGACAATAGAATTAGAAGCGTATCATCGACCGTCTACCTTCATATGACATTATGCGAAAATCTGACGTTAAACACAGATGGTGATCATGATTATTTCCTCTGTCTGGGTCATTTACAGATGCGACACACACTCACTTGTTGTTGACGATGACGTCGCGCACGCAGCCCTTGAGTGGCCGGGACGTGCCCACCAGCTCACTATGTTGATGTTCTCGGGCACGCCGCCAAAGTACAGGCCGCCCGTGTCTGGTCCCGCCACCACCTGACTCGTGCGGTCCAGCCGGGTGGTGTTGACCTCCGCGTCGTCCACTTTCAAGGTCATTCTGGGTTAGAGGAAAACGTGGTGATGGTGTGGTCCCCATTACTTTATGAAAAAAATGTGACTATATTACAGACTGAGTGGTGTTACTTATTCATGATACAATACAAAATACTTTGGCCTTCCCCAAAATGTGTGAGGCGTGACGTGGCACAAAACCGAGAGCAGTTTGTTCATATAAATACATTGTATAACTTGCATTTTACACATCTTAAATATACAAGATAAATTCATGATTAGTTAATATATTCTTTAAAAGTTGAGAATTCTACAAAATTAAAGTTTTACAAAAAAGTATCAATTTCACAAAAGAACAATTCACCAAATCCTCTGCATTATTTGTCACACACACACATGCACTATCTTTTCGCTCACATTTATCCTCTCACCGCATTCGCTTTGTATCTCTTCTTACATAAGTTATCCACACAATTTTTCATTTCGTTTCCATAACACATATATGTACATACATGAATGCCGCATGTGCCTCATCACCTCATACTCATCCTCCACAACTCACCTGTACCGCTCCTTGATCACAAAGAAAGCATGGAGGCGGCCGTCATTGAACTTAGCTGCCGACATCATCCTGTGGCTCTGTCCGCCCCCGTTGAGTCTGATGTCCAGGTGACCTTCAACCAGGGACACCGAGTAGAAGTCTGGCGGGCGGTCTTCCCCAGGCGGCAGCGGCTGCAATGCGGGAAAGGAGAGTGAATAGCCTATCTTCCTAAGCTTGAGGACGACACAGATTCTTTGTCCAAAACACTTCGGAAAAAAAAGGAAAAGCTAATGTGTCAAGTTAGATGCCTAATAAAGGAATGTAAGTGTCTGTCTGGATTTCCAAACTGCATTACAGAAGAAAAAAATGTCAATAAGCTGATACATAAACAAAGAACCAAAACGAATCTCCTAACAAACTATTAAGCACAACACTATGAAAAGCAGGGGATAAATGTACGTATGTAAATAAGGAACATACTGTTGGCATTAATTTAACACATTTAAAAGCCAAAGCATTATTCTTTAAGCATCAGTTCTTTAACAATTACTAGTACCTAATAAAGCACTTTCCAGCCTTTCTACATAGGTGAATTACAAGGTTATGAATAAAGCTTTATATCTTAATATTTATGATGTCATGCATAAGAGGAAAGTACAATAGAAGCTGAGTAAAAGAAAAGATAGGCTTGATTGTCTTGCATTACATGAAAACAAAGCAAGAGTGTTAAAGGTTAATACATGTATAGACTGGGAGTTGAAAGTCTGATTTCCGGATCATACTTATCAGACATGGACTTATTCTTATCCTGTGTACATTTCTTTTCTGGAGTCTGAGTATGTGCCAGACTAAGAGCACCTGCTTCACGTGTAGTGTGTTAGTGTTTTGTTAGTGGCCGAGGTAAGCAAGGTACTCCCTTCACCATAGCATTACAGTGGTTGTGGTGGTGGTGGTGGTGGTTGTGGCGTCCCCGTCTTCCTCTGTCTCATTATCCTTAAGGAAGAACATTTGCTTCATTAGTATACACTAGCAAATGTCTCCCTAACTCCCCCTTGGAGGCTATAGCCCGGGTCCCACTATGAGGTTACGGGTCCACGTCAACCCACGTTTGAGAAAATTGCCTGACACTGGCGTTGACGCTGGAATTTTTCACGTCAGCCTGATCACCACGGCAGCAACGTTAATGCCTCGTCAGCCATGTCAGACAAAGACAGAGCCACATCTTGGCCCTGACACTGCCCCTTCACTTGTCCAGGGTAACTGATGTGGGCGGATGCAACATTTAAAAAAGTTGTTCAAAAATCGCGCCACGTCAGGAACGAGGCCTCGTCTGCCGGCGTTACCATAAAAGTCAGGACCACCTTAAGTCGTGTTTTTATCCCGTCAAGCAGCGTTAGCATAACGCGGGTTGACGTGGCCCCGTAACCTCCTAGTGGGTCCCGGGTATATCTGAAAGCACAGACTATAGTTCGATGAAATCCTGGTTGTGTAGAGACTACCTAGCATGGCTGTCTTTTGGTATCGCATGTAGCCAAAATATTAGTGAGGTACATAGAAGTGAATTACTTTTATTCAGTGTTCATTATGCCACGTGTTTCTGGTTTGTTAAGTTTAGATTCGTGCATTATCACTTTTATAGAAGTCTTATGAGGTCTCACGGCACTTGTGATGATCTTTATGCTTGGACTGCATGATGGAAAGGTGAAATTTAAGAAAAGTTATTTGATTATTTAGCAATAATGTTATGTGGCAGAAAGAAGTTTTTTTTTTTTTTACTAATTTGCATAATGTGAGAAAATGCATATACACATGTATATATAATGTATATATACATGTATATATAATGTATATATACGTACATATGACCACAGACGTTGGTTGACTAATTTGAAAAGCAGCTTGGAGAAGGTATGTGATTGATTTTCACAGCAGACTGAATTAACAAATCAAGAAGTTTTAGATATACTCAAGCCACTATACCTTTTGTGTCTTTTGAACACAATGACTACTTCACAAACAGTTGAGTTGTATTCTGCTTCAGGGGTAAACAAAGAACACGTGTTTCTCTCCATTTCCATATTAAGGGGCATTGCCTAATAGTCCTGACTGAATTATATTGAATCAAGCAAGATTCTTTGTTAAGTTTTAGTGGTCTATGAGAAGCTATAAAGGTAAAGTAGTAAAATGTATTGTAGCATTTGATTTCTTAAAGAATGCATTTTCTTGACGAGAGAGAGAGTACAGAATTAAAACCTTATTGAGATACGTATTCAGTGATACCGAGCTGAAATAAAACACAAAAGATACTGTTATACTACCTGATGAAAATAATAAAGGATCTAGTGGAAATAAGTCAGAGCAAAAAAACTACAAGTGCAGATAAAATATGGATGACTGAGGAACAACAAAATCAATAAGCCGTCCAGGCTCATGAAAACTACACTTAGCTCAAAAGTACACTGGCTTGCATTCCTTCAAATTTTTTGTCTACATTATAGATACTCATGCTGATAAGACAATCATAAACCTGCCTTTACAACAGGGTGCGCAAGACCAATTCTAAATTTGGCACAAGATAATCAATGAAAATTCTAGTCTGATTTGGTTTTGGTCAAGTTTTGATTTAAGTTTCACTGTGGTGGAATGTACTGACTATTTTTATATTATTTTTGACTATCCTTCCTGTTTTCACGCTACAAGTCCTTTTTTATATTATTTTTGTCTCTATCCTTCCTATTTTCAACTTTTCACATTATAAAGTACATTTATATATTTTTTTTTACTCTATCCTTCCTATATTCACGCTACGAGTCCCTCCGTGCCACCCAGTCCCCGTCACGCACCTGGCCCATGAAGGTGGACACCATGAGCAGCGCGTCGGCCTCCATGGTCTGGAAGGTGAAGCCGAAGCTGGAGTCCCGCTTCAGCACGTGTGAGGGAAGCTCCACGAAGCCTTGGCCCAGGAAGCCTACGTCATACAGAGGCTGTGCAGGGAGGATAAAGACAGTTAACTGGTGTTACGTGTTTTCGTGGAATATACAATTGCATGATTTTTTTCACCATACAATGGGCCTTCTCCCAAACAAGCTCCGTGGTACACAATAAACCACGGATATTTGCTAATGTTTTCATAGGCAAGGACACTACCAGGAAAGGATCCCAATTTCCTACCTTCGTAATATTTAAATTTCATGATTTAGTCAAACAAAAAGGAAGTCTCGAGAGTAGGAAAAAAAAAAAAAAAATTATATTAGTCCTCTTTAGTCCGTTTCCCTTAAAAGTTCACTGATATAATGCTAGTGATAGAATCTGCTCACCTTATCAGCACAGGAGCTCTCAATGCCATAATACTGTCCATCTGTGAGAGGGTTCCTGCCCTTGTCCAGACTGAGAGGCCAGACATGCAGCCCAGCACTGACCGCAGCACCAGCGCTGCGCCCCACCTGCCAACACACCACCTCATTACTAATACTGAATCAGATCAAAACAATGCTATACGATCACTAACAGGCAATCTTCCAGTACCTGATCAAAGCCAGCATGATTTGTGTTTGGTGGCAAGTATTTCCTTAGAATTATCCAGTTTTCAGAAGTGATTCTTTAAAAACCACTCACTTCTATATCTCAGTACTAAAATAATGAAAGCATTTTGTTGACTAATCTATAAACTAATAATTTTAGTTAACAATGAGTGAAAGCATCAAGGTGTCTTCCGTGTCCTTACTTCTTCCGATCAAACTCCGGGTCGACGCCTCCAAAGTAGTAGGGCACCCGGGACAGGTCCAGGTCCGGGCCGCCCTTCACAGTGCCCAGCTGGTCCTGGTCTCCCACCATCAGCCGCCCCATGCGTGCACCACCTTCGGGAATAACAAGCCACAAGTATAGTAGAAGTAAGTCTTCCCCATAAAAGTATATACAGTGGGAATGGACTATAAGAGGTGATAGCTGCAAGAAGTGTGCATCAATTCAAAGAAGGTCTGAATAAATATATATATGGAGATAAGGTCCCACAATAGCATACTTCAGGCCGCGTATGCTACAATTAGGTAAATACACAAACACATGTACACATACACACCTTTGGCTCTGTTCTGCACAATGGCCTGGATCTGTATCATGTCCCGGTTGTTGTGACGACGGCTCGACTTCATCACGAGTCGTGTTTGACTGTCAAACTGGACTGTGAAGACCACATGGCCATTCTCTAGTGCAATACTGAAGTACTGATTCTATGGAGGGAGAAATTAGGGGCAGGAAAGTGAGTAAAAAAACCGTTTAGTGAATTATAACGAGACTAATGAAAAGTATAATTCATATGCATTTAAGATTGACTTGAACATGACAAAAGAAGTCACGGTTACAGAGCACCAAGAGTCTCGTCCTCACCGTTGCATCATTCACAGCCAGGAAGAGAAGTGCATCCTCATCCAGGGTCTTGAAGGACAGCACAGTGTTGTAGTAGGGTTTGGGTCGCTGTTGTCTGCTGCTGCCCTTGAAGTAGCCTTTGCCGTTGAACCCGGCCGCTCTCTCGTCACTCTGCTTCAGCACCAACTCCTCACTGCAGCACACACGCACACACACACACACACACACACACACACACACACACACACACACACACACACACACACGATTAAAAGACTTAAAATTTCTCCTTACTTACTTTTTCTACAATACAAGAATGGCTGAAAAGATTATCTGATAATTCAATAAATCTGTTAGACATGCAAATCTGTCTGCATGCAAACAAACCACAGTTTATACAAATAATAGAATTGCAAAAACCGTGGATACCAACCCTTCATTACAGGCCCCACAACCTTCAGATTCAGTGAAGTTCCACAGACCAACGTTCTCGCCGTCGATGGACAGTGTGTGGAGGCAGCCGGAGAATTTCCTCGCTTTGAGCACACTGAAGGCTCTTGGTGGTGCCCCGCCTGCAAAGAAATGCTGTGTGAGCCTCTGCCTTTGTCACTGACCTACATCTCAATTACCACTATGTACTGTTGATATGGAAGGGATATGCCGGAACCTATTCAATAATTGCTGATATAATTACCAGTGATTATCCAATTTTGTAATAAAATATACATGAAACAGTTTTACCTATGTATGTACTTTCCAAATTCTTTTTACAGGCTATAGTAATCTCTTGATCTCATCAAAAAGTTCTTTCCATTAAAGATTAAGATGGCAGTAACAACATTCATGACACTTTAAGCCCTGGCATGCAAAGAAATAGCCTTAACTTATCATAAGACACTCACCGACCCAAACTGTGTCCGTTGGTAACAGGTCCATCTTACTGAAGCCCGGCGGGGAGGCATCGCTGACGGGCGGCTGGATCATGCCCGAGCGGCCCTCAGAGTTGGAGGGCACCACCGACAGCTGGCCGATGTTGCCCACACGGTTGATGGTGATGTGGTACCTGGTGGGAGGGGGAGGGGGAGGTAATTAGTAAGATACCGCATCACTGTATTGACAATGAAAATGTTTACTGGACAACAACACTAAGATATTTAGAAGTGCGGTTTGTTCATACAGTATCTGGAAATTATGTTTATCTTCACTGAAAATTAGGAGTTCTTTATTAAGAATTTTGGTGAAACCTTTGCTGTTATCTTGAATATATTAAGTTTCACAGGTGAATTAAATGTAGAGAGAAGTGTCAATACATCCTTGTAACTCATGATGACATTCTGAGGCTTCATGATGACAGAATGCACTATAAATGTTGTTCCTATGGCAACTGGCAACCCTTAACTCACCATCGCGTGTCATCTGAGACTTGCTGGGTGTTGGTGAGCAGGTTGAGGGGGTGGGTGATGCGCTGCAGCCCTCCGCCCGCATCCCACACAAACTCAATCCTGCGGTTCACCATTTCCACGGCCATGAAGTCACTCTGAGGAAGACAACACAAGGCTAGGTCATTCAAGGGGCAGGAATCCCTATCACTCGTTATTCATATCAAATTCCCTTCATAGGCTTTCCATATCTTACAACTATGTTAATACAGACTAAAAAACACTGCACAAGATAAGTCTTCTTAACATCACTAGATATTCTTTGAGTCTATTCTAATACCCATTCGCGGGTCTTCCCTCAAGGAGAAGTCTCCGGGTGGCCTTCTTGCACGCTGCTATTTTCTTCCAACTTTTCTCTTTCAAGGCACTTATCACAACAAGAAAATCATTAAGAAGCTGGACTGGCATCCCTATAATCAGTTCTCACAAAGAGAAAAGAGTAAACCACATGTATGTGGCAGCAACCACATACTAGAAACTGATACAGCAGAAGTTTTGCAACACTTACAGCATTACTAGAGCCAAGATAGAGGAGCAGAGCATCCGTGTCTGCGCTGCTGACGGCGTAGCTGAGCCTGACGGCGGTGGTGGTGGAGGGGTGCAGGGTGGGCCGGTACTTCCGGGTGCACACGCCGGCGTCGTCTGTGGTGAGTGACACTCGGATCTGTCACGGGACAAGGGACACAAAGCCATATAACACACACAGTGGTGTATTGTGAAAAAATATGGTCCTGTTTTTAACAAAACAAGATATAAAAAATCATAACTGTATGTCTCTTCTTGAGGGATTCAAGCCATGAAGATGTCTTTTGATGATGTGAACAATTATGAATTGCATTATAACACTGGGATGCAAATAATCAAGAGTGATAATTATTACAATTTCTTGAAGGAACTTTCTGTTATAAAGCTCAAATATGTTCACTAAAATAATTTAGTAACTTCTGGAAGCTCTTCTCAATGTCTTAAAAAAGAGCACCGAATTGCTGGTTATTTTCTCAATAAAATTCCAAGTATGACAAACATATCAATGGTCACGTGTGTGCTGGTAAAGAAACACAACATGAACATTCATCACAAACACAACATGAACATTCATGACAAACACAACATGAACATTCATGACAAACACAACATGAACATTCATGACAAACACAACATGAACATTCATGACAAACACAACATTCAAGGCACGGCACTTGCGGCACGGCTACTCACAGAGGAAGCATACTGTCTGGTCTGCTTGATCTTTCTCTTCAGAGCCTCAATCCTGTCCCTCAAATCTTTGCTTTGGTTTTCAATCCTGTACACTGTCTTCTGCATGTTGCTGGCCAGACGGACGCCCTTGGTGGTGTGGCCCTTGGCTGTCGAGACTGTAAAACACATCAATCAGGACATTGGGAAGGAAGATATAAAGAATAGATATACAATTTGTAGATAAATGTGAAATAGAAAGGCACATAACATAAATACTATCATAAGCACTAATATAAGCACCGGCAGATGTAGTACATATATAACATGAATTAGCAAGGGTACCTGCTGCAACTTTTCCAAGGTGGGCCAATGGATATACTTCCACTTCATGATTATTGCTTAACGCTATAGTACCTTTGAGCTCTCAGTTAGGAAGGACTGATTCAGAGGGAGAAAATAATTTGTTTGCCCTCTCTACCAGATGCTCACATGAATGCTGAGGCAGAAACAAAGCTAACTTACTTGTCTCCCTGATTTCGTTGAGGAGAGAGCTGTCAAAGCGATTCAGCTCCTTGGCTTGCTCCTTGATGATGGTCAGGTTGGTCTGGATGGACGTCACCGTCTCCAGCGTTCCCTCCACGTTGCGGTGAGTCTGCTCCGTCCTCCTCAGGGCTCGCTGGATGCCTGAAGATATGTCTGTGGGGTGCCAAGGGGGAGTCCATTGAAGAAATATTTTATAACTAGTACTTTTTTCTAGCTGTAGTCACTCTATGGCCTTCTTTTGAGAAATCAGGTTAGAGACATGTACTGAACTCTGCTATGAAAGCATCATGCTGTAAAACAGAACCAATGATTTCATGCCTTGATTATATAGATTATAGTATATAGAGTATATTAAGTGTATTAGTAGTATAGTATAATAAGAGTATTGAGCATATAAATAAACATGAGGTGGAGAATGTCAAGTTATGAAGGTGTAGTATAAGGATAAACTCACTGGCAGTAAAATGTGTGTCCATCAGGGTGTGGAGAGCGTTGATGCGGCTGTAGGCGCTGTCCAGGATGCCCCGGGTGCTGCCCAGGGCCAGCTGCTGCTTGTTGAGGTCCGTCAGCTGCTGGGCCACCGTGCTCTTCAGGCCCCGGCCCTTGGACTGCAGCTCCTCCGAGGTGCGCAGGGACTGGGTGGCTCGACGCACCAAAGAGTTTTCTGTCTGGCCTGGATAAGCCTGAAATTTTTCAAGTTTGTCAAAGGGAGACAATTTGCATTTATTTGATTGTCTTTAAGGATATTTTTTCATATAAATTTTTCTAATACCGTCTTTATTAAAGCAACAGTTTTTGCAGAGCTACTCAGTATATGGAGAACCCATTTAATGCACGAGTTACGTTCCTGGAAATTCGGTGAGTTAAGTGAAAAATGCGTTGAACGAATCCTATGTTCCAGTTGATTTTCTCATTGACTTTCTAAAAAAACTATAGCAATGTGTGAAACTTTGAATTTTTTGTGCGTTAAGCAAATTTTGCTCCAAAAAGAAAAGTTTGTAACTCCCAATTTTTGTGAAGTGAGCCTGCGTTAAATGGGTCCACGCATAGCGTCAATTTGCATCATTTCAGACTTGTTACTTCCTGCAATATCAAGCTTCACATCTTGGTCTGACTGCAGCAAATCATAGAATACATAAAATACTGGCATATGCATAGCACAAACATGCTGTAACAGAGAAGTCTGACTCACCACTAGGTAAGCTTTGTCAGCAGCCTGTGAAGCATTGCGAGCGGCCTCCTCGGCACTCAGCAGGGCGTCAACGATGCGCTGGTAAGCCTCAGCGGCGTTCAAGGGGCCAACGGCAATGCCTCTTGTCTTTTTGAATAAGCTGAACAAGGAAATGTAGTGAGGGGAGACAGGAGGAGAAATGGGTCCTCCCAGTAAGGGGATGGGAGGACAGGATATTAGCAGTGCCTTATGAGTTTTAGTATAAACACAAGGGAGCTGTGACTGGCAACAAACATACAATAAATATGCGGGTATACTCTAGGTATTTTTAGTAGGACATTATGCAAACCAATAAGGGTTTGTATGTTCCAAATACAGGGAGAACCAAACAATGAAGGGAGCATTTCTTACTCTCTTACACTAATGACATGACCCAGGAAGGCAAAAAACAATGACTGACTGAATAATGTGGCAGAATGGTATGAATAATGTGGCAGAATGGTATGAATAATGTGGCAGAATGGTATGAATAATGTGGCAGAATGGTATGAATAATGTGGCAGAATGGTATGAATAATGTGGCAGAATGGTATGAATAATGTGGCAGAATGGTATGAATAATGTGGCAGAATGGTATGAATAATGTGGCAGAATGGTATGAATAAACAAAGTCAGTGAAGGGTGAGCCACACCTTTCCAAGCGGATGGACCTCCGCATCAGGTCCATGGCGTGGTCGTGCGCTCGCTTCACGTATCTCTCGCGGTAGTCAATGTTTTCCCTGCGCAGCTTTGCCTCGTACTCTGACAGGAAGGAGCTGCTGTTCCTCAGCTGCCACAGCAGCTTCTCAATGTCCTGCAGGGTGGTGGTGGGGGTCTAGGATTAGTATTGACTTAATGATTCTTTACATGCGCTATTTCTTCTGGTGTGCTTCCAATCAAAAGTATTTTACTAAGTGTGTATTCTTAATGTAACAATCAAACTTTTTGAAAAATATTTCTTGGACTGTGATGTATTTTGATCATTTATTTTACTATAAATGCAAAGACTGTTTTTACTGTTGAAGGAGCTACTGAGTGTCACTGCTGCACCCCCACACTAACCTCATAGTTCAGGCCAATGCTGCGCAGGTAGCGCTCGGCGTCCCTCAACAGCTGGGTGGAGTTGAAGTTCTGGTCCTGTATGATGACGTGGGAGTTCCTGATCTGCTCCGAGTAGTCTTTCAGTCGCTGCAGCCGCTCCACATTACCTTCCATCAACAACCCAGCCTTGGGACGGGAGTTTAACAGGTCATTATAAAGTTTTGATCCCTCATTCCTATATCTGTTTGTTAATTCAGTCAAAAGTATGTTCACTAGTTCAATGTAAACACACATCATACTTGTGCATTCTAGTTCTCTTACTTTTTTAGCCCACTTCTCTGTCACTACTACCACCATTCCTTACCTGGTTCGTTTTGCGGTTGGAGATTCTAATCTTTTCTCGCAGTTCCTTTAGTTTGCTCTCAAAGTCACCGACCCGCAAGTTGATATCCTGTATCAGGGGATTGGTCTGATCCATCTTCTTGATTCTCTCAAGGAGCAATTCAGCTTTTCTGGAATCAAGTGTGCAAAAGTGCTAATAGTTCTTTCTCGTAAAATTTCTTAGTTGTAATTTTAACACAAATACTTTGAATGGTAATCACAAATATGTTTACAAAAGATGCAAAATCAAAGTTTATCAACGGCGACCCATCTTCTGCACAACAACCATTCCTTGAACGGACTAGATTCCTTTCCCCCACTCACAGCAGCTCGGTGTCCGCCTCCTCCCCCACGCCGCTGAAGTTCCTCATCTGTATCTGCTTCAGGATCTTCTCGGCCTCCTCCAGAGCAACCCCCACGGAGATGCTCGGTGTCTCCCCGATGGCGTAATTCTTCAGGTAGGCCACCGTCTCTGAGGATGACAAAAACGTGACGGTAAAAAATGTAGATGTGATACTAATAATGTGTCTTGGGTTTCACTAGTCATCTTGGAAACTTTGAGAATACTGTTCTTTGTATGGTGAAGTTGTATGCATCAGTTGTATCTCAATTCATGTCCATATTCTAACATGAAATTGAACTAGAACATTGATTCATATTGTGTCATTTGTGTTCTCTGATATCTAAGCTTCTTTACAGAAAAATAGAACCAACCATCAATTTGGACATAGAGGCTGTTCAGTAGGTTGAGGACAGCCTGGGCGTCAGACTTGATCTTGGCGGTGGGTGGGTAGGTCTTCCTCGCGGCGTCCACCAGCTCCTCGGCCTGAAGGAAGGGGGAAGGGGGAGTGACTGTTACTGTGGGATTATAGCTCAAGCAGCAGCCAAGGCATAATCGGGTAAATTAAATAGAAAGAAAGAGCACAATCAACTTTTATTGTATCTAAACATTTCCTTTGTACGTATGTGAATATCTTTATGAACTAATATTCAAAGCTCTGTGCAGATGGAGCCAAATGAAATAACACAAAAAGTAATCTGCATTCTGCTAGTAAAACTGAAAACCAAAAATCTAAAACCGTTGCTCACCCTTCTCAAGAGATCCCTGGCTAAGTAATCCAGGTTAAACTCCACAATAAGTTTCTGTGAGGCGTCAACACTGCCGTGGTAACGGTTGAGCTGGTGCCTCAAGACCTTGGTGATGTTTCGTATCTGAGGACAACATCAAGATCATTCTGGGAGTTATTACTTCAGAGGGAGAGTATAGGAAGATAGGAAGGACAACAAAGTACTGAGAAGGACTATGTTGAAGGAATGGCTGATGAAACAGGGCCGGGATAAAGGCATGGAGGTGAGGTACAATTACAGACATTTACTTAATGACAAATGTATGACAAATCTGTTTCCAACATCCTCTCATATGACTCTCAGTAAGTCACTTTTCAAAGCCGAGCTTCAGCATGCTGTCATTCACAGTAAGTCTGCCAACACATAAAACATCCACTGAGTACATTTAGGTTTTAGAGAACACGTGGCTCCCAGAAAATGATGAAGTAAGATCCTAACCTCTCTGAGTGACGGCCAGGGGGCGGGAATGATGTCTGTCATGTCGACGGAAGTGACTTCATCAATCATGTCCTCCACCTCATCCAGGAGCACGTCGATGCAGCCGTCAACACACGCTGCAGCACAGAGCGGAGGCCACGTGCATGAGGGGCAATGGAGGGAGTCTCACTAAGGATAATCTTATTCTCAGTTTCCTTCATCAATTCTTATGATTTCAGTTTACTATATCAACTTATATAAAACCATGGCCACGATGTCTCTCTCATGATTTTTGAACTGACACAAGCTAATTATTGCATTATTCTTCAAAATATGACCTGTCACTAATGGTGTGAATTGCTACAAATAAGTGAGAAAGGTTTCCTTAGATATTTAAACCAAACACAGTCCCTGCGTACACCGGCAACCCGTGGAAGATGTGACGTGACGTGGAGCGCACTGGGAACAGTCTCTGCCGGTGATGCCGTCCTTGCAGGTGCACTGACCCTCGTTGTCACAGCCTTCGTGCACGCTGCCGAACGGGTCACACCTGCACGCCACACACGACCCGCCGGGCTGGTACGGGTTGCCATAGTACCCGTAATCACACCTGAAATGATACGTGTATTGGCATTATTCATGTGCACAAATCATATTCTTTCTGCGTGAATACAAGTAAATGTATTAATGTATAATGTAAATGTATAAATTCATAAACTATGTGGAGTTGACGTGCGGTAAACTAAAAAACACTCACAATTCTTTATCTCTCATATACATCAAACAATGACTTGTTTCATCTGAAGAGGAGAGATAGATAACAGATCAATAGCTTTAGCCACTTGCCTGTCACATTTGCTCCCGGTATAGCCTGTGCGACAGTTGCAGACGTAGCCATCATAGGGATCAGCCTGGCAGGTCTCAGCAAAGTTTTGTATCCGGGAGGGGCAGGCGCAGGGCTTGCAGCGGCCGAGGTCAGGGTTACCGTAGTAGCCAGTGGCGCACACCTCACAGTTGGTGCCCATTGTGTTGTCTCGGCAGTTCTGGGTGAGGTAGATATTTCCATTAAATTTTGTTTTATTGAAAGTAATTGTAGTGGTCTCTTAAAAAGGTGAGGAGGATAAATGGCAAAACAAAAGACTCTGATACAGCCATGATATACTGTTCATAATAGCTATCTTCTGAGGAATGTATTGTTGTATGGCCTTAAGTTGTGTAGCTCAAAGGATTACTTCATCTTTTGATACCTGCCAAATTTTTAAGCAGTATTATTGGCGTACCTTCTTTGCATAAAATGAGCCAAAGGTACCAGCCACAAGCCTCTCTAGTTATTGACATATCAAAAAAGTGGAATTCCCTTTTCACACTTCTACCTGTATTGATGGAACACATTATATTTGGTTACGAAAAATACTGATGATTGATAATGGATTCATAAAAACACAAATAGGGTAAAAACATCTAAACACTGCAAACAACCTTGAAGGAATGATACATGACTTGTAGATTGACCAGAATGATGACATTGTGATTAGTGTTGCCTCCTGTCTCTGGCCACCACCCACCTTGCACACGCCCGTCTCCGAGTCGCACGTTTCCGAGCGGCCGTTACACACGCACCGCCGAGCCTCCCCCACCAGGTCAATGATGATGGTGGACACAATGTAGTTCTCTTTGTACCAACGGTAATGGCCTGAAGGGGAAAAAGAGAAGGAGCTTTCACAAAAAAACATGTGTATGAGATTGAATGAAAATTTCCTTGCAAATGAAATGAGATGATAACACATGAACGGTCTCACTCTACACAACACACCCTACCTTAAGACTAACACCTGTCCATTATAAGGGAAAAAGAGCAAATTAATGTTTTGTTCAAACACTATTGTTCATTCTGTGACTTTCTAGAGAATATCATCTTTATGGCATTTTGTAAGATTGTACATAACATCTACACTGAACTGTTCCCACGGGGAAGATATCCGGCACATACCATGATTGGGGTTCTGACAGGAGGTTCCCGAGTAGCTGGAGGGACAGGAGCACTGCTCCACCCCCACCGCCACGCGGGACGACACCGGGGAGCCGGCAGCGGCTATGTCCATGGTGACGCCTTGCAGCCTGCAGGGGAAACATGGCAAGCCTTCTCATTATTATATTACTAACAAGGCAGCTGTAGGAAGAAACTACAAATGTTTCTGGTCATGTTCTTCAAATTTACATTCTTTGTTCTCTATTACTTTACAGTATATGTGTATTTACATGAAGTATATGATACAATATGTATAATTATGAAGTATATGATATAAGTCATTACAATATATGTAACACTATCAGACTGCTAACTGTCGCTTGTTCTGTGGATAGAATAACATCACCAGTAAAAACTCAATCAAAAACACAAAAGCAGGGAGAAATGTGGCCACATTGCATTATCAAAAATACACCAACCATAAAATAATCCTTTAACATTAAATTATGGTAAACATTCGTGCAAACATGAATACCACACATCCCTTCATGCCCGTTCATTGACACAAAAATCCATGAGATGCCAAACTATGAAAAAAAAAAGAGAAAAAGAATCTCTCATAGTCTCACGTGGCGGCTGTGGCGTCGGAGGCGTGTGTGGCGCGGATTAGGATGTGTTGGATGTTCTGGAGGGCAACCAACATCATCTCCCGCGTCACAGGCCGGGGGTCATTCTTGAGGCGCCAGTACTTCTCATGTAGCCTGGAGAGTATATGGAAGAGGAGCTTAGAAATGGAGGGAAAGTAATGGCGATGAGAGTGTGTTCAGAGTGGAAGTTGAGGAGGCAGGGAGAGGGTTCAAGGGTGTGCATTAAGAAGTGGATGTAAAAGTGTCAGAAAAGAACGGAGAAAATATGTGTTTAAGATTTATAGCAAAGATGTTCCGAGTTGGGAGTATATGAGTGAGTGAAAGATGAATATATATGTACAAGAATTAATAATATGCTGATAGGAAGTACTGAGGATGCCAAAAGAAAATATTATTATGATGACACTCTTTTCTATTGACATTAACCCCTTGAGACCCAGATCTTTCCTTTACTATAAAAAATTGTATGTTGTCGAGCCATAAAATTACGAAAAGTAGCTTTATATATCAAATTAGTTAGTGGACAAGGATACTAAACAGGTCATATCTATAAAATATTGCTTATATTCACTAAAAATCATCTAATGGTACCCAAATTACAATGAAAATTACGTTCTGGGCCTCAAGGGGCGAAGTTCAGTATTTAGAGAAATGAGAAATACTTTATGGTAAACAAAGAGCAATCAGCCAGTACTCACTTTACTTTATAGAGCCCATCAGGCGCCAGGTTGGGTGGGTAGTACTCCAGGACCAGCTGCCAGTTGCCTTGCAGGGACACGAGGGGATAGGTCTGCAGGATCTGTTCCGGGAAGACCCTGCGCCCTCCCTCGCTCTCTGTCCGGAACCTGAGGTAGCCATTGTACGACTTGACCTGTAGAGTGACAACATAATTATCATCATATTGTTAAATGCAAGGCACATGAATCCCAAAATTTTATCCAATAAGGTCTCGCTTTGAGAGGGTGTGGGTCGCCTGACTCGGGAGAGAGAGAGAGAGAGAGAGAGAGAGAGAGAGAGAGAGAGAGAGAGAGAGAGAGAGAGAGAGAGAGAGAGAGAGAGAGAGAGAGAGAGAGAGAGAGAGAGAAATACAGCTCGAGGGAAACAACAAGCACATACAATTTGAATCCTGACACTAAATCTTAACCTTTGCTCTGGTGTCATTATTATAGATAAAAGATAGTTCAATTAATCATCTATGTAGTCTCAACCTAGCCTATAGCATTCACTGATCCTGCATTCTATAACAATCTATTGTCTCATTTGTTGATTCCAATATCTTTATACTGTACTTTCAATTTTGTTTAATATAATTCCATCATCGAGCAGAGTCTGTACTCCCCTTATGCTAGCTCACTCACCTGTATAGTTAATTCTCATTCCTGTTTCCTTCACCTTACCTGTTTCCCTGTCCACCTCACCTGTTTCCCTGTCCACCTCACCTGTTTCCCTGTCCACCTCACCTGTTTCCCTGTCCTACCGTTTCCCTGTCCACTCACTGTTCCCTGTCCACCTCACCTGTTTCCCTGTCCACCTCACCTGTTTCCCTGTCCACCTCACCTGTTTCTGTCCCCCACTGTTCCCTGTCACCTCACCTGTTTCCTGTCACCACCTGTTTTCCAACTGCTTCCACCTACCTGTTTCCCTGTCCACCTTACCTGTTTCCCTGTCCACCTCACCTGTTTCCCTGTCCACCTCACCTGTTTCCCTGTCCACCTCACCTGTTTCCCTGTCCACCTTACCTGTTTCCCTGTCCACCTTACCTGTTTCCCTGTCCACCTTACCTGTTTCCCTGTCCACCTTACCTGTTTCCCTGTCCACCTCACCTGTTTCCCTGTCCACCTCACCTGTTTTCCCTGTCCACCTTACCTGTTTTCCTTCACCTTACCTTTCACATTTATTGGACCACCTCCCGAAATTGTGCAATACAAGTTACTGGTGTCAAATCAATCTCTCCTTAAAAGTAGCCTATTCATTACATTCAGCCTGCAAATTATTCCTAGCAGGTGCATTTGGCCCTTTCCTCACCCACCTTGTCTCTCATGAACTCTCTGGGCAGCTGCCAGTACAGTGGGGCGTCAAAGAGCAGCGAGGACACAATGGATACATTTCCCTCCGTGCCGGGGATCATGTGAAGGTGGTTGGTCCTGTTGAGGCGCGTCTCTCCTGAACCAAAGCTGAGGATTCTCTCCCCAGGCAGTGCTAGCTGGAAGAGGCCGGGGGAGGGGTCAGGGGGGACCAAGCAGCACAAGGCTATGGCTCGGTGACGTGGCCATCAGAATCTTTTAAATAGTTACTTATTCTTTGTTAATGACTTAATACCATGGATTTTAATAGACTAACTCTGTGCATTGACAGTACCTGATATAAGTTTATTACAGTGCTATCAAAATATTCTTGTATGTAATCTATACAATACAGAGCCTGGTGTTCAGCAGAACAATTGTGACGACTGTGAGAGACTGCTTCACTGAAACTTCTTTGCCATGCCAAATGTAATATTTCAAACTGTAATAAACATCAATTATAACATAGACAACCAGAAACAATGCATATGTACAAGCAGCTGATAAAACACACACACACACACACACACACACACACACACACACACACACACACACACACACCACAAACACACGCAAGCATATGCGAGCGTGCACACACACACGAACAAAAAAATCACATTTGTTCATACAACATACAAAACAACAAAATGAAGAACAAACAACAATATTCAGTCACCTGAGCAACACCCAAGAGCAAAAACAATCTTAGAATTTATTTAAATAATAAATAAAGCAAAATAGATGAATACAACAGCACAACACGAAATATATACACAACAGCGTGAGAGTCACATGTAGAGAACATATAATAATAAAGGAAGCATAGATGTAGCTTGGCATTCTGCAACAGTAATTACATTGATATAACATATCTCCTGGGTGTTCCAAGGGCGAACTACGACTAAAGGTGGACGGAGGGGTCTCTCTCCTGATACTGGGCGACGCAACTCCACTCTCAGTACTCGACGCTCCAACAATCTCAGCTGTAAAGGGTTGGTGATGGGTGGTGGTGATGGGTGGGGGTGGTGGGGGAGGGGGAGGGGGTGATGGTGGTGGTGATGGGTGGTGGTGATGGGGGAGGGGGGGTGATGGGGGAGGGTGGTGGTGGGGAGGTGATGGGGGAGGGGGAGGGGGTGATGGTGGTGGTGATGGGTGGTGGTGATGGGGGAGGTGGTGGTGATGGGTGAAGGGGTGATGGGGGGGTTGATGGTGGAGGGGCTGATGGGTGGTGGTGAAGGGGGAGGGAGTGATGGGTGGTGGTGATGGGAGAGGATGGTGATGGGGGATGGAGGGGGTGATGGGGAGGGTGTGAGGGTGGTGATGGGGGAGGGGGTGATGGGTGATGGGTGATGGGTAGGGGTGGTGGTGATGGGGGAGGGTGTGAGGGAGAAGGTGAAAGGGTAGTACTACTGGGTAATGGTGAGAGGGAAGGTGATGAATCATGATGGCAATGCAGATGAGGTGACTGTGGAATGTAGCAAAGAGTAAGTGAAGGTAAGGGTTTGTTTTAGAGAATATGTGCTGCTACTGATGAATTTGTGCATGCTAGCGTGCGTGTACAAGGTTCTGTAATGAAGTATTGTACTTATGGATTGATTGGTTCAGTGTAGAAGAATAAGACTGATTAGTGATGGAGAGAATGGCATTTGGTGAAAGTTGAGGTTTTGCTTAACAGGTTCTATAATGATTAACTATGTGAGGCTGCAACTCTAGGAAGCAAAACACCACCATCACCAAACTATTATGACGAAAAAAAGTTTAATATCATTACCAATACCAAAATCTTGCAAAACAGTAAAAGATGAGATTGATTCATGCAAAACGGCATTCAGTTGTGAGGAGAAAGAAGTAATATTTTTCTGTTATCTCAGTGAAGTGACGAATGTTTATATCCCTTAGAAGTATTAGATGTATCACTATGGAAAACATGATATCTTAGACAATATAAGAACAAAAATGTTACCACAACTCCCATTGGTGTCTTTGTCTTTGTGTGCACTGTTACTGTTGAAGGTAGATAGCAACAAAGCCACTAGTGATAACAAGATGAGCAAGTGTTTGGTAATGCAGGACTAACAAGGCAAGTCATTACTGCAAAACAAGGCAACTGCAATTACGGCAAACCAAGAGTGTGTTCTGTCCTCTACATCTACAGTTAGACCGTGAACCAATAACCAGGTGGATGCCCTACCTATCCCCCCCCTAATCACCCCCCACCCTCCCTCTCCCCCCAGGGTGTGCCGTACCTGGGACCACGTGAGGTCGGCCTGAGTGCACTGGGTGGTCCTCCTGAAGCAGTAGCAGCCGGTGCACCCCGAAGGGTTGTCTACAGAAAGGCCAAACGTGCCGCCCTTACACTTACCACACCTGCGCCCCACCACATTGGCCTGCCACACAGAGGAAAGAAAGGCGTCAGTGTCTCTTCACTACATGCGATAACATATTACTATTGTATCTAGCAATTAGTGTGACTATACAAATGTGCAGTCTTTTTATATCATATTAAGTATATGCAATTTTGTTGTAAGATCGGTATCAACATGATTATTGAAATTTGTAGAACTTTCACTTAGATTGTTGCAGCTGGTGTATAGCCCATAAGAGTATCTACACCTGTCATCAGTCACACCAGTAAGTACTATGAACCCTGACAGGTAACACAGACAGGAGGCTTGTGAGACAGGCGCTTGTGATCCTCACCTTGCACGGGCACTGTCCACGCTCGTCACACTGGCATCGACCTTGACCGTCACAGTTTTGCGGGTTGGTGCCGCCCACGAAGCAGTTGCAGGGGCTGCAGATCGGAAAGCCATAGAAGCCGTGGCTGCAGCGCCCGCACCGCTCCCCCTCGTTCCCGTCTTTACACTTGCAGTGACCTGTGCGCGCGTCACACTGCCGACTCAGGGCTCCCACGCCGGAACAGTTGCACGGCTGCACAGAGAATATCATATTATTTCCTTTACTCTGAAACTTGCCACTCCCTACAAAAAATATAACTTATTTCCCAGTAGATGGGTGTGGAATGCAAACTACGAAAAGAAAACTTCATTAAAAAAATTCTTCCTGCTAAGCATTCCTTGGTCACGTGTTAGGGGTGCTCACCTTACAGCCCTTTGAGGCGTGGTAGTCCCAGGAGCCCGGGGAGCACCTCTCGCAGCGGTCCCCCTCCGTGTTGGGGGGACATATGCAGCGGCCCGAGGTGGGGTCACAGAAGCGGCCGGGGGTACCACAGGGGTCACAGCCTGCGCGGGAGAGAGAGAAGCGTTATCGGCTGCTGTCATCTTCCTGCACGACAACACAATGGAGTGCCAGTGACGCCACGCAGAGGAACCAACACCAACATGGAAGCAACAAATGTATAGACCATAACTTCGTCCCCCACTCCGCCACTTCCTTGTTCCATGGCGCACAACTCACGTTTGCAGCCCTGCCTGGAGAAGCCCCAGTAGCCGGGGAGGCAGGCGTCGCAGCGCAGACCCCCGACCCCGGGACGACAGCGGCACTGGCCCGTGGCATCGTCGCACTGCGGGCTGATGCTGCCTCGAGGATTACAGTCACAGGGACGACAGCCCGAGCCCGAGGAGAGGCCCCAATAGCCAGCCTGGGACAGACGAGGGAGTTACACACACACACACACACACACACACAGTCACACACACACACATACACACCTACCATCTTACACATGCTAAAAATACCTCACATTTACGCAACCCATGATCTTGATGTAGCCCTTGACTGGCCCAACAGGCAATCCTTCACGCATAAAACCTGTTCTCGCTCACTTTGGAAGGCGAGGAATAGCAATCAGAGAGTCTGAAGTGACGGGCAAGAGGCAGGCAGCTGATAATACCGAGTAAAAAGTGCACAGGTAGGTAGGTAAGGTAGAGTACAAAATATAAAATGTGAAGTATTTGAGGGGAAAAAACGCCGGGAATGATAGAAAAATTGTGTTTGGATGGTGTTTGAAAGCGGGAAAAAATTGTTAATGGGAAGGAAGGAAGGAAGGAAAGAAGGGGAAAAGTTAGTGAAGGAAGTAATATGTACCAATATAAAAATATGTGAGGGGAAGAGTCGGTGCAAGAAGACTATTTTTTAAAGGTTTGAGAAATGAGCACGAGACAGAATGTGGATCAAATAAAATACGTAAACAAGAAACACCACATTAATTAAGTACAAGCAAAGACCCTCTACAACTACATTGTAGAGGGTCTTTGCTACAGTAACGAAAGGATGAAACAGAAACATACGTACAAGAAACCAGTGCATAAAAAAACTAAACTAGCACGAAATAAAGCCAACTGATAGATACACAAACAACTGCAAGAAAAGAATAAGAAAAAAGCTAAAATAGAAGGTGCGTAAGTCCTCACCCTGCAGGCGTCACAGGCCCGTCCCGCTACGTTACTCCTACACAGGCACTGGCCGCTCACGATGTCACAGCTGCTGCTCGTGGACCCCCGCTCGTCACAGTCACACCCTGGAACACACAACACACGCATTCAAGTAACATAACAACACTTTAAGGAAAATACGTGTGATTAAATGATTATCAAAATACTCCGAAGAAAAAAAAACACGTAATTATATATGACTTAACAGACACTTGAAGCTTGAAAATGATAAGTAAATACGAAAGACACAACACGCCATCAAGTAACAAAACAACACTGAAGGAAAACAACGTGTGATTAAATGACTATAAATACTCTATAAAGAAAAAAACGCCACGTGTGATGACTGAAGAAATATCAAAACAAGACTAGAAAAAAACGTGAGATTGAATGACTAACAAATACTATCAAGAAGAAAAAAAATACACGCCTGATGACTTAACATATACTTATGGCTTGAAAATGATAGATAGATAAATAAATAAATCAATGATGCTTGTGAAGTGAGTGTTAATATAGTAAAGTTCAGGAAAATATAGGATAGAATAGAGGTGATTCAAACAACTCCGACACACGTAAAAATAAGACAAACTGCAATGAACTATATAATCAACGACTTCTAACGTCTCATTAACGAATCATCAAAACAATCCAACGAAACCCGATATGCGATCAAACACCACAAACGAATCAATCCTTATCGTAGACAAACAAACGCAAATAATCAGACATGTTTGGCAGCATCAAGATTCAACAAGTAGCGATGAAAAAGCAAGTAGTATGAGCAACAAGTGATCAACAAGTATTAGTTTACACACACGCATCGGTCATTGGCATCATCGCATCATTACACACCCTTATTATACATTCTCCGCTGCCCTGGAGATACAACTGACGACACATTTATAACCCTCACGAGATATAGGCGAGCACTCGATCTGCCCCCTTGAGGAATAATGGCTCCCTTGTCACACGCCGGGCAGGTATAGAAGAGGGACGATAAGTTACAGCCTCATCAAGATAATTCAGAGCGGTAAAAGAGGGGGGGAGTGAAGAGGTCCTCAGTCCTCACGTGTCCCCGTGAGGAATGCCAGACTGAAGGACTCCTTTACTCCTCAAGCTCGTATAATTTTTGTTCCTTCCGCCGTGTCCTTGAGGTCGTGAGATGGCCAGGTGGCACAGGTGGGAAGGAAAGTAAAAGTGCTCAGGAGGAAAGTAAAGGTGCTAAGGAGGAAAGTAAAGGTGCTCGGAAGGAAAGTAAAGGTGCAAAGGTGCTTAGAAGGAAAGTAAGTGCCAAGGTGCTTGGAAGGAAAGTAAAGGTGCTCGGAAGGAAAGTAAAGGTGCTCGGAAGGAAAGTAAAGGTGCTCGGAAGGAAAGTAAAGGTGCTCGGAAGGAAAGTAAAGGGGCTCAGAAGGAAAGTAAAGGTGCTCGGAGGGAAAGTAAAGGTGTAAAGGTGCTCGGAAGGAAAGTAAAGGTGCTCGGAAGGAAAGTAAAGGTGCTCGGAAGGAAAGTAAAGGTGTAAAGGTGCTTGGAAGGAAAGGAAAGGTGCTCGGAAGGAAAGTAAGGTGCTCGGAAGGAAAGGAAAGGTGTAAAGGTGCTTGGAAGGAAAGGAAAGGTGCTCGGAAAGAGAGTAAAGGTGCTCAGAAGGAAAGAAAAGGTGCTCAGAAGGAAAGTAAAGGTGCAAAGGAAAAAAGAAAGGAAAAGGCAATCATTTTTTGTTTACGGGAGGAGAGTAAAGGTGCTCGGGAGGAAAGGTGAGTGAAAGACAACGCTCCTTTATTCCCTTGACGGTGGTGTGTACAGGACGCCTGGCCACGCATGCATAATGACGCGACTGTTTGCCTGCCGGAATGCAAAGGCGGCGACCATCAGTCCAGTGTTCCTGCGGCCCAAGACGATGCTATACCCCAGATTGACACGTAAGTACAGACGCCATAAAGGTCATCCCGGGGTAGAGAAGTATTGCATCAAGGGTATTAAGCAAACACGAGGAATGAGTGATGGAGCGAATCAAGCAAACAGAGGGTGGCGGGATGTTATTGCATCGCGACATACACTGGGAGAACCCTAAATCGTGTATCACTGCTAGTATTGAGATAACAGTTAATGAGCGGGTATATATCACGCGGGAGGACTGAGGCATGGAGGGAGGGGTAAAGAACGGCCGATATATACTGCGGGGGGGGCCAGGGAGAGAGAGGGAAGGAGGGCGAGAGAGAGAGAGAGAGAGAGAGAGAGAGAGAGAGAGAGAGAGAGAGAGAGAGAGAGAGAGAGAGAGAGATTCAGATTCAGATTCAATACTTTTATTCACAATTGAAGTACAGTTGTGAAAGAGACTGTTTCATAAGAGAGAGAGAGAGAGAGAGAGAGAGGAGAGAGAGAGGAGGAGAGAGAGAGAGAGAGAGAGATTGGCGACTATCTAGTGTAAATATTTAGAGTGAATAGCTCAAGCGTAGGGAATCAAGAGCAGGGACTGGAAGACGAGTGAGAGTGGCACTGCTTCTCTCTCTCTCTCTCTCTCTCTCTCTCTCTCTCTCTCTCTCTCTCTCTCTCTACTACTACTACTACTACTTCAACTACTACACTCTCCTCCCCGCCCTAACTCTTCCGCACCGACCATACACCTAACATACACATTCTTATGGTTGCTAATCCCCCATAAATACGTGTTGTAACCCCGTTGATTATATTTTATCTAAAGCTGATAGCGTATGTGTGGGTTGCCTCCTCTATACCCCCCTCTTCCCCCTCAAAGCCGCCGTAACGCCTCACTACCTTACCCACTCATGCGTTACGTAATACCTCGCTACGCACCCTTAAAATAAAAAAATAAACTACCTTACGCAAAGCTTCATTAGTCTAATCTTATATTTATCACTGATGCCATAAAGAAAAAATGATCTATTCCCTTTTCGTCACCGCCTCTATATAACATCGCGTTTTCTTCCCTTCTCCCTCGCAGATAATACATTGCATTTTATTTTATTTAAAGTTATGATTCACAGGTACACAACAGTTACAGATGGCTTAACAGGTAGATGAATTAAGGCCATAAGTGTTCAGATATGATAAGAAAAGAAAATGTTGGCATAAAAAGAACAGAAAAATACGCCGATGATGATAAAAAGAGAGAAAACATTTAGAAGACTCGCGCCCATAACTCAAAGCAGGTTACGCCCCTCGACCCCTTCCCGCCGCCCACCACTCACCACGCCCTCGCCGCCCACCAGGCAGGAGGGCCTCGCTAATCACCACACCTGTCACGCCCCTAATTAAAGGCCCGTGGAAAGCAAACAATTACCTGATGAGGGCGGGACATGACGTCACTAAGATGCCCTGATAGTGTGACGGAGGATATAAAGAGATTATCATTATTATTATTACTATTAATACTACTACTATTACTGCTGGGTATTTTACTACTACTACTACTATTACTGCTGGGTTTTTTACTACTACTACTACTACTATTACTGCTGGGTTTTTTACTACTACTACTACTATTACTGCTGGGTTATTTACTACTACTACTACTACTATTACTGCTGTTTTTTACTACTACTACTACTACTACTATTACTGCTGGGTTATTTACTACTACTACTATTACTGCTGGGTTTTTTACTACTACTACTACTACTATTACTGCTGTTTTTTTACTACTACTAC
>JACEEZ010004648.1:407500-410000 GCA_016584305.1 Chionoecetes opilio | reverse complement strand
TCGGAAGTGTGGGGTGAGGAGGTCCAATTTTCGCCAACTTAACGTGCGGCGAGTATATACCTAGACATATATACAAACAAACCTAGAAGAGGATCAGACAGCAAACTTCGCTTCAACGCCACGGAGTAAAAAATAAACACGTCAATAAATAAAGTCAGTAAGTACGTCAGTGTATCTTTTCCAGCTATTTCCCTAAACCTAGAAAGTCTAATTGATCTGACAAGTTGCAAAAATTAGGGATGATAACAAATTCACATGGCACTTTTCTAATTTATTCAATTTTTTTCCTGGTTTAATGAGGGTGAAGAGTTAGCGGGAGACGGAGTACGATTAGGGGTACAGTACTTTTTTTTTTTTTTTTGGCTTACGATCTACATTCATTTACCTGACGGGGAAGGAGCAGGTTAGATGGAGCAAGGTACTTTTTTTCTTACTTGACTTACTTTTTGTTAATTACCCCTTGAAACCCAGAACGTAATTTCCATTGTTAATTGCTACCATAAGATGATTTTTAATGAATATAAGCATTATTTTATAGATATGACCTGTTTAGTATCCTTGTCGACTAACTAATTTGATATATTAAGTTGCTTTTCGTAATTTTATGGCTTGACAACATTCAATTATTTTTATAGCAAAGGAAAGATCTGGGCGCGAAGGGGTTAAGGTACTATTTTTTTGTTTTGTTTTTTGCTTACGATATAGATGAATTTACCTGACGGGGAGGAGCAGGTAAGGGACAGGCGGGGTGACAGGGGCAGGTAAGGCAGGTAGGTAGCGTAAGACAGGTGTGTTTTGGGCTCTGGGTTCCGAGTGACGGCAAGCTGGATAAGGCGACAGCTTGCTGGCTATTCAGGTTTGCCAAGGATTTAATTTTTCTTTATATTTGGATTTTCTTATTTTTTAATCGTACAGAAAAGTATTGATGCTTTTTTCCACTATATTTGGATTTTCTAGTTTTTCAATCGTAGTACATAAAAGTATTGATGCTTTTTTCCATTATATTTGGATTTTCTAGTTTTTCAATCGTAGTACATAAAAGTATTGATGCTTTTTTCCATTATATTTGGATTTTCTAGTTTTTCAATCGTAGTACATAAAAGTATTGATGCTTTTTTCCATTATATTTGGATTTTCTTATTTTTTAATCGTACAGAAAAGTATTGATGCTTTTTTTTCCTTATATTTGGATTATCATATTTTCTAACCGTATGTAATATTATTGATGCTTTTTTATTTTCCTTAATTTTGGATTTTTCTTTTATTTTTCTAATCCACAGAAATTATTGATTTTTTTTTTATCCCTTTATATTTGGATTATTTATTATTTTTTTAATCGCGAATATGTTTGAGCGAAGTTTTTTGGATGCTGCAGGAATGGCGTCGGTGTTAAGACTTGCCTTGAATTAAAAACCTTGCTTCTGTATTATCATCATTCCCCTCATCATCATCATCATCACCCTCATCATCATCCCATCATCATCATCATCCCTCAAAACATCATCATCATCATTTATTATTATTTTATTAATTTTTATTTTATTATTATTATTATTATTTATTTTAGTAGTAGTAGTAGTAGTAGGAGTAAAATAGTATATAGTGTATAGTAGTAGTAGTTATATCAATATGAAGGGCTAGAAGCAGTGATTTAAAAACGGGGATTCAAAAAAAAAGAAAAAAAAAATTTTATATCCGAAAATGCAAACAATAAAAAAACAAAAAAAAAAAATCATGATAATAAAAATACTGAAAAAAAAAAAAAAAAAAAAAAAAAAAAAAAAAAAAAAAAAAAAAAACTTACAATATATGAGATTTTCCCGCGGGAAAACATTTCTTGTCTAAACACATTTTTTCTCTTCCCTATCTCTTCTTTTTCCCGAAAAAAGACCAAGGAAGCCCGGTGTAGAAAAAGCAAAGGGCAGCTTAAACCAGCCATTACATGCGGCTTAAGCTAGTTATGTGAGCCCCTTACTCTGTGTGCCCCGGGGGAAAGGGGGAGGAAAGGAGAGGGGGAGGGAGGAGGAGGAGAGGAGGAGGAGGAGGAGGGAAGGAGGGAGGAGGGATTGGGGGGAAAAGGAGGGATTGAGGAGGAGGGGTGGAGGGGGGGAGGAGGAAAGGAGGGGGAGGAAAGGGGGAGGAGGAAAGGGGGGAAAGGAGGAGGAATGGAGGAGGAGGAGGGAAAAGAGGAGGAGGAGGAGGAAGGAAGGGAGGTGAAAATACAGGTGGTTAATGCAAAGTTAAAATTTAATAATAGTTGCATTTTTTCTTTATCCAACCTCCCTTTGTTTCTTCTCTCCCCTCTCTCCCCTTCTCTTTCCCCCCTCTCTCCCCCTCTCCCCCTCCCTCTCCCTTTTTCCCCCCCCCTCCCTCTCCTCCCCTCCTCCCTCTTNATTCTAATTATTTTGGTTAAGATAAGCGGATCTATAGTTTAAGTATTGCTTATTTATCCTGACGGGGAAGGACAGTTTAGATGGAGCAAGTACTTTTTTTCTACTTG
>JACEEZ010004648.1:380000-402500 GCA_016584305.1 Chionoecetes opilio | reverse complement strand
ATTCCATACTTTTCTCCTCCTTTTTTCTTCCTACTTGTGTTAACTTTCCTATCCTACTTCCTACTTTTCTCTCCTTTTTTCTTCCTACTTGGTGTTCACTTTCCCATCCTGACTTCCTACTTTTCTCCTCCTTTTTTTTTTCCTACTTGGTGTTAACTTTTCTATCCTGACTTCCTACTTTTCTCCTCCTTTTTTTCTTCCTACTTGGTGTCAACTTTCCTATCCTTACTTCCTACTTTTTTCTTCCTACTTGGTGTTAACTTTCCTATTTTTACTTCCTACTTTTCTCCTCCTTTTTTTCTTCCTACTTGGTGTAAACTTTCCTATCCTTACTTCCTACTTTTTTCTTTCTACTTGGTGTTAACTTTCCTATCCTTACTTCCTACTTTTTTCTTCCTACTTGGTGTTAACTTTCCTATCCTTACTTCCTACTTTTCTCCTCCTTTTTTTCTTCCTACTTGGTGTTAACTTTCCTATCATCGTCGGCATTCCACATCAAGAAAACTTATTAAAATGTATTAAAACACGGCCATTGAGGTGATGCGACTGTAGTGTTGACGTGGTTCGAGTGGGATAAACAGTGGGTGAAAGTGTGTGTGAGGGAAATGAAGAGGAGGAGGAAGAGGAAGAGGAGGAGGAGGAGGAGGAGGAGGAGGAGGAGGAGGAGGAGGAGGAGGGAGGAGGAGGAAAGAGGAAGAGGAGGAGGAGGAGGAGGAGGAGGAGGAGGAGGAGGAGGAGGAGGAGGAGGAGGGGAGGAGGAGATATACGTGCTGATCAGGATGCTTGAACTAGAAATGCAAGATTATAATAAAAAATAGGAAAAAAATGTCAAATATAAAACCATAACAAATAGCGATACACGTAAATGAATCGCAAATATATAAATAAACAATACATCCTTTAATACTCCAGTTTATTCCTTACTGAAACACTTCCTCTCGTCCATTCCCTTAACATAGATTCTTAAGTATGTATCAACTAATGGCCTATACAACAACACCACGCCTGTCTCCACACCCACACCACGCCCACAGACCAAGCCAGCCAAGGTTTGCATTTTTTATTCTCTCTCTCTTCGCACCTGCTCTCTAAAACATGCTGGTAGTAGTGGTGTCTAGCTTTCTTTTTCTCTGACGCTACGTTTTACAGGTTCCTTTCCTTCTCCATCCCATTCTTCCACGCGGCAATGAAGGAAGTAGCTCAGCCTTTTATTTCCCTTCCATTATTTCCCAGTGTTTCGAGTCAACGGGCGGAAGATTTATTTCGGCAGGAGTGACCGCGGGGCCCCTCCACACCCCCTTGAGGTGCGGGAACGTGAGATGACCAGGGTAATAATACTAAGGCGGCCGCTCCTCCCTCTGTCTGTCTATCCGCGGCACGGTGAAAATTGTACACTTACGAGGGACTTTTTTCTTATTCCTTGGAACGAAAGAAAAAAAAATTCCCAAATTATAAATGAATAAATAAATATCCCGTCAATAAGAGAAGCCATGTAAAAAGTATGTGTAAGAAAATGAATAAGAGAAACAAATCTCTCTCTCTCTCTCTCTCTCTCTCTCCAACATACAAGCCGAAAATGCATTAAAAAAGTAGTACATGTAGAGAGATACTAAGAGTAGACAAAATATTTATCCTCTTTTTTCCAGCTAACATTATATACATCGAAAAGCTTTTATATACATTTCTCTCACTCTCTCGATAATGATGGTGAATGTTGTTTACACGTACGCACCGTTAGAAAGGCGGAATCGACCAGACAGACAGACAGACAGACAGACAGACAGACAGACAGACAGACAGACAGACAGACAGACAGACAGACAGACAGACAGACAGACAGACAGACAGACAGACAGACAGATAGACAGACAGACAGACAGACAGACAGACAGACAGACAGACAGACAGACAGACACACGTTCTTAAATCACAGGCACGCGAACACACAAAGACTTTCCCGCGTCTGGCTTTGAGGAGAAATAAAATAAAAAATATACCTCTGCGTGTTTGCATTCCCGCCCCGAGTCTCCCGGGTCAGATATCGCTTCGTGCTGGCGTCAGGTTGGAGAATAACTCGTTCTGGCCTGGCAAACACCTATGTTTTCATTGGTGCCGTGTGTGTGTGTGTGTGTGTGTGTGTGTGTGTGTGTGTGTGTGTGTGTGTGTGTGTGTGTGTGTGTGTGTGTGTGTGTGTGTGTGTGTGTGTGTGTGTGTGTGTGTGTGTGTGTGTGTGTGTGTGTGTGTGTGTGTGTGTGTGTGTGTGTGTGTGTGTGTGTGTGTGTGTGTGTGTGTGTTAACAGTCAAACGCGTCTACTAGTTGGGTTAGTTAAGTGGGATTAGTTCACATGAGGTTAGGTTTAGTTAGGTTAGGATAGGGCAAAGACTACTGTATACAGTAGTCTTTGGATAGGGTTACGTTTTTGTTAGGTAACCTGCACGTAACACTGGCCTGAGTAATGTATTTTGTGTGTGTGTGTATTCATCTAGTTGTATTCATCTAGTTGTATTTTACAGGGCCAGAGCAACGCTCATATGGCCCCGTCTCCATATCAACATTTTTATCATTCATCCTTAGTGCTTAGTTTTGGCCGAAGCCAGCTCCCCGGAGAGCAGGTCACAAACCCCCGTTTAACACCCGGTACCCATTCACTGCTGGGTGGACAGGGGCTCGGGTTTTAAGGAAACAGCCCATATGTTTCCGCTCCGCCCGGGGATCGAACCCGGGACTTCTCGGTTGTGAACCGAGCGTGCTTCCCCTACACTACGGAGTACCCGTAGTGTGTGTGTGTGTGTGTGTGTGTGTGTGTGTGTGTGTGTGTGTTTTGCCGGCTTGTTATTTGTCCTGTATGACGAAGGAGAAAAATACCTGAACAGACAGACAGGTCGATAGGTTAGCACGGTGAGGACGGCCGAAAAAATAACGAGAGGAAAATTGACGAGTGGTTGAAACGCCACATAACACATAAATAACAGAGTGAACAAATAACAGAGTGAAGGACAAAAAAGTCATTCATCTTATGTGAAAAATGAGACCCATTTCACAATCGTCTCCGTTCCCTGAGTTTGACCCCCAGGGAGCACGCCACTTAAGGGGGGGGTAAGGGGGGGTAGAGGGACAGAGGTCAAGGGTCAGATATGTGAAGGGGAGGGGGGGAGTGTGTGAGGGACCGGGAGGATGTTAGGTAAGACTGATCTAATTTATTTTTTACTATTAATATATTTGGTTACTGGTTCTATTAAGTTCATCTGTCATCTTGAGTTACGTGTTCTGCAAAACTAAATATTAAATGGACATGTCTAGAAAAAATATTAAACTGATAATCTTTCACCTGTCTTATTTATTCATATATTCAACACAACTACTATGTGGACTTGTACTAAAAAATGATGTATAGACGTTTTCATCACAATGTAAGCTCAGTATAACCCGTATTTCATCACTATATTAGCTCAGTATAACCCGTATTTCATCACTATATTAGCTCAGTATAACCCGTATTTCATCACTATATTACCTCAGTATAACCCGTATTTCATCACTATATTATCTCAGTATAACCAATATTTCATCACAGCATTAGCTCAGTATAACTCGTATTTCATCAGAGCATTAGCTCAGTATAACTCGTATTTCATCACAGTATTAGCTCAGTATAACCCGTATTTCATCACAGTATTAGCTCAGTATAACCCGTATTTCATCACAGTATTAGCTCAGTATAACCCGTATTTCATCACAGTATTAGCTCAGTATTACTCGTATTTCATTAGAGTATTAGCTCAGTATAACCCGTATTTCATCACAGTATTAGCTCAGTATTACTCGTATTTCATCACAGTATTAGCTCAGTATAACCCGTATTTCATCACAGTATTAGCTCAGTATAACCCGTATTTCATCACAGTATTAGCTCAGTATAACCCGTATTTCATCACAGTATTAGCTCAGTATAACCCGTATTTCATCACAGTATTAGCTCAGTATAACCCGTATTTCATCACAGTATTAGCTCAGTATAACCCGTATTTCATCACAGTATTAGCTCAGTATAACCCGTATTTCATCACAGTATTAGCTCAGTATAACCCGTATTTCATCACAGTATTAGCTCAGTATTACTCGTATTTCATCACAGTATTAGCTCAGTATAACCCGTATTTCATCACAGTATTAGCTCAGTATAACGATAGGTATTCATTCACTCAGGTGTATCAGCCCTTACAGGTAATCAATGAGTACCTGAGTTATACATGGATGAGGTAATTAAGGAAACCTGACGATGAAGCGCGGACGAGGAGAGAAGAGGAAAGGGTAGCAAGGAGGAATGAAAGGATGGAATAGGGAGTGAAGAGGAGGAAGGGGAGAAATAGGGATGGGATAGAAGGTAGTAGAATGGAAAGGGAGGATAATATATTGGATGAAAAGTAGGAAAGGGATAAATAGGGATGGGATAGAAGGTAGTAAAATGGAAAGGGAGGATGATATTATGATGAAAAAGAGGAAAGGGAGAAATAGGGATGGGAAAGAAGGTAGTAGAATGGAAAGGGAGGATAATATATAGGATGAAAATGAGGAAAGGGAGAAATAGGGATGGGATAGAAGGTAGTAGAATGGAAAGGGATGATGATATATTGGATGAAAATGAGGAAGGGGAGAAATAGGGATGGGATAGAAGGTAGTAAAATGGAAAGGGGGGATGATATATAGGATGAAAAGGATGAAAGGGAGAAATAGGGATGGGATAGAAGGTAGTAAAATGGAAAGGGAGGATAATATATAGGATGAAAATGAGGAAAGGGAGAAAAAGGGATGGGATATAAGGTAGTAGAATGGAAAGGGATGATATATAGGATGAAAAGTAGGAAAGGGAGAAATAGGGATGGGATAGAAGGTAGTAAAATGGAAAGGGAGGATGATATACAGGATGAAAATGAGGAAAGGGAGAAATAGGGATGGGATAGAAGGTAGTAGAATGGAAAGGGAGGATGATATACAGGATGAAAATGAGGAAAGGGAGAAATAGGGATGGGATAGAAGGTAGTAAAATGGAAAGGGATGATATATAGGATGAAAATGAGGAAAGGGAGAAATAGGGATGGGATAGAAGGTAGTAAAATGGAAAGGGAGGATGATATTATGATGAAAAGTAGGAAGGGGAGGAATAGGGATGGGATAGAAGGTAGTAAAATGGAAAGGGAGGATGATATAGGATGAAAATGAGGAAAGGGAGAAATAGGGATGGGATAGAAGGTAGTAAAATGGAAAGGGAGGATAATATATAGGATGAAAAGGAGGAAGGGGATAAAGTGAGGAGGAAATATAGGATGAAAAGGAATGAAGGTAGTAGCATGGAAAGGAAGGAAGAGAGAATGAAAAGGGATGGAAGGAAAATAGAAGGAATGGATACAGTGGTTGTGTTACTGAATCACTAGCAACCCGAGTTAAAGAGATACGGAGCATTGCACCGCGGCTAAGCACCTAATAACTTGATGTGCTTTCAATTCTAGCCTTTCATCTACTTCGGTACGATTTTTATTTCCTTCAGCATCCATATATTTTCTTTATATTTGGCAAGAAATTAAGTATGATACAGCCTCATATAGGGGTATAATTCTAAGCTTCGTACTCGTATATTTGATCTCTCTCTCTCGTTCTCTCTCTCTCTCTCTCTCTCTCTCTCTCTCTCTCTCTCTCTCTCTCTCTCTCTCTCTCTCTCTCTCTCTCTCTCTCTCTCT
The DNA here is from genome assembly GCA_016584305.1 of Chionoecetes opilio. Classification (NCBI taxonomy): domain Eukaryota; kingdom Metazoa; phylum Arthropoda; class Malacostraca; order Decapoda; family Majidae; genus Chionoecetes; species Chionoecetes opilio. The sequence continues at coordinate 396,764 of JACEEZ010004648.1, read as the reverse complement.
CTCTCTCTCTCTCTCTCTCTCTCTCTAAGTACTTCTCCATCATCCCATATATTAACCAACACCCCCTCAAGTTACCTCCCTCCCCTACCCACCTAACTACTATTATACCCACAATACCCTCCCTATGCCCCCCCCCCCCCACATCCACATAATACACACACACACACACACACACACACACACACACACACACAACCACCACACACACACACACACACACACACACACACACACACACACACACAAATACAGTCTATTTTTTTAACGAGGCGAAAATTCCATTCTATCTTAAGGTCTCATGCTTAAAATTATGCCTATGTTTACCTGATAATATGGTTAACTATGATAAAATACAGCTGATATTTAGAGGAACCGTACTATTCTCTTCTCCTGGCATCAAATATCAGTCAGTAAGCAGCAAGGGGTCACGATTTTTCACCTCGTTTAAAATAACAATAGTCGCCGCATTCAGTAGATAAAACTCGGAGAGAGAGAGAGAGAGAGAGAGAGAGAGAGAGAGAGAGAGAGAGAGAGAGAGAGGAGAGAGAGAGAGAGAGAGAGAGGAGAGAGGAGAGAGAGAGAGAGAGAAGGAGAGAGAGAGAGAAAGAGAGCGAGAGCGAGAGCGAGCGAGAGCGAGAGCGAGAGAGACGAGAGAGAGAGAGAGAGAGAGAGAGAGAGAGAGAGAGAGAGAGAGAGAGAGAGAGCGGAGAGAGAGAGAGAGAGAGAGAGAGAGAGAGAGAGAGAGAGAAAAAAAAAACTGACTGGATACTAGACATCACTCACCACTACCATCACCACTATAACTACCATTATCACCACTAATAACTACCATTATCACCACTAATACCACATCACTGTTTACTATTATAATGCCATCCTCATCACTACTACTATAACATTCACTACCTTTCTACCACCCTATTAGCCTATACTATTTACATGCTATACTACTAACACAAAACCTTAACATTAAAATACTATATATTAGTCTGCAATTTCATCCATGGTCATAAAATAAGACAAAAGAAGATAGGAAAAAATAAATCATGCTAATGCGAAGTTAATGGATTCTTATGAGTGTTTTTTTTTGTGTGGTGGGTTTATGACTTCATTGCACGTCTTGGTGTATCCCGTTTTCTTTGTATTGCTTTCGTGGGTCTTCTATTATATATTAGGTTTTATGAGGGTACCTGGAGGCAAGGGAGATGGATAAGATTTCCATCCTATCTAGACACTTTGCAAGTACCAACTACAAGGTTATTGACTATACAAAGCGCCGCCACGTCAGCACGAACTAGGCGGGCGGACTCGAACCGCTGACCGAATGCACAGGGACGCTGCACATTGCGAGCTCACTTCTCTACCAACCTTGCCACCCTGACGGACTGGAAAGGGAGAAAGGGGATGAGTAGGAGAGAAGAGGAAAGGGTAGCAAGGAGGAATGAATAGATGGAATAGGGAGTGAATAGGAGAAGGGATAGGGATAGGATAGATGGTAGTAGTATGGAGGACGAGGATAGGTTGGAAAGGGATGAGTAGGAGAGAAGAGAAAAGGAGGAATGAATAGATGGAATAGGGAGGGAACAGGAGAAGGGGGAGGAATAGGGATAGGATAGATGAACATGGAAAAGGAAGATGCTAGGATGAAAAGGGATAGAAAAAAAAGAAAGGGAAGAAAGAAAGAAACAGAAAGAGAGAAAGAGAGAAAGAGAAAGTGAAAGGGAAGCTACGGGAGATAAATAGGTTCAGTATAAATTGAGGTAAATATTCTGAACTAGTTTCTTTTACCGGTCTATCTTCCTTTAGCCACCTTTATCCCCCTCTCCCTCCCCTCTCCTTTCGTACCCCAACCTGATTCTTGTCCCCCTCCTCCTATTCCTCTTTCTCCACCTGTTATCATTTTCTCTTATTCCTATCAATTATCGTGTTTCCCCCGCTCCTTCTTGTCTTTTTTTCTCTTATTCCTATTAATTATCGTGCTTTATCCCCCTCCTCCTATTCCTCTTTCTCCACCTGTTATCATTTTCTCATATTCCCTTCAATTATCGTGTTTCCCCCGCTCCTTCTTGTCTTTTTTTCTCTTATTCCTATTAATTATCGAGCTTTATCCCCCTCCTCCTCTTCATTGTATTTCTCAACATGTCATTATTTTCTCATATTCCCTTCAATTATCGTGTTTCCTCCCCTCCTCCTCTTCATTGTGTTTCTCCAGCTATCATTCTTCTCTCTTATTGCTATAATTTATCGTGTTATTCCCCCCTCCTATTCTTTTTCCTCCTTCATTCATAATTCACTTGCTCATATTTCCTTCATTATCTCCCTCTGTACATTAGTCATGCACGCGTTTTCCTCCTCCTCCTCCTCCTCCTCCTCCTTCCCCTCTTCCTCCTCTTAATCTTCCTCATATTGCATTTTATTCATGTTTTTAATCCGTATTGTACAAGCTTGAGGACACACACACACACACTCACACACAGTTACTCTCACACACACACACACACACACACACGTACCGTACCTGTATTCATTCACTAACAAACACACAAAATGCATACATTATACACTAGTGGGTGACCTTGACGAAGAAGAAGGAGAGAGAGAGGAGAGAGAGAGAGAGAGAGAGAGAGAGAGAGAGAGAGAGAGGAGAGAGACGAGAGAGACAGAGACGAGGAGAGAGAGAGAGAGAGAGAGAGGAGAGAGAGAGAGAGATGGAAGTGTGGGGCAGGAGGAAGGGAGGAAAGTAAAGCATGGAAGATTAGTGGAGGAAATTTAATGTCGGTGGAAGAGAGGAGAGGCAAGCCAGGTGGAGAAAAGGTCAGTTGTTACAAAGTGGAGAGAGGGAGAGAGAGAGAGAGAGAGAGAGAGAGAGAGAGAGAGAGAGAGAGAGAGAGAGAGAGAGAGAGAGAGAGAGAGAGAGAGAGAGAGAGAGAGAGAGAGAGATTCATATACCCTTCTCCCCACTCTCCTCCTCCTCCTCCTCCTTCATCTCTTCCTCCTCCTCCTCTTCCTCTTCCTCTTCCTCAGCCTCCTCCTCCTCCTCCTCTCCTCCCTCCTCCTCCTCCTCCTCCTCTTCCTCTTCCTCTTCCTCTTCCTCTTCCTCTTCCTCTTCCTCCTCCTCCTCTTCCTCTTCCTCTTCCTCCTCCTCTTCCTCTTCTTTTTTCTCCTCCTCTTGATTTCCTCTATTTTATTCTCAGCCTTTTCTACCTGCTATTTCTACTCCTTTTATATTTTCTTTATTTTTTTCTTCCTATTCTCTTTTCCTTTTTCTCGTCTTCCTTCCTTCCTGCTCCTTATCATCATCCTGTTTTCACAATTACTATTCTTCCTCCTGCTCCTCCTCCTCCTCCTCTTCTTCCTCCTCCTCTTTCTCCTCCTCCTCCTCCTCCTCCTCCTCAGGTAGGTAGAGTAGGAGGGGGGAGGGGGAGGGTAGGCGAGACCACCGAGAGACAAGGCCTGGTGGATCGCCCGTGACGTCACACCATAAGGATACCACCCGCTCCGCTCCCCGTACAAGTTTACCTACCTAATATAATGTTTATCAGCATAAAAGATATACTGTTATCTTCGGAAATGTTTGTTCTATAATATTATCAAATAAAAAACCGTAAAACACACAAAGAAAATGCCATTATGAGACTTTCAAGAAATATTCATTAACTTAAACTCTTCGCCATTTAATATTTTGCTCGCAAACATTTTACATGGAGAATATCAATAGAAGCGGAGTTTAATTAGCTTTCCATTGATATATTTCGTTTAGTGATAAATGAATTAGCGGCATGCATAAATTAGCGTTAACTAAATATAAAAAATCATGAAATCGGGTAATTTCCTACCTAATATATGTTTATCAGTATAAAATATATACTGTTATCTTCGGAAATGTTTGTTCTATAATATTATCAAATAAAAAACCGTAAAACACATTAAAGAAATGCCATTATGAGACTTTCAAGAAATATGCATGAACTTAAACTTTTCGCCATTTAATATTTTGTGAAAAAACTTTTTACATGGAGAATATCAATAGAAGCGGAATTTAATTAGCTTTCCATTGATATATTTCCTTTCTGATAAATAAATTAGAAACTATGCATAAATTAGCATTAACTAAATAAATAACATCATGAAATCGGGTAATTTCCCAGATTTCATGATGTTATTTATTTAGTTAACGCTAATTTATGCATGGTTCTAATTAATTTATCAGAAAAGGAAATATATCAATGGAAAGCTAATTAAATTCCGCTTCTATTTATATTCTCCATGTAAAAAGTTTTTTCACAAAATATTAAATGGCGAAAAGTTTAAGTTCATGCATATTTCTTGAAAGTCTCATAATGGCATTTCTTTAGTGTGTTTTACGGTTTTTTTATTTGATAATATTATAGAACAAACATTTCCGAAGATAATAGTATATATTTTATACTGATAAACATATATTAGGTAGGAAATTATACGATTTCATGATTTTTTATATTTAGTTAACGCTAATTTATGCATGCCGCTAATTCATTTATCACTAAACGAAATATATCAATAGAAAGCTAATTAAACTCCGCTTCTATTGATATTCTCCATGTAAAATGTTTGCGAGCAAAATATTAAATGGCGAAGAGTTTAAGTTAATGCATATTTCTTGAAAGTCTCATAATGGCCTTTTCTTTGTGTGTTTTACGGTTTTTTATTTGATAATATTATAGAACAATCATTTCCGAAGATAACAGTATATCTTTTATGCTGATAAACATTATATTAGGTAGGTAAACTTGTACGGGGAGCGGAGCGGGTGGTATCCTTATGGTGTGACGTCACGGGCGATCCACCAGGCCTTATCATCTCGGTGGCCACGGGGTAGGGCCCCTAGGTAGGTAGAGTAGGAGGGGGGAGGGGGAAGGGTAGCGGAGCCACGGTGCTTGGAGTTAGCATCTTGGAACCTGTTTCCTAACTCTAAGAACAATGTATGTACTAAAAAAAAGTTCGTTAATACCGGAGGGGTCCGTGTTTGTGATGCATTGGGTATAAGTACCTGACTACTGCAAGGTGAGCCTGGAGTTGGCTGTGGATGGAACCGTCTCAACTCCAACCTGTTTGAGGATTTTTTTAAAAAGATCCTTAATATTGCGAGGGTGCATGTTTGACAGACTTTGAGAGAAAGTAAGTCTATTGACTACCCTGAATCCAAACACTTGTGTGGATCACCAGAGTCAAGCAATGAACACCTTGACCTCCATGGCAGAGTGTTGTGAGAGGGAAGACAATGACAGCGAGGCCTCGTGGGCCGCGAGGGGTGCTGGGAGGAAGAGATGATCTCCTGGGGGGACCTCGAGGAGAGGGGGGGGAGCCAGCCTCTTGTGCTGTGTGGAGGAGCTCTCCGACCTCCCGGGACGGAGAGCTGGGCGAGGCTCCTGGGCTGCGGGTCGGTCCGCTCGGGGGCCGAGACTGATCAGGAACGCGCAAAAGGGGGCAAAAACCCCGCGTGCCCATGTGGGAGACGTGGGACCCTGGCGCTGGAGGGTGCTGGGGGCGCCCGCGCATCCCGCCTGAGCACCGGCGAGCTCTGCCTGGTCATGGATACCCCGGCGTCCCCGCCCGCTACTCCAGGCGCGGTGCAGCGTGGGCACGTTCCGCGCGTGTGGCGGGCGTGGCCAGCGCCTGGCACAGAGCACCACAGGGCTTTGCCCAAACGACATTAAGCTGGACAACGTCCGGGAGCGGCGGTCCTTCACCCCGCCCCATCTCATAGACTTCGGCCTCGCCCCCAGGCTCGGGGACAGCTTCTTTTTTCGAGTGTTTGACCAACCCCCGGCCCGGAGCAGAGCATTCGCCCCCTTCAGGTCACCGGAGCTAAAGGGGCCCGGGAGCCGTACAGTGCCACGACGATTCAGCGTGGGGGTGTTGGTGCACAGAGTGCAGCTGGTCGGGAACCCCGTGTGACCCCCCCTGCTGACGCCCTGGTGGAGGCGTGCACGCTGGAGTAGCCAAACACGGCCTTCCCGAGCACGGGCAGTGGAGGTGGAGACCCTGCTGCCCACCCGATGGAGGAGCAGCTGCAGGAGATGCGGTTTGTTGAGGAGTGACGGGACGCAACCCGGCCAGGGTCCGGCCCCCCTCTCCTGAAGCCTTCCTCCCTTACTGTCTTGCTTTTTTTTACTTGTTACTTTAATACCAATACTTAATTAGGCAAACGTTAGTGAAAAATTTAAAGTTTGTCTTGATAGCTAATATTTTTTCAGTTAATATTTTTAAAAAAAAAAAAACAATAAAAAAAATTAAAAATCTTTCTTTTAACAGTAAAAATAGTGTAGGGTTGTAGTAAAGAATTAAAAAGTTATTTTCTTGAAGATTTTTTGAAAACTTACTGCAATAATGGTTTTAAAAACCCCTTCACATAAATGATGATTGCGTCTTTTTTTATTCTCTTAAACAAGTTATTTCTTACGCATCTTCACGATTTTTTCACCCAGATCAAGTTTACTAAGCTCAGACATAATAAAATTTGATGCTTTTATAAATATCGTACTATTTTTCTCTTCACTTTTTCCTTACAAACATTAAATCAGTAAATACTCCGTCCCTCGTGCAGTATACAATTACTATACATTCGTTGAAAATACTAATAATTTAGGAAAAGTTATTTTTAAGGAGAAATTTAAAAAAAACCGATCCAAAAAATAAAAAGATTGAAGGAAGGAATTATCGGGGGCATTTCATGCAGACAAAATAAACCTTGATAAAAAATTCCTCCTATTATAATAAGACCGTTGATAGGGGGGGTGAAGGGAAAAAAAGGGGGAAAATATGAAACCTGGCGTCAAAGTTTAAGCTGAGGAAAAAATGGGATAAGTGGACACCTTATTGAAAAGGAAAAAAGAGAGAGAGAGAGGGGAAAAGAGAGAGAAGAGAGAGAGAGAGCGAGAGCGAGAGCGAGAGCGAGAGCGAGAGCGAGAGCGAGACGAGAGCGAGAGCGAGAGCGAGGGGGCAAAAGACGAAAGAAGAGAGGGGAGAAGAGAGGAAGGGGGAGAGGAGGAGAGAGAGGAAGAGAGAAGAGAAGGAAAGAGAGAGAGAGAGAGAGAGTTTTCGGTGTAATTTTCCTATCCTCCAAATATCTCACTCACATCTATGCAGGGTTTTGGGCATCAAATCAATCTATAAAAGGTGTAATGTTCGCTTCTTACCACGAAGATCCCTACACTTCTTCTTTGAGTAAAAAAATATAAAAAATTAACGAATAGAAAATAAAATTAAAAATTTGAGAGAAGATACTAAAATTAAATAGATAATAAAAAAATTTCAAAAAAGCCCAAAATTTTTTTTAAACAGAAAATTTAAATAAAGAAAAAAAAATTAATTCTTTACGAAGGTCAGCATTTTAATCTTTTCCCCCCCTCCTTCCTCCCCCCTCGGCTAATCAGATGCGGCATAAATTGCATGTAGACATCACGAAAATCGGTTTTGCCCCAAAATTAAAACGGCTACTCAGTGGCATAATTGCAATGTAGACTCACAGAAAACGGTTATTGTCCCAAAATAATAAAGCGATTTCACGAGTCGCGGGTATGGAAGTTAAGGGGGCTCAAATGGTATAGCGCCGAAAAATGTGTAATGTATTCCTAAAACTCCGATCGGTGGTGGAAAAACATGTTCCCATGGTAAGAAAACGTTTGAAACAAAACGACCCATTTTGGATAAATAATGGCCCAAAACAAATTTTGGCAGAAAGCGCCGGCGAAAAAGTTTCAAACGATCAAATGCGACTGCGATTCTGGAATAAAAATGCGTCAAACGTCGCTCCCCGGCTAATTAGTCTAAAAAGGCGGTATGGAAAAAAAAATTGCAAAGAAACCCAAATCAAACCCGAAAAGGTTTTTTTCTCTTTCGAAGTGCGTCAAAACAAGTTTGGAACCCCTAAAAGGTTAAATAATATTTTGGGGTAAATGAAAAAGGTTGGCCCCCAAAATTTACTTTTGGGGGTTTTTTTAAAAAAACGAAACTCCTTCCCCCCCGTTGTATGCGGCTCGGGGGGGGGCTGTTGGGGTAACGTAGGTTCAAAGTTTGCTGAAACTTGCCCCCGAAAAATCCTGGGGGGGGCAAATTCGCCCGCGCCTCTTCGCGAATGCTGTCACTTTCGCTCCCATTAAAAAAGTTTTTTAAAAATTTCGCTGGTGTTTTTTCTGTTGGGGACATTGAAATGTTACACCCCCTTTTAAAAAAAAGGGGGGGCCTCGCGTTTAGCCCCTTGTCTCGTCCGTGTTTGTTAAACTTTTTGGTTTGCGGGTAAAATGGTCTTTCCCGAAAAAAAATAACTTATACTAAACCCCCAGCTGGTTTTTAAAAATGGTCCTGCTTCCCTCTGGTTTTTTTTGTCATTTTTCCTGGGCGCTTTCCCCTCGAGTTTCTTGTTTTAAAAAAGCCCTACGTTCCAAAACGACTGTTGACCAAAGCTAAGGGCACTGGCAAGGAGAAAATTTGTTATGGATTGGCGATTGGTTTTCAATCAAAAACGGGAGAAATAAAGGGTGAGGCATCTGATTGGTTGATGCCCCTAGTGGGGTCCTCGGGGCTCGGTTTGGGCCCTACTTTTTTCTGATATATATAAAACGATCGGACTGCGGTTGTACAAAATATAAAAATTTTGCAGATGACACAAATTAGGCGGTAAAGCATATATAGAAAAACTGCGAACTCATAAAAAGTGATCTCGACAAACTATAGTTGGAGGATAAAATGGCTATTAAAATTCAATTCCGATAAATGTAAAGTAATGCTATAGCAACGATAACCTCAAAAAATAAAATATCAATGCAAAAAAAATCGTTAACTGAAGTACAGCAGGAAAAGGATTTACGTGTCATCATCAGAAAGATCTGAAAACAGTTGCATTGCCCAGCTGCCAGTAAAAAAGGGAAATAGATGTTGGGCTTTAAAAACTAACTTTGAACATAAAAATCCGAAAGTAAGACACAATTTACACGTCCTTGGGTTGGCCCGATTGGGAAATTTCCCTTCAAATTTGGGCGCCCGTTTTGTAAAAGTCAAGCCAAATGGGGAAACGTGCAAAAAAAGAGCAACCAAACAAATTCCATCTCTGCGAAATTCATCTTATGAAGAGAGACTGCGGAAACAATATGTTTTCCTTAAAGGAGTAGAAAACCGTGGGGACTTTATAGAAAACCCTTTTAAAATCCAAAAGGTTTTTATGTCATTTTCAAGAGGAACCTATTCGATTTCAACTCAGTACAACAAGAAAAAATGGTTTAAAACTAAAAGTCAACGTTTCTCCCGGGGGTAAAAATATTTCAATGTTTGAGTCGTTGATCGATGGAACAAGTTTTTCGCAAATGTTGCGGGGCCAACACAAAACTACATTCAAAAAAACAGGACTTTGACGCGCAGTAAAGTAAAAGGGTATTGATAGTGCGAATTCGTATTTGTCCCCCCTATCGTTAGTTGATGGTAGGGTAGTTTGTAGTAGTATTTTTATTCCTATATTTTGATATGAAAAATTCCTGTTCCTATCCTTTAGGGACATTTAAATTTTCCCCAAAGTTTTTTACAAGTATTGATAGTTAGTGTAGTAGTTTTAGCAGATACCCCCGTTTTTGGACCAATAGGGTTTTCCTGGTGTCTGTTTCCCCTAGTAATCCCCCCCCTTCTATCAGAGCCCCTTTCCCCCCCCTCGACGCCCCCCATACCCCGCCCCCCCACACAACGCCCCCAGCGCCCATAAAACCGGTCATGGAGGGCTCGGGTCCATTCTGCGGGCGTGGTGTTTAGCGGTTCGTGCTTCATTTCTACTTTCCTCTTTTTCCTCTTGATTTCAACTTTTCGCTTTTTCCTCATAATTTAAACTTTTCTCTTAATTTCAACTTTTCGCTTTTTCCTTTTGATTTCAACTTTTTTTCCTCTTTAAATTTTAATTTTTTCTTTTTTTCCCCTTAAAATTTTAATTTTTCTTTTTCCTTTTCTTTATCTTTTCCCTTTTTTTCCCCTTATCTCAAATTTTTTTTTTTTCCCTTCTTTCAACTTTTCTCTTTCCTCTTAATTTCAACTTATTTCCTTATCCTCGAAATTCAACTTTACGCTTTTTTCCTCTCTCTCTTCTCTCTCTCTCTCTCTCTCTCTTCTCTCCTCTCTCTCTCTCTTTTTCTTTTCCTCCTCCTTTTCTCTCCTCTTCTTCTCTCTTTCCCCCTTTTAACTGAAAGGGTCTGTCAAGGGTTTGTTTATTTAAGAGAGAAAACCCTAACGTGAGGAAAAACTGCTACTCCTTCTTTCCTTATTTTTTACACTTTTTCCTACACACTTTAATTCTCTATACCGAACTCCTACTCTCAACTTCTCTCTCTCTCTCTCCTTTCTCCTCTTCCCCTCTCTTTCTCTCTCTCTCTCTCTCTCTCTCTCTCTCTCTCTCTCTCTCTCTTTGTCTCTCTAACCCTTCTTCCTTCACTCTTTCACATCCTCCTCCTCCTTCTCTTTTTCCCTTTAAACCTCCCACTTTCTTCCCAAACCCGCTCTTAAAAAATTCCCTTTCCTTTCCTTTTTTCCTCCCTTATACCCTCCAACTTCTCTCTCTCTCTCTCTTCTCCTTTTCCTCTCTCTCTCTCCTCTCTCTTCTTCGTTTCCACACACTTTTTGCCTTAACCTCCCTCCCCCCCTCAATTTCTTCACTTCATTATACACTTCCGGTTCATGTCTTCCTAATTATTCCACCTCCTCACAATTAATTTTCTCATTCTCACACCTGCCAACATGATTTTCCCTCCCTCCCTCCCTTAACCTTGACTCCTCCCTTCCTTCCCTTACCTACGATCACCCCTTCCCTTAGAAAACACCAGGTAACATTAATTAGCTCACCTGGACATCACCTGAGAGGCTGAATAATATGTGGGGTACGTGAACCTACTTTTTGGGGGGGTTCAAGTGAGAACATACTTGAAGATAATGTTATGAATGTAGGATGAATAGAGGGAAGGGGTATGTCATTACTACTATTTGATATCAACACTGAAAAATTATATCCTTACTATGCATTTTTACTTTTACAGCACTTATATTGTTTTAAAAATAATTGTGTCCTAACTATCATTATTATTTTTCCTATTTCATTGCAGCTGTCATGTTAAAGTGATGATGACTATGATAGTAAGGCAGCTGTCCTCCTACTCCCCCTCCGTCACCACCTCCTTCAGTTATCAATCCCTCTCCAGTCTCCACCCGGGTAACATAGGAGGGCTGCGTGTGTGAGGGGTGAAAAGGAGTGTCAGAAGAATCAGCCGCCGTGACGCTTATTAGGTTGTCAGCGCGTCGGGGTGAGTGTCAGGAGGGTGTCAGGTGTCAGAGGCGTGACGGTGGGCGTGAAGGTGGGCGGGGATCCAGGGCGTGTAATAGGGGCGTGGGGCGTGCGTCAGATGGAAGCATGAAGGGTGGTTGTGTGAGTGCCCGTCCCTCTCCCCTCCCCCCACCTCCTCCTGAAGATACCGTTAGGAATACAGGAGGTCGTGGGAGAGGTGGAGGTATAAGGAAGGAGGAAAAGGAGGAGGAGGTATAAGGGAAAGGAGGAGGAGAGGAGGAGAGGTATAAGGAAGGGAGGAGGAGGGGAAAGGAGGAGGGGGTATAAGGAAAGGGGGAGGAGGAGGAGGGAGGAGGATAAAAAAGGAGGAGGAGGGGAGGGGGAGGGATAAGGAAGGAGGAGGAGGAGGAGGTATAAGGGGGGAAAAAAAAAAGGAGGAGGGTTTAAGGGGGAGGAGGAGGGGGAGGTTATAAAAGGGGAAGAAGGGGAAAAAAAAAAAGGAAAAGGAAGAAGAGAAGGGGGTATAAGGGAAAGGGGGAGGAGGGGGAGGAGGGAGGGGGGGGAAGAGGAAAAAGTTTTGGGAAGGAGGAGGGGGAGGGATAAGGAAAGGGGAGGAGGAGGAGGAGGAGGGAGGAGGAGGAGGAGGGGGGAAGGGGAGGAGGAGGAGGAGGAGGAGGAGGGGTGGAGGTGAAGGAAGAGGTCGCGGAGGTAGGTGGTGAGTCATTAAGAAGTCGTGGTAAGGTAGTGAGGATAGATTATAAGTCACTGTTATAAGTCATTGGAAAGAAGGAATGCTATTGATAAGTCACTACAAAGCTACTATAATTTACAGAAGGTTGTCAGGATAATGAAAATTTGTGAAATGTGTAATTAAAAGAAGGTGGATTTGTTATGTTGTATGAATGGTTATTAAAGTCGTAATAAGTCGTAGAGTCGTAATTAAAAGGTGTGTTTGTTTTGTTGTATGAATCGTAATGAAGTCGTAATAAGTCGTAGAATCGTAATGAAGTCGTAATAAGTCGTAGAATCGTAATGAAGTCGTAATAAGTCGTAGAATCGTAATGAAGTCGTAATAAGTTGTAGAGTCGTAATTAAAAAGAAGGTGAATTTGGTATGTCATGTTGTAGGAGTCGTAATAAAGTCGTGATATTTCTATTAAGGTCGTGAATGTTTTTATTTTGTAAGATAATATAGGTGTAATGTGGTAATAGTTATAACATGGAACATCCGTAGCCGCTAAAGACCGATATATACAATACTAACGAACAGTGGAGTCGAGTGTGTTGACTTTACTCCCACAAATAAAAAGATAAAAAATAAATCAATAAGCAAATAAATAAATACAATCTATAATAATGAAAGAAGTACAAATACAGCCTTATAGGGGGGGAAGGAGGAGGGAGGAGGAGGAAGAGGAAGAAGTTGGTGAAGGAGGAGGAGGAGGAGGAGGAGGGGGGAGGGGGAGGAGGAGGGGGAGGAGGAGGAGGAGGAAGGTATAAAGGAAGGTGGAGGAGGAGGGGGGAGGAGAGGAGGAGGAGGAGGAGGAGGGGAGGAGGTGAAGGAAGAGGTCGCGGAGGTAGGTGGTGAGATACGTTTGAAGGACAACTCTCATTTTCTTCATATCTGAGAGGGGACAACAGGAAAAAAAGAAGCAAGAAAAAAACCATGACAACCAAATTTGGCCAACGTCAGAACAACAACACGAGAGGGAAGAAGGGAGGGAGGGAGGGAGGGAAAAAAAAAACATTACTGGCCATGTTTTCGTGCGGGGTTTCCTAAAAAAAAACGAACCCCTCCCAAAATAACTAAACCTAACCTCACGTGAACTAATCCCACTTAACTAACTCAACTAGTAGACGCGCTCGACTGTTTTGTTTTGTTTTTGTTTAGAGGATAATGCCTCAGAGCCATAGTGATCTACCGCTGTTCCATATTAGTGTTGGCCGAAGCCACCACCCCGGGGAGGGGGTTACAAACCCCCGGCTGGCACCCGGTACCCATTCACTGCTGGGTGGACAGGGGCTAGGGATTTAAGAAAGACCACCCATCTATCTTTCGCTCCGCCCGGGGATCGAACCCGGGACTTCTCGGTTGTAAGCCGAGCGTGCTAACCACTACACTACAGAGTTCCCCTGTTAACACACACACACACACACACACAGACAGACAGACACAGACAGACAGACAGACAGACACACACACACACACACACACACACACACAAACCCTCCCCCAACACACACACACGCACACACACACACACACACACACACAACCCTCCCCCAACACACACACACGCACACACACGCACACACACACACAAACCCTCCCCCAACACACACACACACGTAGACACACGCACGCAGACACACACACACAAACCCTCCCCCAACACACACACACACACACACACTCACAAAACCCTATCCTCCCCCCATACAAACACCCTTAACCCTACACACACACACACACAGAAGCCCAGCGGTATATGCGGCGTTCCATAGGGCGTGTCAATCGGACAGGCGCCGTCCGGAGGGGAGGTCCTTAAGGGGAAGACGACTGATAAGGGGTGAGGGGACTGAGGGGACGCAGCCTCTCCTCCCTCCCCTCCACCTTAAAGATAAATGTTGTCACCCCACATGCTGATAATGTCACCAGATGGAGGCGTGGAGGGGGGCACGCGGCTCCTGAAGGGGGGAGTGGAGTGGAGGGGGTGGTGTGGAGTGGGAGTGGAGTGGGTGTGGAGTAAGGAAGGTGTTAATGAGGTCTGGAGTTTATGGTGTGGTGTGGGCGTGAGGGCGTGGGTGATGGGGTGTGGGTGGCGGTGTGTGGGTGAGGGTGGGGGTGGCCGGGTGTGGGTGAGGGTGTGGGTGGCGGGGTGTGGGTGAGGGCGTGAGTGTGAGGCGTAGGTGGCGGGGTGTGGGTGTGGGGTGTGGGTGGTGGGGTGTGGGTGTGGGTGTGGGTGTGGGTGTGGGGTGTGGGTGTGGGGTGTGGGGTGTGGGTGTGGGTGTGGGGTGTGGGTGTGGGTCTCGTTTTGGGTGTAAAAATGGTGGTGGTGGTGGGTGGGTGGGGTGGGTGAGGTGCAAGTGGCAAGATATTCAGGAGGTGTTGGTGTGTGGGGGGCGAGGGAGGGGGTGGAAGGTGGAAGGGAGGTTGGGTTCTGTGCATCCTCCCCCCACCCAAGATGAACGCCAGTGATTACCTGCCCCCACTACCTCCTTCCAACCTGCTCACCTGTCCCTCTCCTGCAGGTAAAACACAATACCTCTCATTAACCCCTTGATTTACACGTGGCTACACATGAACACCGACACCTGCTAACCATTCACAAAAGATTTACATGGGAGATAAAATAACATTGAAAAAAATGTAGTACTTATCTCGCTCTCAACAATTTCACGGCGACGCATTTCAAATATTTCTTACAGGTAACAGGCATTTAAGGAACACTGAAGGGAGGAAAGTAAGGAGGTTTCGATGGTGGCTGAAGGTGAGTGGTACTATTGCATATTGTTGTTGATGATGAAGGAGTACGATGAGGAAGACAATAATGAAGATTAATCGCTACCTGTGATGCACAATAATGTGATGGAGGTGAGTGGTGGTTCAGACAAGGGACTCTTGCAGGCTTTTGTCTAGACGGGGAGGCGCTGGGGTGACTAGGGGTGAGGTGATGATGGGGGTGAGGGGGTGAGGTGATGAGCAAGCAGGGGCTCTGGTTAGTGGGGTGAGGCAAGTATATATTTTTTGGGTGAGGCAATGCATGAGGGCATGAGGTTAGGGTGCACTCACCGTACACCAACCCGCGCCACGTCTTGTACTTGTCCGTGTATTTGGTGATGCTCAGTGTGGTGGACGCCGCGCCCGGTGCTGGCCGCCGCCCGCCCTGCTGGGGTCGCCTCCCCCTACCCCTAACCCCCCCGCGGTGCCGCCCCCCCCTCACCCCGCCCCAACTGCTGGAGGAGGCGCCGTGCCCAGGCCGGCCGCCACTGGGCTGCCCGGGATGCATCCTGTGGTGGCCGCGCCGCCCCACAGCCCCCGCCCCGCCCGGCAGCAGGGGAGGCCCCGCCCGAGGCAGGGACGGGGACCCCCCGCGCGCCGCCTCCCCCCTCACGGGAACACGGTGGCGCCTTTCCGTCATCTTGTAGGACCACTTCGTGTGCCTCCCTCTGTGAACCTGCCTGCCCCCCGCCCACACCACCCCCGCCTCCCCCCCCTGCCCCGACCCGCCCACCCCCAGGTCCAGCAGCAGCAGGCCCAGGGCCACCACCGCCACCCCCGCCCGCGCCGCCCACACTGTCATGACGCCGCTGCAGCCGCGTGTTGGGCGCCGCACTCAGCCCAGGGCGTCCCTCTGTGACCCGCGGCGTTCAGGTCGCCATGGGTGACATCAGCAGCGGCGGGCGTGGGCGTGCACCCATCCCGCGCCGCCCCGCCGCCCCTCGCTGCCCATGCTGTGTGCTGTGTGTGTCTCAAGGAACAGCCGCCCCACCGCCTCATCAGCCTTCCTTGGTAGGGGCTGTGGCGGCGCCCTGACACGCCTGACCTCTCCGTGACCTGACCCGGCACGGTGGCACTGCGTCAACTCGCCGTCCTCGCCCTGCGGACACCCACCACCACGCGTTACCTCACCTGCCTCACTGAGTCTGCCCTCACACCAAAGGACACTCCCACCTCACTCCTCCCCGCTATGCCTCACACGCCACACACTAATATCACAAGGCTTTTCCATTGACAACACCAACGTGAACAGTCAGTCTCCAAACGGCGTGAGGAGCGAGCGCGAGGCAGGAAGGCAAGCAGCAACCGGCACGTCCTTCCTCCTCAAAGTCCTAGGGCAGACTAACTGACTGACTGTGCCTCGCCTCCACTCTCCCCGCCCAGGTAAGTCCTCTTGGGCATCCCCCCCCCCCTTCCTCCTTCACCTCCTCCTCCGTGTTCAGTCATGTCCAGCATCGATCACAGAGCTAAAAACGGGTAACCTGCGACACACACACACACACACACACACAACACACACACACACACACACACACACACACACACACACACACACACACACACACACACACACCCAATGGGTCCCTTAATTAAGATAAGCTTGTATCGGGTTTCCTTCCGCCAGAGTTGAAAGGCAGGAAGGAGTAAAATGAATGAAGGAACACGTAACACACAGGTCACTATAACAGGATAATTAATACCTTGCCTATGACCTCAACAACCCTACACACACACACACACACACACACACACACACACACACACACACACACACACACACACACACACACACACACACACACACACACACACACACGGCACTTTATTAATAACGCAAAAAATAGAGCAAAAAATATAGGCCTGTGCAAGACTATCCATCTCCTTTGGCCTCCCTCCTCCTCCTCCTCCTCCTCCTCCTCCTCCTCCTCCTCCTCCTCCTCCTTCTCTTCTTCTTTTTCTTCCCGTCCATGCCT
>JACEEZ010004648.1:332500-367500 GCA_016584305.1 Chionoecetes opilio | reverse complement strand
GGATAAGCTCAGTGAAGGAGGATAAGACTCAGTGAAGGAGGATAAGACTCAGTGAAGGAGGATAAGACTCAGTGAAGGAGGATAAGACTCAGTGAAGGAGGATAAGACTCAGTGAAGGAGGATAAGACTCAGTGAAGGAGGATAAGACTCAGTGAAGGAGGATAAGACTCAGTGAAGGAGGATAAGACTCAGTGAAGGAGGATAAGACTCAGTGAAGGAGGATAAGACTCAGTGAAGAAGGATAAGACTCAGTGAAGGAGGATAAGACTCAGTGAAGGAGGATAAGACTCAGTGAAGGAGGATAAGACTCAGTGAAGGAGGATAAAACTCAGTGAAGGAGGATAAGACTCAGTGAAGGAGGATAAGACTCAGTGAAGGAGGATAAGACTCAGTGAAGGAGGATAAGACTCAGTGAAGGAGGATAAGACTCAGTGAAGGAGGACAAGACTCAGTGAAGGAGGATAAGACTCAGTGAAGGAGGATAAGACTCAGTGAAGGAGGAGAAAACAGAAGGACGAGAGTGAAGGAGGGAGGCAAGGATGACAAGTAAGAGGAAGGGAGAGAGGGATGAAGAGGAAGAGAGGGACTAGCGAGAGATCAGTGCTGAGTGAGAGCTTTCCTATTAGCACTAAACCCCCTCCGTGCGCGCAACTCTTCCTACACACGCACACAAGTCATTATAAGCCCCGCGTAATGCACGAAGGAATGCGTAAATCAGGGAGGAGGAGGAGGAGGAGGAGGAGGAGGAGGAGGAGGAGGAGGAGGAATACGTAAATCAGGCAGCAGAAGGAGAAGGAGGAAAGCGTATATCAGGCAGTAGCAGGAGGAATTGCGAACCTACTAGGAAGATGAAACATATGAATACGCTAAGATGTCAGGAGAACGAAAATACAGAGGATGATAAACACAGTAGTATGAGGAGGAGGAGGAGGAGGAGGAGGAGGATGAAGAGAAGGGGAAGGAGGAGGAAGAGGAGGAAGAAAAGGGGAAGGAGGAGGAAGAAGGGGAAGAGAAGGTTGGTAGCTTTTACGCAGTCAACATGTAACTTCTTCCAAAGCGAGAGAGAGAGAGAGAGAGAGAGAGAGAGAGGAGAGAGAGAGAGAGAGAGAGAGAGAGAGAGAGAGAGAGAGAGAGAGAGAGAGAGAGAGAGAGAGAGAGAGAGAGGAGAGGGAGGAGAGGAGAGAGAGAGAGAGAGGGGGGGGGGGGGGGGGGGGACCTCATCAGGAGAGGATGAGGTTGTGGCCATTAAACGAGTGGTCCATTGAAGAGGCGGAACCCCATGTTTGGAGGAGGAGGAGGCGGAGAGGAGGAGGAGGAGGAGAAGGAGGAGAGGAGAGGAGAGGAGAGGAGAGGAGAGGAGAGGAGAGGAGAGGAGAGGAGAGGAGAGGAGAGAAGAGGAGAGAGAGATGCAGAAGTGAGAGAGAGAGACAGGAAAGGAGTAATGTGGGGGAAGGATGCATAAGCAGAGAGAGAGAGAGAGAGAGAGAGAGAGAGAGAGAGAGAGAGAGAGGAGAGAGAGAGAGAGAGAGAGAGAGAGAGAGAGGGGGGGGGGGTAATGGCTGTGATATATCTGAACACTCGCAGCTCCCAGCAATCAATTATTAGGCCCAGACTCGCCACGCCCCTGCCAAGGTAACACACACTATACAGGCACACACGGCGCCTCTACACCTCACCCTTCACACCTATGCCTGTTCTACACCAAGTCACTCCTACGTGTACCTATAAATAAAGGTCAAGAGGGGGGCGGAAAAGGTCATGCGCTATGTTGCGCATGACCTCGGTGCTCATCTCCGTCGCATTACCCATTGAGCTTGTGGTGGGTGACAACCTCGGGACACAGGGCTAGGGTGACATCCGGGTTACCACAATTACCTTCCCCAGGTTTCTCCAGGTACCCATTTATCGATCAACCCAGAAAGGAAGGAGGAATAGTTGGGTTCAATTTATTTTTTATATCCCTTGTTTGTTTGTTTTTTTGCTGATGTTAAACTGTAATAGATGTAAATAGTTCAACAACAAACAAAAAAAAAGAAGAAAAAAAAAAAAAGCTGGTTCGAAGCAGTGCCCGAAAATTGGTAGGTAGGCGCGCTAGGCACTCCCTTAGTATTTATTACTACACCACAGAGACGACACTATAGACCTGTACTGCCCAACAAACGCTTTCTTTGATTTCATGATAAACAACTGCATTTTTTTCCAGATCACAACACGTCGACCAACATTACTTGCCCCTGTTAAGAGTCCATAAAAATAATTCTAAAAAAAACTTATATTTTGATACGATTTTTAAAACTTAGGATCAGATGGTAGGTATTGAGATAAATCAGTCCAGCATCGTCAAAAGCTTTTAACGCACACGATTCAACAGATTATAATTATCGTTGTAGTTTTCTCCGCATTGCAATTGTTTTTTTTCTGGAGGACTTTCACCACTTCAAAACATGTCAATGCCTTTTAGAACTCAGCAGGATCAGTAAAGGAAAACGGTCTCATCAGTTAATTCAAAAGGGTAACTTAGGTAAATACATCATTGTCCATCCTTATCACCTAGCGAAGAACAAAAACACATTAAACCCACGAAATAAATACCCACACCAGTGCATTTTTTAAGCAAATCTTACTGGGCGACATTCTTTGGATAGCCAGAAAGGTAAAGGCCTACCTGTTAAAATATAGTTTTTTGGGTACATCAACTTCACCCTTTTGTATGTTGTGTACAAATAAAGATCCTATGCAGTAATAAGAATGCACTTCTGGATCTAACACACACAGATAAGATGAACCATTGTATCCAGGAAGGTTTTAATGAACAAATATCTTATCGCCCAGTAGCTTAAAATTGTTCTTACTGGGCGAGTTTTCCATCACTGGGAGACATTTGGGTCGCCGAGTTGTGATGTTAAAAAATGCACTGAACCCACACTGGTGACTTACCTTAACACACACCCACATCATCCAGTCCGCTGTGACAATATAATGCACTTGGGAATACAACCATAAGAGATCAAACAAATATGGAACAGGAAGACGAGGAGAGAGATAAGGATGCGGAGGTGAAGAAGATTTTAAGAGAGGAAGGAGAAATTGAGATAACTCATTTTGGTGCTGAGGAGATAAGAGGAAAAATAGAGAGACAGGAGGAGATACGAATAGAAGGAAACAGGAAAAGACTGTTGAAGTAAAAGGTATTATTCCAGATAAACACCGAATTCACTTTGGTGGACGAAACTATTTTTTTCTGGTGAGTTTTGATGTTTTGAATTAATCTTCTAACCGTTTATGTCGCAATCTTTTTTTTTTCTTCAGATAGGTAAAGGTTAGGTTAGGTATAGGTTAGGTTAGGTATAGGTTAGGTTAGGTTAGGGTTAGGTTAGGTTAGGTTAGGTAAAGGTTAGGTTAGGTTAGGTTAGGTTAGGTAAAGGTTAAGTTAGGTATATATTCAGTTAGGTTCAATTTGTGTTTTTGTCATTTTGTTGCAAATCACATACACACACACACACACACACAAAAAAAAAATTGCGACAGAAACGGTTAGCAGATTAATTCAAAACACATCAAAACTCACCAGAAAAAAATAGTTTCGTCCACCAAAGGAGGTTCGGTGTTCATCTGGAAATGTACCAAGCATAAAGCCTGGGAGTAAAGTGAGGGAGTAAGAGCGGAAACATGGAAGTCCTTGAGGGTGAGCATATAAGGACAAGGACATCAGGACCGAGGGTGGAGTACATTAAGGGCGGGGAGTATACAATGGCAGGGAGTGGCAGGGTGTGGCAGGGGGGTACAGGGGTAGGGTGTAGGAAGGCAGGGTAGGATGTGTTCCGGGGTGAGTCACAGGTAGCAGGATGTGTAGGGTGAGGTTAGGAGGCTTAGTGTGGAAGGTTAGGATAGACAGAAAGAAAGGTAGGAATGGAATGTAGGAAAGTAGTGTGGAAGGTTAAAGTGACAAAGAAAGGTAGGAAAGGAATGAAGGAAGCCTAAAAGAAAGTCAGGAAAGGAATGAAGCCTAAAAGAAAGTCAGGGAAGTTATGAAGGAAGCCTAAAAGAAAGTCAGGGAAGTTATGAAGGAAGCCTAAAAGAAAGTCAGGAAAGGAATGAAGCCTAAAAGAAAGTCAGGGAAGTTATGAAGGAAGCCTAAAAGAAAGTCAGGAAAGGAATGAAGCCTAAAAGAAAGTCAGGGAAGTTAGAAGAAGCCTAAAGAAAGTCAGGAAAGGAATGAAGCCTAAAAGAAAGTCAGGGAAGTTATGAAGGAAGCCTAAAAGAAAGTCAAGAAAGGAATGAAGCCTAAGAGAAAGTCAGGGAAGTTATGAAGGAAGCCTAAAAGAAAGTCAGGGAAGTTATGAAGGAAGCCTAAAAGAAAGTCAGGAAAGGAATGAAGCCTAAAAGAAAGTCAGGGAAGTTATGAAGGAAGCCTAAAAGAAAGTCAGGAAAGGAATGAAGCCTAAAAGAAAGTCAGGGAAGTTATGAAGGAAGCCTAAAAGAAAGTCAGGAAAGGAATGAAGCCTAAAAGAAAGTCAGGGAAAGTTATGAAGAAGCCTAAAAAGAAAGTCAGGAAAGGAATGAAGCCTAAAAGAAAGTCAGGGAAGTTATGAAGGAAGCCTGAAAGAAAGTCAAGAAAGGAATGAAGCCTAAGAGAAAGTCAGGGAAGTTATGAAGGAAGCCTAAAAGAAAGTCAGGAAAGGAATGAAGCCTAAGAGAAAGTCAGGGAAGTTATGAAGGAAGCCTAAAAGAAAGTCAAGAAAGGAATGAAGGAAGCCTAAAAGAAACGCAGGAAAGGAATGAAGGAAGCCTGAGAGTAAATAGTTGTTGATGGAAGGAAGGTAAGGCGTGTTTCAGGAAGGGCCTTGAGACACATAACGGAGCACTGGGTACTCACGGGAGCAGCCTGAGGCCAGGGATCCATAGTGGTTAGGGAGGCACTGCGAGCACGTCTTGCCCTCCACACCTGGGCAAAATAATAAGGCAATGAGAATAAAAAGGAATCCTGCCATGACACACACACACAAAAAAAAAAAAAAAAAAAAAAATTCATATAGAGATAATATAAAAGAAAAAAACTTGAATGTTCATAAAAAAAACTTTAAAAAAACTTGATGTCCATATAGATAATAGAAAAGAAGGATCACCTGAAGATCCGTCACCCCAGAATGTCCACCTGAAGATCCGTCACCCCAGGATTTCTCACCTGAAGAACCGTCACCCCAGCCCAAGTGAATGTAATTTATAAAATAATGATAACAAATAACAAACAACTTTGTGTTATGTAGCATCTTGGAGAAATGCATCTTCTGAAATTCGAGAACGGACAAAAAAAGATCCAATTCTTATAGACTTAGTCATAGACCACTGTATACCTGGACTGTTCACGCGACAATGTTTTGAATTGCGGGGCTGCATAGGGGCCTGCGGCCCACCCGACAAAGAGATATAGTGGTCTATGGACTATCATATAGACTGGTTTATCAGTATATATGATATACTGTAATCTTCGTAAATGTTTGTTCTATAATATTATCAAATAAAAAACAGTAAAACACGCTAAAGAAATGCTATTACGAGACTATGAAGAAATAGGCATGAACTTAATATTCACTTAACTCTTCGCCATTTAAAACTTTGCGAGTCAACTTTTATCATGAAGGGTATCAATAGAAGCGCAATTTTATTAGCTTTCCATTGCTATATTTCGTTATCTGATAAATTAATTAGAACCATGCATAAATTAGCGTTAAATAAATAAATAAAATCATCAATCGGTTAATTTTCCCGATTGATGATGTTATTTATTTACTTATATATTTCGTTTTCTGATAAATGAATTAGCACCATGTATAAATTAGCGTTAACTAAATAAATAACCTCATCAATCGGGAAAATTACCCAATTGATGATTTTATTTATTTATTTAACGCTAATTTATGCATGGTTCTAATTAATTTATCAGATAACGAAATATAGCAATGGAAAGCTAATAAAATAGCGCTTCTATTGATACCTTTCATGATAAAAGTTGACTCGCAAAGTTTTAAATGGCGAAGAGTTGAAGTGAATATTAAGTTCATGCATATTTCTTCAGAGTCTCGTAATGGCATTTCTTTACCGTGTTTTACTGTTTTTTATTTGATAATATTATAGAACAAACATTTACGAAGATTACAGTATATCATATATACTGATAAACCAGTCTATATGATGCGTATATATATATATGAATCCGAGCGGCCCTCCGACTTCAGGGCAAGTTCAGGCCCATGTGCAACAGGCCGATATTCCGTGCGCAGTCCAGGTATACAGTGGTCTATGACTTAGTGGATTTGTATACTTCAGGCTGTCTTTTGTTTGGCATTTCCACAGAAAACCATCCTTCGATCTGGAGTATTTTGTCAAATTCATCCAGTTATCACATGTATCACACTTAACTTCACGCTTTAAAAGTCTGTTTTGTTGAAGCCACCGAATAACTTTAGTGGAATCATCACACAACAGTGGTAGGACGGTAGTTTAGAAGGTATTGCGTGCCAGGGTCCACTGACTCCTATGACTTATATTTTGCAGTCAACTTATTTTTATATAGTCCTCCTACCTGACTGGAGGGTCCTGACTCCTCCCTTTTACCCATTTGACCTGACCTCATTTGGAAAGTGAAGTCAGTTCAAGTCTTGACCCCACCTGAAGATCCGTCACCCCAGGATATCCCACCTGAAGAACCGTCACCCTGCCAAACTCTGGGGTGACGGATCTTCAGGTGATCCGAAAAGAAAAAAAATCTAATGTTCATAAAATATAATAATAAGTAAAAAATTGATGTTCATATGGAAAAAGTTTTGTCATCATTTCCAGGAGAGACTTATGTACCTACCAGGCTTGCAGGGACACTGGCCGGTGAAGGGGTCACAGATCTGGCTGGTGGCTCCGTTGGGGTCACACTGGCACCGGGGACAACCCTCGTTCACCCCCCCGTGACCTCTCTGGCAGGGGGGAAAAGAAAGCATTTTGCTGTCAGTGACCTTGTGTTCCTTCAGTAAGCATATCATTGAACTTTCTTACTGGATGATCATATGATTCTTACAGATGGTAACTCAATTACTGTTATCTCTATTATATTTCAAGATTTCTGCTTCCATTAATGTTCAAAATAATACCTGTGACAAGTAACTAATTGATTAAGTAATGATGTTTGTAAATCATTATAGTGTCCATTGGAAAATAAGAGGATGGGAATGCCTAGGCAAATCATACTGAATACATATTTACTATCAAGCAAAGCACGTGCAATATGTTCATGTTACCACAGACACTTCTATTGCACTTCATTATCTCTGCATCTCAATCCAGTTCAATCTGCTAATCATTTTCTGCATCTTCAATCACACCACTCATCTCCATCTTCTGCATCTTCAATCACACCACTCATCTCAATCTTCTGCATCTTCAATCACACCACTCATCTCAATCTTCTGCATCTTCAATCACACCACTCATCTCAATCTTCTGCATCT
This sequence comes from Chionoecetes opilio, assembly GCA_016584305.1. Lineage (NCBI taxonomy): Eukaryota > Metazoa > Arthropoda > Malacostraca > Decapoda > Majidae > Chionoecetes > Chionoecetes opilio. The sequence goes on along the minus strand of JACEEZ010004648.1, from coordinate 360,001 downwards.
TCAATCACACCACTCATCTCAATCTTCTGCATCTTCAATCACACCACTCATCTCAATCTTCTGCATCCTCAATCACACCACTCATCTCAATCTTCTGCATCTTCAATCACACCACTCATCTCAATCTTCTGCATCCTCAATCACACCACTCATCTCAATCTTCTGCATCCTCAATCACACCACTCATCTCAATCTTCTGCATCTTCAATCACACCACTCATCTCAATCTTCTGCATCTTCAATCACACCACTCATCTCAATCTTCTGCATCTACAATCACACCACTCATCTCAATCTTCTGCATCTTCAATCACACTATCTGCCTTAACACACGCCAAATATTTAAAAAAAAAAAAAAAATATCAAATAGACACAAAATGAATAAGGTGTGCATTATTGTAACTTCTTGTGGATCAAACAGAGAGAAAAGCTCCAACCACTTGATTAACAATGACGCCACCCACACCTGACTGATTAACAATGACGCCACCCACACCTGACTGATTAACAATGACGCCACCCACACCTGACTGATTAACAATGACGCCACCCACACCTGACTGATTAACAATGACGCCACCCACACCTGACTGATTAACAATGACACCACCCACACCTGACTGATTAGATGGCCTTAAATACAGCAGTCACTAGTTCCACTTTGGGTCCTTGACACATAATGGCAGGAAGGATAAAACAGAGGGTTTATAACACTTCTTTCCCTGTCATGGCATCACTCTGAAGCAGCACACACACCAGACAGCACTCACTTGGCAGCGGTCACACTGTCGCCCTGTGAAGAGGGGGCGGCACTGGCACTGTCCTGAGGAGGGGTCACAGCGGGCGTTGAGGGAGCCGCGCTTGTGGCACCCACAGCCGAGGCATTGACCCCTGCAGGATAAATTGGGTAAAATATAGACTTGTAGACAGTCATATAAATATTCATTAAACACTTTGTTGGCAAGATGTTTTTAGAAGATGACTTTAATATGTTTTATAAATATCATACCATAAATCCTAAAAACATTAAATGATTCCCACTTCAATAACTATCTTCATCAAATCATCCTCCAGCATATCTCTTTGCAAAAGTTCTTCCCAATAGGAGGGTTCTTGAGAGCACCAGGACTTGCTGCCCCCCGGCGTGAGCTCACCTGCTGGCGTCCCCGTAGTAGTTCTCCTTGCAGCGCTCACAGTGCCAGCCTGCAGTGTTGCCAGTGCACTTGAGGCACTGGCCGGTCTGGGGGTCACAGGTGCCCCTCTCCCTCAAGTCAAGGTTGCCATTGCATTCACAAGGCTGACAATAGTTACCTGGCACGAACGGGTTGCCAAAGTAGCCTTCAGCACACCTGCAGGGAGGAGGGAGGAGGGGGCCTTGAGAAACTGTTTACAGGTATAGACTGTCACTAATTTCATGAGGAATTTGTTCAAAAGTATGCATTAACAAAGTTCTGTTAACTACTTTTGAAACTCATCATCTATCTAGCTACCAAAAGGATTTCCTCTAAAATCTTCTGTCTCATTGGGGGAAAATAACGTTTCCAAATACAGTGTCATCTTTTCTCACCTCTCACACTTGGGTCCGGCATAGCCTGACGGGCACTGGCACTTGTAGCCTCCGAGATCGAGGTCAGGCACACATCGAGGGGTGAAGTGGTTGGAGCCCAGGGCAAGGGGACACTCACAGGTTTGGCAGGCATCAGGCGTGCCCAGTGAAGGGTCCCCAAAGTAGCCCGCAGCACAGCGCTCACAGTACGGACCCACCGTGTTGTGCCGACACTCCTGAGGGGGGGAGAGGTGGTTAGTAATGCTTTCTGGTGCACCATTACCTGCCTACACAGATCAATAAGTACATAATGATGTTTTCTCCATGGTGAAAGAGGCAAAACTCACTAGGAGAGTCAGGACTTAAGACATCATGCACCACCTACCCCGCAGGCCCCGGTGTAAGGGTCACAGGTGTCCACGTGGCCCTGACACTCGCACTTCCGACACTCTCCCCCAAAGATGGTGTTGTTGACTCGCCTGTATCCTGACTCACACAGCTCACACGACAACCCACTGTACCCTGCAAGGAACACATTCACCCTTCATTACTTACTCTTAATGTGTTCCATCTCAAGTTTTGGAACATTTATCTAAATCATGGCATGTAACAATTGGCAATGGAAAGATGGCCCAGTCAGAGTCCCATCATGCCCCCCGCCCCTCTGCTCACCTGGGGGACACGTGCACCGCTCCACCGCCCCCGTCACCAGCGTGGCGCGACCCTCCGCTCCGTACTCCAGGATCACGTCGTGCAGGCTGACAAAAAAACATGGTTATCACTACACTCTTCCATCAACATAATACTGTATAGGATCATTGTTAGCACCATTCTTTCTTCCATCAACATAATATAGGACCAGTTACCACCACTCTTTCTTACATCAACATAATATAGGACCAGTTACCACCACTCTTTCTTCCATCAACATTATATAGGATCAGTTACCACCACTCTTTCTTCCATCAACATAATATAGGACCAGTTACCACCACTCTTTCTTCCATCAACATTATATAGGACCAGTTACCACCACTCTTTCTTCCATCAACATTATATAGGACCAGTTACCACCACTCTTTCTTCCATCAACATAATATAGGACCAGTTACCACCACTCTTTCTTCCATCAACATAATATAGGACCAGTTACCACCACTCTTTCTTACATCAACATAATATAGGACCAGTTACCACCACTCTTTCTCCCATCAACATAATATAGGACCAGTTACCACCACTCTTTCTTCCATCAACATAATATAGGACCAGTTACCACCACTCTTTCTTCCATCAACATAATATAGGACCAGTTACCACCACTCTTTCTTACATCAACATAATATCAGGGGTACAAAAACATATAACTGTTATCTACAAGTGTCTTCCCAGTTACTGAATGCACTTCCTTGATGTGGCATTCATATTACATTTCATCCCTGATTTCATTTTCAGCAAACTTTCAGCAAACATATCCTTAACTTAGTATGCATATTAAACATCACTCAACAGAATCAGCATTTTCAATATCTTTAAGTTGTTAAATAATTCTTTTTTAGTGTCTTGGTACTCACATTCCTTCAATCTGGACGGTGTGGTATCTTGCCCTGATCATGAGTGAGTCGAAGGAGCTGAGGATCTCCATCATCTCCCTCCTGGTCACTGCTCTGCCTTGGTACTCCTTGCGCTTGGTGTCCGGCCCGATGTCTGACAGGTCCTGAGGGGGTTGTAGCGTCAGGCAAAGACAGGAAGCCAACACAGTGAGGCATTGATTGATAGATTGACTTTATTTAGTAAGAGTTAGTCCACAATTTAGATCATACAGGCACATTGCATTGACATAACCGTGAAGTATGCTAGCTCTCACAAGGATAACCCACAAAAGTTTCCTAATTTATTTCCAGTGGGGTCACAGTTTATCACGGGACACACTCATTGTCTTGGGCGACTTCAATGCTACTACTGGCCCTGTGAGAGATGGCTACGAGTTATGTGTTGGTCCCCATGGCTTCGGTACCAGAAACATTAACAGTTCTTTGCTTCTGAATTTTGCGAGGTCCAGAAGGTTGAGAATTGCAGGTTCTTGGTATCAGAGACCAGAGCTGCACCGCGATATAAATCGTCCTCGTTAGTACTCGTTGGAGGATCCTCCAGAACTGCAGGGTTTACTGGAGTGTTCAGTTCTTTGGAACAGATCACAGACTTGTTGTTGCTACACTTAAGCTTCATGTCAAGTCCAGAAGAATCTCAAGAGGTAACCATACTGTGTTTCATCTTGAGAAACTGAAGGACTTGACATGTGCCCATGAGTATGCAGTGGCAGTCTCAAATCGGTTTGATGTGCTCGGTGCCTTCGGGGATCCTGTAGAACTGTGGGATACCTTCAAACGTGAAACTCTACAGGCTGCCAAGGAGTGTATTGGGGAGCACCCGAGGTCAAGGCGTGGTTTTGTCTCGACGGAGACGCTGGAGAAAATTGAGGAGATTTGAGTTCCCAGCTGCCAGGCTGGCTGGGAACCAGGACCAGCACAGGGCTCTGTCACGCCAGACTAGAACCCTCCTGGGGAGAGACAAGGAGAGGTATGTCAGGAGACTCGCTGGGGATGTCGAGGGCCATTTGAACGCTAATGACCTCCGACCCGCCTACCAAGCCCTGAAGAAGCTCCGTTCCAAGTCTCCATCTCGGACGAGTGCTATTCGAGCAGCAGATGGGCGCCTCGTGTCGGACATGGATGGGCACATGGCTCGTTGGGCTGAGTACTTTGGGCAGTTGTTCACGGTGGACCCTCCAATTGAGCAGCTTCACAACACTGGGTTACAGGCAGTGGATGCCGATCCTCCTATTGACGAAACCGCTCCCTCTCTTGACGAAGTCAGAGAGGCTGTAGCAAAGTTGAGGGGTGGAAAGGCAGCTGGTGTTTGTAATATCAGTGCAGAGCTCCTCAAAGCTGGGGGTGAGACCATGATCCACGGGTTGCATGCTGTCCTGACTGCTGTGTGGCAATCAGGTACAATTCCTCCTGACTGGAAAAAGTCAATCCCAATTTTGGTATAGTGAGTAATTAACTTTTTATCCTGATATTCTTTTTTTCCTTCATATTTTTGTTTTTTTTGCTTTTATACGCCAGATTCTGATGGTATATAACTTTTTTTCAGGAACTTTGCTCTTCTATCTATTTTCTGTTCCAATTTTGATACAGTGAGTAATTAACTCTTTCCTGATATTCTTTTTTTCCTTCATATTTTCATTTTTTTGTTTATATACACCAGATGTTGATGGTATATGACTTTTTATTTTTATTTTGCTCTTCTTTCTATTTTTGGCTCCAATTTTGATACAGTGAGTAATGATTTTTTTTCCTGATATTTGTTTTTCCTACATTTTTATTTTTTTGTTTTTATACACCAGATTCTGATGGTATAGGACTTTTTTCAAGAAATTTGCTCTTATTTCTAATTTCGGTTCCAATTTTTATATAGTGAGTAATTAACTTTTTTTTCCTGATATTCTTTTTTTCATGTGCGTGGGAGGTGCGTGTGTGCGTGTGTGTGATTCACCCACGGCCTGATCACGCACCCGCCTGCTGTTACCCTGCCTAGTAGACAAACCTCTGGGTAAAGCTGGGACCTGAAACACCAAATTCTCTGGCTTAAGAGGGATAGTATACTGCCCGCGTTACAGGAACTACCACGTATGTCTACCGGCCTCTAGTATAGCTTCCCTATGTTCTTACGTAACAGTTATCATTGGTGTTATAAGGAAACAAAGAGTGACATAGGGTTTGTGGTAAAATTCTAGAGTCCTTTCCTGCCCTTATTAGTGGACTTTTTTCCTCCAGAGCTTCACAGATCCCTTCAAATACAGGTTGAAGTTCCCAAACTCGGCATCCCAGGACTCGGCAACACCCAAAACTCGGCTATGGTTCCGGATTTTCCAAAACACGGCAGAACACCCAAAACCCGGCGCGTAGTTGCCGGGTCGGCCGCTAGGTGCCACCACACTAGGCCGCTTGGTTTCTCCCACCGATTTGTTTGTTGTTATTGTTCAGTGGTGGTGTGACTGTAGAGTTGTGTACACTGTTATTTTGTGTACTTCTGATTTTCATGCTTTTTTCCCCCTTAATATATCTACGTTCTAAAAGTCGGAAAATTCCATTACTCGGCTCGGCGCTGGTCCCGAGGTTGCCGAGTTTGGGAACTTTAACCTGTACCTCTGAAACGTAATTATAAAGTGGGGGCGAGATAAAAAATAAAAAATAAACTAACCTAACCTCAATATAACCTAACCTAACCTGGTAAAATTCTAGTTCTTTCTTGCCTTTAGGTCTCGCTAGGAGGTTATTGGTAAGGTTAGGTTAGGTATAGTGAGGTTAGGTTAGTAATATTTTTTGGGGTCCAGGGTGGGGGGTTTGAAGGGGGCATCTCTCCCCCATCTGTAATTACGTTTTAGAGGTATCTGAAGGGATCTGTGAAGGTCTGGAGAAAATAAAACCACTAATAAGGGCGGGAAAGGACTCTAGAATTTTACCGGGTTTGCAATTATTGTAGCAGTGGCATAACTGCGGGGGCCCCCGGGTGCCCCCCCATTTTTACACCCCTTGTTACGCCACTGGTCGTGACTCGCCGTGACGCCTTGTTACAGGTACACTAAGGGATAATTACTTGTTAATTAAGCTTCAGAATTCTTGTTACTAACGCGAATGGTTGGTGGTTGCAGTTATACGCCACATCTCAAATCCTTAACTTTCTTTTTGTGATAAATCCACTTCTTATCCCACCAACCAAACCAAATTAGTTTCCTATTGCAACATTTTCTAAAATGAATGTTTATGGGTGGACCATACAGTGTATAGGAAGCAGTGGCAGAACAAGGGGTGTAGAAATGGGGGGGCACCACCCTAAGAAGGGGGGGCATGTGCCTCCCCAGGTCCCCCCACAGTTCCGCCACTGAATATATCATAATTTATTGCCTACAAGCATGTTCTTTACCTTAGGGAAGTGGAACCATCCATGTTCATAGAGTGGAATCTCCAGGACAGCAGACTTGCCCCTCTTGTAGACATTGTCTCCATAAGCAATGCGGTACCCGGCTCCCTGGAATATTAGTTCAATATAAGCAAACGTTTGTCATTTTAGTTCATTATAGGCAAGGAGTGACTCCCATGAGAAGGATTAATAAAACAAATAGAGAGAATGTGAGGGGGTGAACAAGGTAATGGCGTGGCAACACAACACAGCCTGTGGCAGTTATATGTTCCTGAAAACTCCTCAAAAGATTAAATTTTCATTCCAATTTAATTTTAAGTAATTTTCATATTTTCTGAACAACCTTGTCTTTCAAAGCTTGCTCCCTTAGAGAAGCTCCCTACAGCATTGGCCGTGGCAAGGCATGGAGAAGTCTTTGTAAGGTTGTAGCTTCAAAGAAGAGTTCTGCAGTTGTTGTTAAACAAGTACCTATTCTTAAATCATAAATGTCAAAATTTTGGGATGCTTCCATTCCATAACCTTTAAATCTCTAAAGTGAAGCTTAATTAACAGCAAAGAGGTAGTGATAGATCATACATGAACAAAGCATTAAGATTCAAGAGTGGTTCAATACACTACATAACGAAAGTATAAATATTTTGTGCAAATACATATTCAATGACTTTTCTTAATCAAAGCCTGTGTGGGGTCACCTCAATGATGACGTCGGGGCAGCGGGTGGGCCGGCCCGAGGTGTCTCCGCGCAGCTTGACCCACGACACCTTCACCTTCAGGGTCTGGCCGTACGAGGTCATTCTGCAGGAGTATAAAACAAACTCGGCATGGGATATCATCTTGAATCAGGAAAAAAAATGTCTAGCACAAGTTATTTATTGACTTAGAAATTAAAGCAAATTATGACACAAATATATGAGAAGAGTTTAGAAAATCATCAAGATACTAACTATCATGAACCACCTCAAAGAAATATTGAGTTAATAAGATCAAGTGAATCTAAAAAATACAAAAAACAGACGTGGACATGAGAAATGATTTCCTGAAAGATGTGGTGTGAATTGCCACTTCTATGTGAGATAGCTAGGTCTGAGCACGAGACACGGATCTGTCGCTTCAAAATATGTGTGGTGATGTCAGGTGCCTACAGTGCCACCCTCTCCTGTACAGTGCACCCTCCGTCCACCTTGCAACGGACCTACTCAACATCTCAGTACTGTACAAGGTAGTGTTGCTGTTCATGAGTGTGGCAGTGTATATATTTCTATAACTAGTGATCATATGTTAAAGATACTTGAAAATGTTCATTGTGTCTTGCAAGTTGGATCAAGGTGGGGTAAAAAAGGGGTGATATAGGTCTAGTCCTGACACAGAGCTACTACGTTAACACTTTGATGGTGGGTTACAATGGTATGGGAGATATGGTTTCGGAAACGTAGTATGTGGACCTCCTGTAGTACTAACCGCAACTTTAGAGGGGACCACTGAAATGTTTTCTTAGTGAGTATAATCCTTGTTGACACTAAAATCAACATTAACATCCTTAACAACAGCAAACAAAATATAGGAATGGAACTTTATATACAAGAAATTATTATCATCATTTTCGAAAGGCTGCGGATGACAAGGATGAGGATCACAGAGCAAAAGAATTACAATACGATGCAAATTAAAGTACAAAACAAGAGACAAGGACATGAGCAGCCTCCGTGTTGGTGCTATGCCTGGTGCAGCACCCACCTGGAGCCAAGGTACTCCTGAGGGGCCAGCCAGTAGTAGGAGTAGAAGCGGGACATCTCATCGTGGGCAATCCTGATGTCGGACTCTTCATGCGCGGCCGCCACCACGCGCCGCCGCAGCAAGTCTGTCACGTGCCAGTTGGCTCGCTCCAGCACCTGTGGGAGGGTTGTGCTACTCATTACTTTCTTCTTGATGATTAGAGTGATTCAGTTACACCAGTTGTACCAGTGCAGAGGTACAGAGTTTGCAGGGATGTACTATGGGTAAAACAAGTATCGGTGCCTAGGGGTCCGATGAATACTGTAAACATTCGGGCAAATGCTGATGATATGGGAGGGTTTTCGTTTTCTTCATTCCGTAGTGTCAGAATGTTTCACGCATATAGTGCACTGATACTTGCTTTACCCATAGTACGTATAGGAGACTAAGAAATATGGGCATTTTGCGAAGTGATATCTTCTAGGGAATATCTGATAGGGAACTATATTATGGCCATCCACATAAATATCATAATTTTTGCTCTGAAACTACTAAACCTGATTTTCCTTCAATAGTGACAACAATCAAAAGCATGTAATTTCAGTTGAAAGTATAACAGACATGAAATAATCCTTTTCTCAGCTCTTAAAGAATAACTTAAGAGCTTGATATAATACAACTATCACAAAAAGTACATTCAATCCCTAATAGATAACAGATAGACAAGAACATCCACTAGTCCAGGGTTTGCCAGGTCAACGTACAGTGTAGACAGCCAGCTTGGCCGCCTCGCAGACAGTGGTGGCGCCATTGCAGTAGCAGGGAGTGCAGCCCACGGGGTTCCGGGCATCCAGGTGGAAGTGTCCCGGGGCACAGGTGTCACAGCGAGGCCCAACCACATTCTCCTGCAGGACACCCATGTACAGGTTAAAAGAAGGGATAAGGAACATGTATATGCAATTATTTTTTTTAAACAAACCTTTAATAATTCTAAGTTTTAGTGTGTGTATATGAGTGTCTGTAATTCACCCATGGTGTTTTCCACGTGAGCCAGACTCGCGATCGCCAGTTTTACCCTCCCGGAGCAAGCTAGGAACTCATCGTGACTGATCTTTGGGTAATGTTGGAATCTCACACACCACACACACCCATCCCCTTGCTCAAGGGGACAGTAACCACTCCAGTTTGTCAGTGAAAAATCCCCGAGAGAAAGCGAGGATTCGTACCAGCTAACCACAAAATAGCGCACCAGTGCTATTTCCACTGGACCATAGTAGACCGCGCGTTTGTGTGTCCAGATTCATGTTCAGCGTGCCCGAAAGACGCCATGGACTAGTTTTCATGAGCATCTGAAATATCAACATTTTCCCCAAAAATCTGCAAGGCATCCCTTCTGAATTCCTTTAAGTTTTCATCAAAAATCTTATTTTCTTAATTACCTCAAAAACTATGAGGTTTACGAGAAAAGTGCATTAAACAATAGAGATAAACCTTGAAAGGATTTTCTAATGAGCTATGATCAAATCAGTTTAGAATGCAAACAAGTGAGATATTTACTAACATGTCTATTTTAAAAATCTTAAAATTTCTCCATTATTATACGAGTAAATGGAATTCTGATTGCAGCATTGACTATAACTGATCAAACTTGACAATTTTGATTTTATGCATTTTTCCTCTAGGACGGAGTAAATGGTAAAAACGTGTTCGTCCACTGCCCAGACCAATTTCAGCAGCTAGAAATATAAAAAACTTTTCCATCATGGACACTTAAGGGGAGCGTCACACAAATATTTCTGAAATAAATCAAAATATTCGAAAAAATTATCATGCGTAGTTGAACACTTGAGCAAGCTTGTGACAAAGTACACACAACCCTCGTTTTCCCGGACCTCCATTTCCCGGATATCGGATTTGCCGGACAAAATCCGTGGTCCGGGGATATGTCAGAGTCCCGGACAAATGCCTGGTCCAGTCCGTAAGTCGACAAAGTTGTCTGGCGGTCCGAGCGTCTCCTGTCACCGCTGGTCAGTGTCCGCGCCTCCCGCCAGGTGGCAGCATGCTCAGCGGTCGTATTGTTTACATTTGGGCACACGACACTCACGGTTCACCTGCACCGCCTCCGTTAGTCCCCTGACCCCCACTGCCCCTGGTGCAGGAACGTCTCTGAGACTATTGAACACTTTCTGCTGCAGTGTCCGCGCTTCCACTCCCACCGTGTAGTGCTACACTCTCAACTCCTCACCCTGAACGTCACCACCTGTGACCTGCCCACCCTGCTGGCGGCGGCTGGCGGCGGCTTGCGTCCACCCCTCACGGCAACACACTGTCATCTGCCTCACCTGTGCCTTCCTGAGGAAGACAGGTCAACTACAGCACCTGTGATAGCATCATAGGACATCAACAGGGCTCATAGTGTTCTCATAGTGTTCCCCAAGGGATCCTCGCAGCCCTAAATACAACAACAAAGTGACGTAAAAGTCTGCTGCGGGGTAGTTGATATTGGCGGTTGCCGGACAGTAAATACTAGAGTAGGATAAACGTCCGGGGGTGGGTAATGGCCTCGGACTTTTGCGGTTCCCGGACCAGTGCTCCCCCCTATTAGTCCGGGAAAACGAGAGTTGTGTGTATTATAAAGAAAGAAGAAAAAATGAAAGAGTTATGGCTGATTTTCTCCCCCCAAAAAAATATCCGCACAATTTTTTTTATGATATTCACTGGCATAGGCAAACTGGCACCTCTCAGTCCCTCTCTGTGAGACAGAGGGTCGTCTCAAGGCCTCAGTAGTGAGGGAGTAGAGGGATAAGCCGGGTGTCGCTGCTCGTCTCTCAGCCTTCCACCATTCCTGCTCCCTCCAGACAATTTATCATTTATTCAGCGCAGGATTGATCTACCTCACACTCTCTACCTCCTCCACCACCACGCCGAAGACATCAAGGCATAAAGTGGCTCAGAGAGAGAGAATGCTGGCTGTAGTTCAGCAAACTGTCCATGCGCGTCTGATAGCTAGCACCCTTTTGTGGCTAGTACGTTTTGCAAAAGGGGGGACCAGATACCAGCTATGTCATATAGCACTTCAAGAGTGATAGAGAGCGTGGCTGCGAGAGTAAACAAACAAAACCAGCATCTGCTCAGATTCACTGAGCCTCGAGGTTAAAAGGACGCGTGGCTTTTCAAACCGCTAGCCTGTAAACCTCTCTACTGAAAGATTTGCTTTTTTCCAGTTTTCCTTTAATAACTTCGCCACTATTGTACCGAATTTAATAAACAATATATCATTGGAAAGAGGAATAAAAATATGATTTTCTCATCTTTCGTTTTTTTTTCAATTTGGGTAAAAATTTGCAAATAATAGCAAATACATTTACGAGATCCAGAAAAACAAAACAAAAATGCTAAACACTTAAGAAGAATGAAATTCAAAATTCTTAAAAGATGAATCGTTTGAATATGTTGTAATGCATACTGTATTTGGTAAAATTTTCGTCAGTGCAAGTCATTGGATAAAAACGTTATTAAGAGTTGAATTTCTTTAAAAAAAGTTTTTATTTTTTGTTTCAGTTATGTATCGAGTTATGGATCTGAAAATGAGCTAGGATTATTTCAGCATTAGCATACTTTTGACAAAAAAAAAAAAAAATATCATGACAATCCACCGGTAATTAAGAAATGATGTGACGCTCCCCTTAATGAATCATGTCTCTGTCATTGAAATGTCCTTGAAAGAGGGGTAAATTAGGCTATTTTAGGTCAATTAAACACCACGGTAGGACAAGGACAAATAAGCAAGGTTTACAGTCATTTCGCCCACAAGTCAATTCGGCCAAATTCGCAGTTTGTTCGCCCATATGCATTTTTTTAATGATAATTTGGACATTATTAAGAACATAAGAAAATAAGGAAGCTACAAGAAGCCAGGAGACTTACACGTGCTAGTTCCTGTTACTTAACACTACCTACATCCACCTTTCATCCCCATCCATGAAATTGTCTAGCCTCCTATTAAAACTCCCTATTGACTTTAAAGCTCCCTATTGACTAAAAACTCCCTATTGACTAAAACCTCCCTATTGATTAAAAACTCCCTATTAACTCTAAACTCCCTATTGACTAAAAACTCCCTATTAACTCTAAACTCCCTATTGACTAAAAACTCCCTATTGACTAAACTCCCTTATTGACTAAAAACTCCCTATTAACTAAAAACTCCCTATTGACTAAAAACTCCCTTTTGACTAAAAACTCCCTATTAACTAAGAACTCCCTATTGACTAAAAACTCCCTATTAACTAAGAACTCCCTATTGACTAAAAACTCTTTTGACTAAAAACTCCCTATTAACTAAAAACTCATTATTGACTAAAAACTCTTGACTAAAAACTCCCTATTAACTAAGAACTCCCTATTGACTAAAAACTCTTTCGAGTAAAAACTCCCTATTGACTAAAAACTCTTTTGACTAAAAACTCCCTATTAACTAAGAACTCCCTTTTGACTAAAAACTCCCTATTAACTAAGAACTCCCTATTAACTAAAAACTCCCTATTGACTAAAAACTCCCTATTAACTAAAAACTACCTTTTGACTAAAAACTCCCTATTAACTAAGAACTCCCTATTAACTAAAAACTCCCTATTGACTAAAAACTCCCTATTAACTAAAAACTACCTTTTGACTAAAAACTCCCTATTAACTAAACTCCCTATTAACTAAAAACTCCCTATTGACTAAAAACTCCCTATTGACTAAAAACTCCATATTGACTAAAAACTCCGTTGACTAAAAACTCCCTATTAACTAAAAAAAACTCCCTATTAACTAAAAACTTCCAATTGACTAGAAACTCCCTATTAACTAAAAACTCCCTATTAACTAAAAACTCCCTATTAACTAAAAAACTCCCTATTAACTAAAAAACTTCCAATTGACTAAAAACTCCCTATTAACTAAAAACTCCCTATTAACTAAAAACTTCCAATTGACTAAAAACTCCCTATTAACTAAAAAACTTCCAATTGACTAAAAACTCCCTATTAACTAAAAACTCCCTATTAACTAAAAAACTTCCAATTGACTAAAAACTCCCTATTAACTAAAAACTCCCTATTAACTAAAAACTCCCTATTAACTAAAAAACTCCCTATTAACTAAAAAACTTCCAATTGACTAAAAACTCCCTATTAACTAAAAAACTTCCAATTGACTAAAAACTCCCTATTAACTAAAAACTCCCTATTAACTAAAAAACTTCCAATTGACTAAAACTCCCTATTAACTAAAAACTCCCTATTAACTAAAAAACTTCCAATTGACTAAAAACTCCCTATTAACTAAAAAACTTCCAATTGACTAAAAACTCCCTATTAACTAAAAACTCCCTATTAACTAAAAAACTTCCAATTGACTAAAAACTCCCTATTAACTAAAAAACTTCCAATTGACTAAAAACTCCCTATTAACTAAAAAACTTCCAATTGACTAAAAACTCCCTATTAACTAAAAACTCCCAATTAACTAAAAACTCCCTATTAACTAAAAACTCCCTATTAACTAAAAACTTCCAATTAACTAAAAACTCCCTATTAACTAAAAACTTCCAATTGACTAAAAACTCCCTATTAACTAAAAACTTCCAATTGACTAAAAACTCCCTATTAACTAAAAAACTTCCAATTGACTAAAAACTCCCTATTAACTAAAAACTTCCAATTGACTAAAAACTCCCTATTAACTAAAAACTCCCAATTAACTAAAAACTCCCTATTAACTAAAAACTCCCTATTAACTAAAAACTTCCAATTAACTAAAAACTCCCTATTAACTAAAAAACTTCCAATTGACTAAAAACTCCCTATTAACTAAAAACTTCCAATTGACTAAAAACTCCCTATTAACTAAAAACTTCCAATTGACTAAAAACTCCCTATTAACTAAAAACTTCCAATTGACTAAAAACTCCCTATTAACTAAAAACTTCCAATTGACTAAAAACTCCCTATTAACTAAAAACTTCCAATTGACTAAAAACTCCCTATTAACTAAAAACTCCCTATTAACTAAAAACTCCCTATTAACTAAAAACTCCCTATTAACTAAAAACTTCCAATTGACTAAAAACTCCCTATTAACTAAAAACTCCCTATTAACTAAAAACTCCCTATTAACTAAAAACTCCCTATTAACTAAAAAACTTCCAATTAACTAGAAACTCCCTATTAACTAAAAACTTCCAATTGACTAAAAACTCCCTATTAACTAAAAACTCCCTATTAACTAAAAACTCCCTATTAACTCAAAACTCCCTATTAACTAAAAACTCCCTATTAACTAAAAAACTTCCAATAGACTAGAAACTCCCTATTAACTAAAAACTCCCTATTAACTAAAAACTCCCTATTAACTAAAAACTCCCTATTAACTAAAAACTTCCAATTGACTAAAAACTCCCAATTAACTAAAAACTCCCTATTAACTAAAAACTCCCTATTAACTAAAAACTCCCTATTAACTAAAAACTCCCTATTAACTAAAAACTCCCTATTAACTAAAAAACTTCCAATAGACTAGAAACTCCCTATTAACTAAAAACTCCCTATTAACTAAAAACTCCCTATTAACTAAAAACTCCCTATTAACTAAAAACTTCCAATTGACTAAAAACTCCCTATTAACTAAAAACTCCCTATTAACTAAAAAACTTCCAATAGACTAGAAACTCCCTATTAACTAAAAACTCCCTATTAACTAAAAACTTCCAATTGACTAAAAACTCCCTATTAACTAAAAACTCCCTATTAACTAAAAACTCCCTATTAACTAAAAACTTCCAATTGACTAAAAACTCCCTATTAACTAAAAACTCCCTATTAACTAAAAAACTTCCAATAGACTAGAAACTCCCTATTAACTAAAAACTCCCTATTAACTAAAAACTCCCTATTAACTAAAAACTCCCTATTAACTAAAAAACTTCCAATTGACTAGAAACTCCCTATTAACTAAAAACTCCCTATTAACTAAAAACTCCCTATTAACTAAAAACTCTCTATTAACTAAAAAACTTCCAATTGACTAGAAACTCCCTATTAACTAAAAAACTTCCAATTGACTAGAAACTCCCTATTAACTAAAAACTCCCTATTAACTAAAAAACTTCCAATTGACTAGAAACTCCCTATTAACTAAAAACTCCCTATTAACTAAAAACTCCCTATTAACTAAAAACTCCCTATTAACTAAAAAACTTCCAATTAACTAAAAAACTCCCTATTAACTAAAAACTCCCTATTAACTAAAAACTCCCTATTAACTAAAAACTCCCTATTAACTAAAAACTCCCTATTAACTAAAAACTCCCTATTAACTAAAAAACTTCCAATTGACTAGAAACTCCCTATTAACTAAAAACTCCCTATTAACTAAAAACTCCCTATTAACTAAAAACTCCCTATTAACTAAAAAACTTCCAATTGACTAGAAACTCCCAATTAACTAAAAACTCCCAATTAACTAAAAACTCCCAATTAACTAAAAACTCCCAATTAACTAAAAACTCCCAATTAACTAAAAACTCCCTATTAACTAAAAACTCCCTATTAACTAAAAACTCCCTATCGACTAAAAATTCACTATTAATTATAAATCCCTATCGACTCAAAATCCCTATCGACTCAAAACTCCCTATTGACTACTAAGGGATTAAGATTGGGTAAGACTAAATAAGGCATCATGAACATTGCGTCCTCTACTATTTGTCAAGCCTCCTATCAAAACTCCCTAATGACTTATTGACGGTAAATTTTTGCACAAGGACCGAAATTCTCTACACAATGGGAGTGTGGTTTCTGGTCACCATATTGGATTTCCTATATGAGATATAAAAATTAAACTAACCTAACCCCACCTTTTGACTCACTAACTTAACCTAACCCCACGCTTTAACCTCCTAACTGCCGCCTCCTTTAACTCCTAACTAACCGCCAAATCTGTATTAAAAAAGTGTCCGCAGCAAGGGAAGAACAGAGGCGATGCAGGTCACAAGAGGAAGAAGAGTGAGGTGCACGTAAACACTAGTCTCTCTCCTCCCAATGAACAACATGTCATATCTCCAAAAGTAATGATATGTGACGGAAGTTCATAGAGAATGTTTCCTAGAATCGGTAAATTTCTAGTGTTTGCCCATACTCTCCCACTTCCCCCAAACAAGTTTGGGGACCTGTGGGAATGCGGGGTTTTCGGGTGGGGAACAAATTATGCGTCGGAAACACGTAATTTAAGAGTTGTGTAGGGGGTGTAACATTCCCTAGATCTAGGGTAATTTCCTTATATCTAGAGAAATTAACCTAACCTAGCGGGGGGCTTGACCCACCGATAACCTAACCTAACCAAAGCTAACCTAACCAAATCTAACCTAATCTAACCTAACCTAACCTACCCTAACCTCCTGGCGGGGGGTTGGAGGTGTTCTCGACACTTCGGTCATCATTCTGTGAGGATCGTCAGGTTCACACGTCTCTGCAGGACTCAGAAGTAATCAATGAATTTTCTCTAGATCTAGGGAATTTTTCAAAATTCTAACTCAAAAACTATGTGGTTGCGACGCATATTTTGTACCCCAGCCAAATATCCCGCATTCCCCCAGGTCCCCAAGCTTGTTTTGTGGGAGAGGGGGAGTATGGGCAAACACTAGAATACTACCCGGATAATTTATAGTTTCACCCAACCAACGATTTTCTGATGCGCCTTATGTTTTTCTGGTGTGTTTTTATGTGTTTTGAATGAATCTGCTAACGGTTTCTGTCGCAATTTTTTTTTTTTTTTTTTTTGCTTTAGGTAGATACTTTTTTTTTTCTTTTTTTTTTTTTTTAGTTAGGTAAAGGTTAGGTTAGGTATAGGTTAGGTTAGGAATAGGTAAAGGTTAGGTTAGGTTTAGGTTCTTTTTTTTTTCTTTTTTTTTGTAATTTTTGCAAAAAAAAAAAAAAAAAAAAAAATTGCGGTATTATTTTACGACAGCACCAAACTTCCCTACACAATAGGGAGCATGGTTTTTGTTTACCTTATTGTATTCTAAGAGACATTTTCTCTTTGAGCTTTCCGTCGCAAATCAATAGTTTCGGAGATATAGAACATTTTAGTTGAGAGGAGGAATACGTCTCCTTGTATACAAAATGCCTCCCTCTTCCTCTTCTTGTGACCTGCATCGCTTTTGTTTGGTATTTTATTAAACTGTTTTATTATTGGACCCAGTTAGGAGGTCAAAGGTTAGGTTAGGTTCAGGTTAGGTAAGGTAAGGTAAGGTTCAGGTTAGGTTAGGTTAGGTTAGGTTAGGTACGGTAAGGTAGCCACGGGTGCGCCTCCGAAACAATTGCGATGCAGGTCACAAGAAGAGGAAGAGGGAGGCATTTTGTAAACAAAGGAGACGTATTCTTCCTCCCACCTAAAATGTTCTTATCTCCGAAACTATTGATTTGCGACGGAAAGCTCAAAGAGAAAATGTCTCTTAGAATACAATTAGGTAAATAAAAACCATGCTCCCAATTGTGTAGGGAAGTTTGGTGCTGTCGTAAAAATTTACCAAAATTGCGACAGAAAAGGTTAGCAGATTCATTCAAAACACATAAAAACACACCAGAAAAACATAAGGCGCATCAGAAAATCGTTGGTTGGGTGAAACTATAAATTGACCTAATACCCTTACGGACTATTGACCTATTGACCGTCCCTATTGCCTTGACCCTCACTTATTGAGTAGGTTGCAGGAGCCGCGCAGGTCTCTTGAAAGAGCCGCAGGTTGCTGACCGCTGGGTTAGGGAGTGGAAAGGCCAGATAACCCTAGAGAACCCCACTGCCGCTCCTCACCTTGAACCCCACTGCCGCTCCTCACCTTGAACCCCACTGCCGCTCCTCACCTTGAACCCCACTGCCGCTCCTCACCTTGAACCCCACTGCCGCTCCTCACCTTGAACCCCACTGCCGCTCCTCACCTTCCTCTACGTGGATCCCGGCACCACCCCTGGACACACCAGATCGCCAAGACCTCGTCCACAACCAGACACACATCAGTGCCGGCCGTAACGAACGAAAACTGCAAACTTCACAATATTTCCGTCACCTGAACGCCAGTGTAATCCACCTGCCGCCATATTGAATGCTTTGAAGCCCCGAGTCTCCCCGACTACTAACTCATCATTCCCAAACAAACATAAGAATATCCTCTGATGCCTTAGTCTTGGCAATATTATAATCTGTTTTCCTTATTCTTAAATTAATTTAAAAAATCACACCGTTTCTATTTATATAGACAAAAACAATGAGGCACAGAAGCAGTACTGCGGTTGAGATGTGCCATGATGGCGTTTGATGAAGCCTGACTTGACCGCGGTACAGTTTGTAAACATTGACAACTAAAACCCATATTTTACACGATTCCATTGCTTTCTGGCTTTACATGAAGATAAAAAAGATACAAAAGTTTCGTATATACAATAATTTCTCATAATTTCCTTAAGTATTAAATCTTTTCTCTTTTGTCTAACTGCAATCCTTGAATGGAAATATAAGATTTTTTTTTTACTTTACCGCAATATCATGAACTTTATGAGAGCCGATGAGTTATGTGCCTGCATCCTAATGTCCCATAGGAAGGAGCACCACAGTCCACAGCACGCCTCCAACAGACCGCCGGGCCGTGCTTGTAATAACCCCATTATAAAGTAATATACGCGAAACAAGGGACTGGTGTGGTTATTGGATCCCTGGTTATGCATTACTTCCAGATGTGTACGAGTGTTAGTACTGAAAGTTGTCAGAATAACGACATGTAAGGGAAAAAAGAGATTAATAGCTTATAGTCAATTTTTTTTATTATGGTCAAAATGCAGTAAGGAAGCCACGCCCCCTGCCTCCCCTTCTATTCTACGGGGCAGCTGATTGGTGCACTCCTCGTATCATCACTACCAATCACAATATCATCACTACTTAACAGCGCGTGACCACTGGACAGCAATCTTCACTACAGAGGGTGACAAAATCAAAAATCCCTTTGTAGTGAAGATTGCTCTGTCCAGTGGTCACGCGCTGTTAAGTAGTGAAGATATTGTGATTGGTAGTGATGATACGAGGAATGCACCAATCAGCTGCCCCGTAGAATAGAAGGGGAGGCAGGGGGCGTGGCTTCCTTACTGCATTTTGACCATAATAAAAAAAAGACTATAGTCAGAGAAAGGAAACTACCATTACTGACTATTGGCCGATTTTCTAAACATGGACTTGGGCTGACCTTACACTAACCATGGCTTTAGACCAGACATTTAAGCTTTTTAACCATTTTTCCAGGGGGTTTAGTCTCAGATTGGAATTGCTAGACACTCACTAACCTCTCCAACATCCAAGTCTAATGATATTATACCCCGGACAAATGTTTAAAGCACTGAAATGTCTGTCTAAAGCCATGGTTAGTCTTAGGTTAGCCCATGTCAATGTTTAAAAAATCGGCCATATGTGTGGGTAGTGGTACAGTACATGACTGACTATGTGTGGGTAGTGGTACAGTACAGGACTGACTATGTGTGGGTAGTGGGTACAGTACATGACTGACTATGTGTGGGTAGTGGGTACAGTACATGACTGAAAACCAACTCCCTTTCTCTCTTTCTGTCTCTGTCTCACCTTACACTCGCAGTCTCCCTCACACTCGTCGCCCTTGGAGCCGGCACGCACGCAGGGGCAGGGCTCGCAGGCAGGGTAGCGGCGGTAACCCTTCTCGCAGCGGTCACAACGCGGGCCCTGCAATACTTCACTGTTAGCTCTCACGTTATATAGGAAAGAGATTAACAAAGGTTGATTGTAATGCCCCAAAATAGGGAGGGGAGGGGAATGTGCCAGACATCAGAGGTCATAGGGCACAGAGTAACAAGGAAACAAAGTATTGAAGGTATATATATAAGGTCACAGAATAACGTAACGTAACCTTCCTCTCCGTTACTTTTGATTTTATATATTTTTTGATATTTGGTTCCCTATTTCCCTTCCTGTACACTGCTAAGGCTAATAAAGAGTATAATGAAGCTAATTACCTCTATTTTGTGCACGGATTATAATGGCATGCAACTCCAACATTAGCATTAATCTATGTTGCTGGGAGAAAGACTGTACCATTTAAACAAGCTAAAAAAATAAAATAATATTGAGCAATGTAATTCAGCTCACATGCAGCAAACAAGACAGAGAGAAAAGCCAAAATCATTCGTGTTACCAGACTCTGACACAACATTTCCAACCTAGGCACCAAAATTGATCCTGGCCATGACTACAGGAGAGGATGGAGTCACTAGTCATCATCATCATCATCATCATCATCATCATCATCATCATCATCATCATCATCATCTTTCTGTTTAACGTCAGATTTTCTAATGTCTTATAAGGTTAGACGGTCGATGGTACGCTTCCAACTATATCTATCCATTGCCTCAGCCTCTCTAATGCCTATTACTGCCAGGTCCTAGATGGAGTCACTATTCATAATAAAAGACTTAACATAAGAACATAAGAACATAAGAACATAAGAACATAAGAACATAAGAACATAAGAAAATAAGGAAACTACAAGAGGCCGTGAGACCTAAACGAGGTAGTTCCTGTGTGTGTGACTTTAGGTAAAATAAATTAGAAAAAAGTATGTAAGGAAATTAAAAAAATTAGAACAGGGAGTTAAAGCGTTTAACATTATAGTACATACGTGAAATCCCTCCTTGCAGATACAGGCGCCGGGGAAGAGGCCGAGGTTGAACTGCGAGTCGTCCCGCACACACTCGCCGGTGCAGCCAGGGCCGGGGCAGGCACAGGGGCGGCAGGGGTTGGGGGCGTCCGGGGCCACACCCTGCCCAGGTACACGTGATTTAAAGGTACATTAAGGTCCCCCTGGTGACTTAGATGGGGACTGTGATAATACTCGTCTGTGTGTGTTTCTTATATTTACGAGGTCGACTTTTGATAATTTCAGAGTTGGAGTTGATATAAATGTGTCAATAGGCATTCAAATAATACGGTGTGCCTTTCCTGAGCCTTGATCAAAGAGAAAGTCTTTTCCCTCCATTCCAGTATTTGCTTTTTCTTGTTTTAAGTGAATATCCGCCAGGCTTTTAACTTCACTTAAGCCCTTCCGGCACAGTATTATAATATTCTCTTAGGACAAAGACTTTCTCGACTCTCAATGCACACACACACACACACACACAGACGACACACACACACACACACACACAGACGACACACACACACACACACACACACACACACACACACACACACACACACACACACACAGACGACACACACATAATAAAATATTCTCTTAGGACAAACACTTTCTCGACCCTCAATACACACACACACACACACACACACACACACACACACACACACACACACACACACACACAGACAGACACGCACACGCACACCGAGACAGACAGACACACCCACCCACACACAGACACACACACCCACCCACCCACACACACATACACACACACACAGACACACACCCACCCACACACAGACACACACACCCACCCACCCACACACACATACACACACACACAGACACACACCCACCCACACACACACATACACCCACCCACACACACAGACACACACACACACACACCCATCCACCCACACATACAAACCTACACACACACACACACACAGACCCACACACACACATGCGACACACCCACCCACCCACACACACACACACACACACCCACACACACAGGGTACTCCGTAGTGTAGGGGAAGCACGCTCGGTTCACAACCGAGAAGTCCCGGGTTCGATCCCCGGGCGGAGCGGAGACAGATGGGCTGTTTCCTTAAAACCCGAGCCCCTGTCCACCCAGCAGTGAATGGGTACCGGGTGTTAGCCGGGGTTTGTGACCTGCTCTCTGGGGTGCTGGCTTCGGCCAAAACTAAGCACTAAGGATGAATGATACAAAATGTTGATATGGAGACGGGGCCATACGAGCGTTGCTCAGGCCCTGTAAAATACAACTAGATGAATACACACACACACGTACCTGAGGCCTGAAGTAGCCAGGTGCGCACTTCTCACAGTTGTAACCTTCAGTGTTGTCCCGGCAGCCCACACACACGCCGCCGCCCTCGTACTCGCCCCTGCACGAGTCACGGCGTTAATGGAGGTCACGAGGCTTACAGGGGACTGAACGTGCATCTCATATGTGTGTGTATGTTCAAAGTGGACTGGGATGGTGGTTAAAAGGTTAAATAATGTTTTTGAAGTCTTCAGAAAGTATTAAATTGACTAAAATCCTTGCAATTCTGTAGATCCCCGAAGTGTGTTTATATTTGAGAGCACTGAATATTTTAAGTGGTTATGTGTATGTCTAGTATATGTGTGTGTATGTTCAAAGTGGACTGGGATGGTGGTTAAAAGGTTCAATAATGTGTTTGAAGTCTTCAGAAAGTATTAAATTGACTAAAATCCTTGCAATTCTGTAGATCCCCGAAGTGTGTTTATATTTGAGAGCACTGAATATTTTAAGTGGTTATGTGTATGTCTAGTATATGTGTGTGTCTGTATGTTCAAAGGGACTGGGATGGCCGTCAAAGGGTTCAATAATGTGTTTGAAGTATTCAGAGAGTATTAAATTGTCTGAGAACCTTGTAATTCTGTAGATCGCCGAAGTGTTTAGGTACGTTAGAGATCATTAAATATTTCCACACATAAAGATGAATGGTATATGAAGATAATTTCCATCACATGAAGAAGTGTGAGAAGGCAATGCAAACAAAAATAAAAAAGAAGGGTAAGGGTAGGATAAAAGACCACAAAACAATAACAAGGAAATGCCAACAAAACAAAAACTAAAAAATGTGAAAGAAAACGAGAATGGGAGAGAAGACATGATTAGGAAAGAAAAAAAATAAAGGAATGTCAAAAAAAAAGTGTAAGAAAACTAGAATGAGAGAGAAGCGATGATCTTTTTCTTGATCTTGATCTTGATTAAAAAAGAAAAAAAAAGGAATGTCAAAAAAACTCAAACAAAAAAAATGTGAAAGAGAAAGAGGATGAGAGAGAAGACATGATTAGAAAAGACAAAATAAATAAAGGAATGTCAAAAAATCGAAAACAAAAAGTGTGAAAGAAAACTAGAAAAGAAGAGAAGCGATGACAAAAAAAAAAAGGAAATAGGCATAGGAAAAGAAAGACTTATAAGAAAGAAAAGACAAAAAACAAAGAAAAAAAATAAAGGAATGTCAACATAAGTAAAAAAGAGTGAAAGAAAACGAGAAAAGGAGAGAAGCGATGACTATAATTTCCAGAAATTCACCTGATTATCTGTGTTTCCTGGATGCCAGAAAGGCGTTTGACAGAGTGAATTACTGGAAACTCTTTCATAAGCTTCTCGTCAGGGGTACACCTGGGTACATTGTTAATTTATTAATGTACTGGTACACTACCCAAGAATTTACTGTTAAGTGGGGTAATTCCTTCTCGCTGTCCTTTAGTACTGCCAATGGTATTCGGCAGGGGGGGATTTTATCCCCCTACCTGTACAATGTGTACACGGATGATCTCAGTGCCAACCTTCGTGATACAGGTATCGGCTGCCACATACATGATGGGTGCATCAACTCACTGAGCTATGCTGATGATATGGTACTGCTCGCACCCACTGCGGATGCGTTGCAGGACCTTATCAATGTGTGTCAGGTGTATGCTGCCAAGCATGACATTGTCTACAACACCACTAAGACAGAGTGCATGGTAGTATCACCGGCACGCGCTCAGGTGAATTACCTGAAAAGAGCATGGCTAGGTGGGTCTGCCGTCCACTTTTGTGGATAGATTCGCATACTTAGGCCATGTTATATCCCACGACATGACTGATGATGATGATATCATCAAGCAGACCACCAAGCTTCTTGTCGTTGGAAATACTCTACAGAGGAAATTCTCCTACTGTAGCAGAGAGGTGAAGATGGAGTTATTCAGGAGTCACTGCTACTCTATATACTGCAACTCGCTGTGGTCGCGGTACAAGGTGGCCACTATGAACCGCCTTAACGTCTGTCACAATGACATCCTTAAGAGGCTTCTGGGGCTGCCCAGGTGGTGCAGCTCGTCCCTGGCTTTCGCTAGGAACGGGGTGAACAATCTGGATGTGATCCGTCGACACTCCGTGTTCAGTTTAAGGAGTAGGGTGGAGCTCTCTACGAACTCCATCATCACCTCTGTCAGGCAGAGCTCGGCCTATGTATGTGGACCTATACAACAGCGGTGGCTGGGTCTGCTGTTTGTGCAGAATGTGGGGTAGCACAGGTGTCCATGTATGCTTTTCTATGTACTTTGATACTATGTCCCCTAATGTGCCTGTACTTTGTTCTTGTTTTTTGTTTTTGCTCTAGTACTTAAGTTTACTCCTTGGCTTGTTCTTATTGCTTTGTTTTTTGTCTGTATGCCTCCGGGCGAGAATAAAATTATTATTATTATTATTATAAAGAAAGAAAGGAAATAGGCATAGGAAAAAAAACCTTACAAGAAATAAAAGTAAATAAAGAAATAAGAAAGACTATAAGAAAGAAAAGACAACAAGCATGGCGAGGACTACCCTTACCTAACATTGAGGGAGAGCTGCTTCCTGCCCACGTCCTCGTCGTAGGTGCAGGCGGAGGCGTGGCCGTAACACTGACACTGCTCACACGCCCCGCCGTCACTGAAGTTCCCGGCGCGCCACGGCAGCTGGTTGTACAGGGGGCAGCAGGTGTTACAGCTGTTCCCGCAGGTGTTGTGCACGCAGGAACACCGGGCAGCCTGATGATAAACACGGGTTTAACCTCTTGAGACCCATAACGTAATTTCTATTGTAATTTGGCTACCATTAGACGATTTTTAGTGAATATAAGCAATATTTTATAGATATGACCTGTTTAGTATCCTTCTCCACTAAAGGGCCTGTCACACACTACCAATGTACCTCGCCGGGACTAAATCGGAGCACAAAATGAACAACGGCGAGAAAATCAGCGGAGCTCCGGCGAGAAAGCACTTGAAAAATCAAAATTGGCCGTAGCAATACCGATGTAGTACCGGCGTTCCCATTGTGATACCGTTGTTCTACCGTTGTCCTACCGATATAAGAGCCGACGTGCTACCGAATACGGTAGTAGTACGGTATCACATCGCTAAGAACGTTAGTACATCGTTAGTACAGCGCCAGTACATCGGCAGGACAACGGTGTGACGGTGGAGCTCCAGTATCACATCAGCGGCGCATCGGTACTACTTCGGTGGTATTCGGTAGGATACTACGGTATCACATCTGGTACCAGTACGGTACACATTGGGGCCACCGGAGAGCCGCCGATCCATTACGGGCCGCTACCGGTGCTTTACCGACATTAACGAGGCCATACCGGAGTACTGCCGTTGTACTGCCGTTTAGTCCCGTTGGTCGCTCCGGCAGCGCATCGTCAGAATTTTTTGAGCATATTCAAAATTTCTACCGTCGCCTGCCGTTGCTACATTTTTCGCCAATGTCCTGACGATGTCCAGACGATGTACTACCGTTTATAGCGATGTGATACCGTTGCGCTGCCGTACTAGTACCGATCCCCGAAAATCGCCAAATTTTTGCTTCGGTATAGCTCCGGCGAGCCAAATCGGCTAGGTGTGACAGGCCCTTAACTAATTTGGTATATTCAGTTACTTTTCATAGTTTTATGGCTCGACAACATACAATTCTTAATAGCAAAGGAAAAATTTGGGCGTGAAGGGGTTGAGGTTTTTTGCAGCAAGGCCTAGAGAAAGATTAATTAATTTTAAGTTTTTTTCCAGCAAGGCCAAGAAAAATATATTAATTGATTATCATTCATTAATTCTCTTGCCTTGTTTTTTAGAACTTATAACCGCAATAAGGTGTGAGAGGTAGTAAAATGAGGTAGCAAGTTATTATTAAAAGCAAGATATAAAGGTGAAATAGGGGTAAGGACATTAAAACATATATACAGACAAAGTAATAGGAGAGGACACATGTAAAATGAGGTTGAGAGTTGATTATTATAAGTAAGATATAAAGGTGAAATAGGGCAAACTAAGGGAATTTAAAGCATATATACAGACACACAAATAAAAGAGGATATATTCAAGGAACTAAAGGTAACAAATGAATGATTGAAATGAAAATTGAAATGAAAATTGAAATGAAAATTGAAATGAAAATTGAAGTTTGCATGGAAATAATTATGATATGTGACTAAAAGAGGTAAACATGAATAGATTTGAAGGGAAATGAATCAAATGAACGTTGGTTTGGGTAAATCAGTCGCATATAACAGGAAGGGAAGCAAAAAGGGTACGTTTGTTTACTAGTCATGCTGCTTAACAAGAGCTACGTAACCTTTCTCACCTTGCTGTCCGTCTCGCAGTCTGTGGCGTGACCATTGCAGACACACCGGCCGCCTATGCTGATGTCCTTGATGGAGTAGAAGTACCTCCTGGCGAGACGAGAGGGGGGGGGGGGAGGGAGAGAGAGAGAGAGAGAGAGAGAGAGAGAGAGAGAGAGAGAGAGAGAGAGAGAGAGAGAGAGGAGAGAGAGAGAGAGAGAGAGAGAGAGAGAGAGAGAGAGAGAGAGAGAGAGAGAGAGAGAAATTAATACAGTTAAGCACATACAATTTGTGTTCCTGACAACAAACGTTTTTTCAACCGTGTAAAACAGGCGA
Source organism: Chionoecetes opilio (assembly GCA_016584305.1). Classification (NCBI taxonomy): domain Eukaryota; kingdom Metazoa; phylum Arthropoda; class Malacostraca; order Decapoda; family Majidae; genus Chionoecetes; species Chionoecetes opilio. The sequence goes on along the minus strand of JACEEZ010004648.1, from coordinate 333,012 downwards.
ATGATTTACAGTGGAATGAGTTCAAATAATTACCACTTAATTATATGTGAAGCTCGGAAACAATTACTGAATTCTCCATAACAGTTAAATGAGATTCCATTTACAATTTTACATGAAAAGACTATAACAAAATATTATCGTTTCTGTCACATACATACACTTTGAGTTCAATCTTTATATTCTGACGGTATAAATATAATAAAAAATGTTACATGCCGCGCCGGTGAAGACGACAAAAAAATACAAACGAAGCTGATAAAACGATACATTCTGAAATCCTGGTTTATGATCAAAGTATTTCAACACGTCAATATTATTCCCATGTATTAAAAAAACATAATAACAAGATAAACGATAATCAACTTTTAACGTGTTTTTAGAGCTACATATAAAAGGTTGGGTTATATAATATGCTTTATGGCTCTTATCTCTCCTGTAAAACGGTACAAATATCTCTCTCTCTCTCTATATATATAATCTCTCTCTATAAAAGCTTCGGCTTATTGGACCTG